>OW387150.1:29162439-29621594 GCA_936440205.1 Lepidonotus clava | reverse complement strand
TATTCTTATGTAACATGCATAAGATTCTGGAATACCAAGGTATGGGGTAGCTAGCGTCTAGAAATACAAATTGCTGACCGAGCTTTAAGGTAGGTAACACGTTTTTAGATTATTTGTAATGAGGACATATACATCTCTAACTTCGCAAAAGAACATTTGAATTATAGTCATTATTCCTAGAATTCAATGAGGAAAATAACCCATCCCCAACTGATGGCTCTCTATTGTGTTGAAAGTTGTTGTCCAGTTATCAGTCACCTATGCCCGGGTTCTATCCTGAGTGCTGAGTGTTACACCACCTCACCTTGCCATCTTTTCCGCCAATTATATAGATTGGCTCATAGGACAGTGAAGTAAAAAACTGGAGTTGGTCTTGATATAGCTGAAAAAATGCTGAATAGACCTTAACCACCAGCATATCATCATCTGGCCAGTGATATCCAGACGGATCAACGTAATGCGCTCCAGTGCTGTCACCTAGTGTCAGATCTAGATACCAAACAGAACTTGAGGATGGACTGAAATAACCAAAATTTGATAGGAACACCAAAGCACCTTCATGTTCATCCCTTACGGATGTCCTCATCATAATAACATCTTAATTTTAATTTATACTACGTGTATTGACGTCAGGAATAGTAGCCCTTTACCAGTACCGACCCGAATCAGATTTGAGCAGTTCAGGATTGCAAAGTCTAATGGATGTGTTTCCGCAATTTTCGTTTTCCATTTTGTTCTCAGTAAAGTTTTGTACTTGCTTTGAATAATTTGGTGATAGCAACTGATAGAGTGAAACGTTGAACCGGTTGAGGGATTTTACAGGACATGAAACTGGAAGACATCTATCTGTCTGGCCGATTATGTGGTCCTAGGCAGTGAACACTAAGGTGCTGCCACCTGTCGTCTCTTCGAAGAACTGTACGTTATCCTAGTTTACAGTTGGGGTGCTCTTCGTGTTGATCAAACCATTCACTTGTTACAGTCGACTCTGTCACGCTCGGAGCGGAGGATTTGTCAACTGAAGAGTATGCACCTAAGCACTTCAACTTTTAGTGCTTCAACCTTATATCTATTTTAGAAAGAATGGGACGAAATCGCAGGCACTATGGGGAATGCAAATTCTGGGGTTTAAATTTCCATTTTGAAAAAAACACAGTAAATACTTGGGAGCAACTTGCAAATATGCGCTGGGTGGTACCTGTGCGTCATCCTCGCGCCCCTTACCTCATTCCGAACTGTATGCCTAAATCGTGTGAGGAAACCCGAGAAACAATCCTGACATTTTTACAGCCATTCACTGACACCCTAAGGCCTTCACTCTCTAAGATGACTTCAGTAACCACCTTCAATATATCGCAGCCTGCAGTAGCGGGTTCGGGTTTTCCAGGCATTAATACAAAGGGGGCCCTTTTTCCATAAAATATACATTGAAAAAGCCTGAATTTGGCAAAGAAAAAAGGGGGACGTGCCCCCGCTCCTCTCCTCTAAATCGGCCACTGGCCCTCACCCCTGACAACCCCCACCCCCTGAAACATAAGACAGAATACTACTTAACTATAGGAGCCCATGGAAACTTCAAAACTTGGCATTTCTAGAAAACTGAAAATCCATGACATCCTCACTAAATCTAACAAACTAAATTCCTTAGACCTATATAGAAATTTCAAAGATAAATATACTGTACCACGTTTAGGATATCTTAAATCCTTAGTGTAATGGGATAAATCTCCTTCAATTATTCTGACTTTAGTTACAAATTTTACCTATGCTACCATAAAAAGTGAGTTTTGCATTTCTACTCGGTGTGATGCAATGGTCACTAATCCCTCTAAAAGGGAGAAACTTACATTGCTGAGATCAGGGGAGCTGTTCACTAAAGACAAATATTTGCAGAAACGGCTCGTACCTAAGAATGTATTCAAGGTACAAAATGGAAAAAAAAGTATATAAATACCTCCCGGAACCATTCTTTGCAAGCTCTATAAGGATACCCAATAAAAGAAGTGTTATATATATTGAGATATTCTACTCTATACATTGTACGGGGTTTGGAGGCTAGTTACCAACACCATCCCATTATACCTGTCGTATCACTTCTGTAATTACTTCTTGAATATACATACATCTAGTCCGTGCTCTCGACAACTATTTATGCCCTCCACAGGGCCATATGTACCCATTAGAAAGCTACCACATGCCACTTTAAAACCCGTTTAACAGGCTGATTTGTCTTACTCTGACCGCTAAATAACTAGGTTAAAACTGTACTAAAGCATCTCATAAACGGAGGACCTACCTCTACAGGGAAAAAGGGGGTGACTGAGTGATTTACACCGAGTACATAAATCAGACCATTCTGTCTAAATAAGAGGCATTAATTACACAGATAAAAACACGGATGTGATTAAGGGGTGAATATACAGAGCTTCCCTTCGTAGGTAAGAAACCAAACAGGACTGAAGTGGAGTATGGATGCGTTGGGTTTCTGCCTAATAATCTTCATAAACATCCCTTAGAGTCCATTATAATGCTATTGTCCTAAACACAGTGGGAGCTGCCGCGCCCTCTTTTTTAAATCAATTCAGACTATAAATCTATCTTTAGGACATAATAGTTCTTCCTGGGTTTTATGTGTCGGTGCTGTCGTCTGTTGAGGTTAAATCGTGTGGGAGCATGATTACATATCACAATAGACGCTCCTGTCTCATCTCATAACCATTCAGGGTTTTTGACGGAGGACGGGCTGAAAATATCGATAATCTAGTTCATTTCAGGCGGCGATAGATTGCTGTAGTAGGATTTTCCGTGACTTTCGACAGAAACTGTCTATTAAGGTTTCCGATTTAAATTAATTGATCGTTTTTCTTTTTGGTTGAATGCGGTCTATGGGAATGCATATCAGTTAACCTATTCGGCGGGGGATTTGCTGAATTTGTTCAAAGTTGCCAAATGGTAATTTTTTGTTTACATTTGAGAGTTAATCAAGTGATTATAATAGATGCTTGATAATCAGTTCCAACATAAAACACAAAAAGCTGAAATGTCTTTGTGTCGGACTTGCAGACTCATCAAATTACAATATCGGACGCTATTCTAGGATGCCCATTGCTCTGAGTGATATTAATACGGTTATCTGATTAAGTGCTATTTTTACAGAATGCACAAGGAGGGCTGTGGGGATAGTAGAGTTTGGGTTGGACTACACCAACCGTATACGTAGAGAAGCTACAAACGGACGCCAAAGTCAATGACACGATGCAATAGACGTCCCGACATAATGAGAAGGGAGGAGGGTTTGTTTTTGGTTGATAAATTTATTTTTCAATTTTAGAATCGTCTCGTCCTCCAGGTGTTAAACGTTTATTTATAATCTGGTCACTTGTCAGTAATACAGTCATGTTTTACTATGATATCTACAATAACTGAATGAGAAAATGTGAACTTAGCGTCTGTTTTGTCCAGGTTTGAGTCTAAAGCCTGGTTTCCACCTGTTGACTGTGGCCGTCAATTATTTGGCAATTTATCACTTTTACCTAGTAATATTACAAAAGATTTCAGACTAGTGTATTGGTATTCTTTTATACAAATTAATTGTACGCTTGGCAAAATTAATATCAGTGTGCCGAGATGTTGGAAGGTTGCGTAAAGGTACCGTTCTCTGTCCTCTGGTTTCTTTCTTTAAATGTTGTTAGAATAATCACCAATGTCTTATTAATTCATGGTTATCCGATATCAAGGTTCGCCTTTAGTTTTCCACCTGGAGGATGATACGTACAACGTGTTTCTATGATAAGAAAACATGTGTGCCCTTTGCTTTTCTCGCCAATTGGATAAAAATAATAATTCCGCGTTTTTATTATACAATTTAATATACCATAGAACTGTATGTACTCTATGTACAGTTCTATGACTATACATGTACCAATACACTCTTTGCACGGAGACACATACCCGTTACCACGTCAATCCAAAACGAGGCTTGGTTCCTATCATTTATGACGTCTGCACGTGTCTGTGTTGTGCGAGACATTGGTGTTGTTTTGAGACATTGGGCATTGATGAAGTTCAGTAGATCTGATTTGTGCAAAAGTCGTAGGAAGAGTAGAGGCTGGAATTTGGTAGCATACTACTGCTGCTGTAAAGAAGTCGCGGGAACGCCGTGTTGCGTGCAAGTCGTTTATATATCAAAAATCGGTACTCCCGTCGAGCGGCGGGTATGTCGTAAAAGTCGTAAAGCTCGTTACATCTCCTTTTTTATCTTTTTGAGGATAAATCTACCACATACATGTGAATAGCGACATGACATGTAAATAAATGTCTTTTCAATAAAGAAATGTCTTTTCTTCTAGTCTTCTTATAGGCCAATGTATTTGGGTTGAATGTACTATTTTAAAGTACTTATACTTACGAGATATATTTTAGATCTTAGTTATGCTATCAGTATTTCAAAAGTCTTTTCTCACAAGCTGAAATGAAGACATGATTAGACATGTTTAAGCACACAGACAATGCAATCAAATGTCACCAGATTTTCTGGGCCAACTTCTTAAAGATCCAGCTTCTTGGGTGGCCTGCTCACGCGGCCACTTTTAGTGCGGATTGTGTCACTACCACTCGGTGTAGGGGTATGGGTAGGGACACGGGGCATAGCCTTAGGGGTTTTCGGTGGGGTTGGTGCAGCTGACTGAGTGACTGCACTGGGGGCAACCACTGACTGAGTGACTGCGCTAGGGGCAACCACTGGCGGTTTCACAGCAGGTGCCTTTTCCTTGACTGGCACACTGGGTGGTGGTACATTGGGGGGTACCACTGGTACGCTGCGTTCGATCCCAGGCGCTGGGGGCGGTACCACATTTCCTTGATGAGTGGACAGCCGCAGATGTTTCCTGTTGCGGCGGTATTTTCTACCTGCCTACTCCACGACATAGGAGCGTGCGTTGTCATGGTGACTGACGACGGTGGCAGGTAACCACTGCTTCGTACCCGGGAGAGGGGTCATACGGACCGGGTCTCCTGGTTCCAACGCGGGTAAGTCCTTCGCGTGCTTGGCGTCGTGGTACACTTTCTGCTTGGACTTGTTCTGATCCAACGCCTTCCTCACCTCCTGTAGGTTGTAAGGCCTCGGCACTAGTAGACCTTTCGCGATCGGCAGGCTGTTCCTCGGTCGTCTGCCCATGCTTAACTGCGCTGGAGATAGGCCGCAGCTCTCTAGGGGTGTGGTCCTATAGTCTAATAAGGCCATGTGCTTGTCCTCCGATTTGGTCCATAATCGTTTCACCGTTTGGACCGCCCTTTCAGCTTCTCCGTTAGACTGTGGGAAGCCGGGTGATGACGTCACGTGCATAATGTTGAATTTCGCACAGAAATCCTGAAACTCACGTGAGGAGTACTGGGGCCCGTTGTCGGATCGTATCACTTCAGGTAGCCCGTGCACGGCGAACTGGCGTTTCAGCGCGTCAATCGTAGAGGCGCTGGACATATCTTGCAGTTTGTCGACTTCGATAAATTTCGACATATAGTCCACAGTGAGTAGATAGTTCACACCGTGCCACTCAAAGATGTCACTGGCGATCTCCTGCCAGGGTCGTTCAGGGGTAGGGGTTGGACGAAGCGTCTCCGCAGGTTGCTTGCTCTGGTACTTATTACACAGTACACAGTCGCTGATCATGTCCTGGATTTGCTGACCCATTCCTGGCCAATACTGCGCTTCGCGTGCCCTCTGCTTACATTTGTTGACTCCCATGTGCGTCTCGTGGAATTGTCGCAACATTTCGGGTCTCAGGCTCGGTGGTACAACGATTCGCATACCTTTGTAGATAATGCCGTCGGAGACTGAGAGCTCATCCCTGTTCGTCCAATACTGCCGGACGCTGTGTGGCACTTGGTCCTTGGTGTCTGGCCAACCCTTCATGATGATCTGGTAGAGTTGGTACAGCTCGTTCGCGGTCGCCTCTTGGAAGCCGCGATATCTAGTCGGGGTGACTGCGATGTAGTTTACCATGTTCACACTCACAGGCTTGATGTCTGGCTCCGTGTCTGGCAGGTTTGCCCGACTCAGAGTGTCGCCCATAGGAATATCCTTCCCTGGTTTGTAGCAGACGTTAAGGTCGTACGGCTGCAGTCGTAACATCATGGTTTGCAGCCGCATCGGTGCTGCTAGTAGGGGCTTGGTGAATATCGCCTGTAGAGGTTTGTGGTCACTTTCGATCAGCACTTCCTTCCCGAAGATGTAATGGTGAAACTTCTTGCAACAGTGGACTATCGCAAGGGTCTCCTTCTCAATCTGCGCGTAGCCTTTCTTTTCGGTCTCGGTCAGCGCTCGCGATGTGTACGCCACCGGCCTATCGTCCTGCAGTAGAACTCCTCCCACTGCGTAGCTCGAGGCGTCGCACTGAATCCTGACGGGCTTGTTCACGTCGTAGAATGCCAGAACCGGTGCTTCACAACACAGGTCCTTGAGCTTCTGAAAGCTCTTTCGCTGGGGATCTTCCCACACGAACTCCACCTCCTTCTTGGTCAACTCACGTAGAGGACCGTCAACTTCGCTAAGGCCAGGAATAAACTTGGCGATATACTGCACAAATCCTAGAAAGCGCTGTACGTCCTCCTTTGACTCTGGCTCGGGCATTTCACGTACTGCCCTAACTTTGTCGGGGTCAATCTTCAGTCCCTCAGAAGACACGACGTGCCCGACGTACTTCACACTGGTTTTACGTATCTGGCACTTCTCAAAGTTCAACTTGAGATTCCACTCAGTGGCCTTCCTAACTACCTTCTCCATGATCGCGTCATGGTGTTTCCTATTTCGCCCTGCGACCAGGACGTCATCCATTACAGCGCGTGCACCGTCGATGTCTTCTAACATCGTGTCCATAATCCTTTGAAAGATTTCGGGCGCTGATTTTATGCCGAACGGTAACCTCAGCCAACGGTACCGTCCTACCGGGGTATTGAAGGTCGTCAGCAAACTTGACTCGTAGTCCAGTTCGATTTGAAGAAATCCCGATTTCGCATCCACGACGGAGAACACCTTCGCGTCGGGAGTAGTAAAAATCGAGCTCGAGTTCGACCCCGGCCCGGTACCCGTGGGAATATTAGGAACCTGATCCCGGGTACCGGGCCGGGGTCGAACTCAAGCTCGATTTATTACTACTCGGAAAAGGTAGTGAAATTTAAAACTTAATGTAAAAAGTTTTACACCTAATTATGCAGACCGATTGTACTACTACAACAATACTACTACTTTAGAGATTATTATAAAGTAGTACTTTATAATAATTATAATCTCTAGTGACGTAGTCACTTACGTCAATACACCATTATATACGCTAGGTGGCGCAAATGTCTAATTGATCAATTAAGGTCAAGTAATTCACAAGATGTCGTCACAACTACTCGCGGAATAACGTTGCACGTCAATTTAACAAAAGATGTTAACTAAAGAATCTTCAATTGAATTAAATATAAGAATGTAAAATAAACAACTTAAATATGCTTACGATACTATTTTTTATAATCATAAATTTCAAAAGCACGTAAACATTCAGTTATTAAAACTACATTTTCAGGAACACCATTCCTACTCCAAATTACTTGAATGAAGCTCCTTACACATTATAATTTGTCATCCATTCACATTCAAACTAAGCGTTAATCCGATACACCCTCTCAGTTGTCAGTAGGCTAGAGGTAATTTTTGACAGACTCGTGCTGGAAGTGTTGCAGGTCACCACTTGGTTGCCCTTTACACAACCCACGAGTCAATAGACAAACCAAAGTTAATAGATCCAAACGAACATTGACGAATATTTCCTACTTGGTTACTAGTAGTTATATTCGTTAATTTGTCACGACGATGAATATTTCCTACTCGGTTACTAATAGTATTAATACTTGACAGATATATTCATCTTAATGGTATTATATATATTCGTACATGTCAGATATATTCATCTCAATGGTATTATATATTCGTATTATAATACATATCTGGAACAGTATATATTCGTATTATATATTCATAGTATATTCATATTATATGTAAATAAATACCCAACAACAAAAATTGGTCATAATACATTTTATTATATACATCTATCAATATATACATCTGACCAAGATCTCAGGTGTTACATACATCTCTAGATCTTTCCGGTGGTATGTTAATCTTAACAATATGTCACCACAAATTCATAACTTAAGTACTAAGAATGTACAAAGTACTAAGAATGTACAAAGTACTAAGAATGTACAAAGTAGAAATACGAGTAATATCGCTAACAGTTACGAAACATCAGTAACAGCGATATTTAAAACAAAGTAATTAAAATAGTATGAAACATCAGTAACAGTGAAACATCAGTAACAGTGATATATATATGTTCGAATTTGACAGCTACTTTACTTTTCGTCTAACCATGTATTATGTTTTTCTTTTAATGAACGAATGTTAAGCACTTTAATAGCCAACACATTTTATAAAAGCAAGACACCATACATTTATCAATAAATTTAGCACTTTGATAGTACTTTAATAGCACTTTTAGTATCAGCAAGTTTAACTTTAACAGAAAACACCATACAGACATTTTGACAACAAAATTTAAACGTCAACTTAAACTTTAAAAGACACCGCACAGTACAGACACCTTACAGACATTTGACACCAAGTATTTGACACCAAGTATTTGACACCAATTGACACCAAGTATTTGACACCAAGTTTTCAACATAAAGTATAATAGTAAAACTTGAAGACAGCATAGTAACATTTCATGTCATACAGTTACTGTACACACCATACAATAAGTAACATTACATACAATAGTGTGCAAAGACAACATACAATAACAGACTATGCAAAGACATCATAAAGTAACAGTTATTTCTCGCTGTATCATAAAGTAACAGTTATTCTCACTGTATGGTAACGAAAATAAACAAGAAAAACAAAGTCAAATAAATTATCGAAAACAAAACAACGTCAACTTGATGTAGGCTACATCTTCATTCGTTGCAACTCACTTTCGCTAGACTAATTATCTTATAGTTTCCAACAAATTAAATAACTATTGGAACCTCTCAAGATAATATAACAAGCGAAAGGTTAACGAAATTAAACTGAATTATTGTAGACAGCAGTACATTTCCTTGAATAGAATTGTAGACAGCAGTACACTTTCTTGAATAGATGTGCATCTCTCACAAAAAGTATACTAGGTCTGTTGGGTAATTGTTCTCATCAAATTACCCAACAGGCTTAGTTCATCAGTTGCAAGATATAACAGTAGATGCTCGTTACTACTATTACAACAATCTTGCTAGTATCCTTGTATAGTAGTAACGAACAAGATCCTTGTAATAGTAGATGTAACAGTAAGATCCTTTGTTACAAGTTCACAAGTCAGTCTTAATATCTCGCGGAGCATTGAAGGAGTATTAAAGTTCACAAGTCAGTCTTAATATCTCACGGAGCCTTGAAGGAGTCTTAATATCTCACGGAGCATTGAAGGAGTATTAAGATAGAAGAATATCTCACGGAGCATTGAAGGAGTATTAAGATAGAAGAACATTCAACTAAACTACGTTGACAACAATGTTCACAATGTAGTTTAATATGAACATTCTTCTAACTGAAAAAACATTCTTTCAAAGAACAAGTTATTAGTGTAGAAATAGTTCTCAAATAGTCCTATGAGAATGCATCCTTCGCATTAGTCCTATGAGGGCATTCTTCACGATACCATAACACTTCGCGTTGGTCCTATGAGTGCATTCTTCACGATACCATAACAAACTGCATTCTTCACGATACCATAACAAACCTACAACTCAAAACCTGAAATACAATATTCAAATATTCAATTAAAAAATGAATTTCAAAACTATTCGTTCAGATAGTATAAAGAATCGATTCTGAACAGTAAAATACAATATATAAACTCTTAACTTACAAATAAAGAATACCCTTTATAGAATTAAATACACTAATAATGCGCATTATAATTCTATAAAGAATGCGCTTTGAATTTAAGAATACACTTTACACTTTATGGAACTAAACAAGTAAAGTAAGAAAGAAATAAAAGAATACTTACATTTTTATAAAGCAATCTTGCATCGGATGAACGAAATACGAGGTATCACCTAGTGTATAAATAATAGCATTATTTACATTACATTATATTTACAATCATCAACCATGTACATGTACAACTTTCCAAACAATGTACAAAGCTACGCGTAACTTTCACAACATGAGCAGTATATACATGAAACCCACACAACATGAACAGTATATACATGAAACCCACACAGAACGAATGTACTAACACAATATTTGTATTATCAACAAACATCAATTGGCATAGTTGAAATAACATATGAACTGTTAGCTTTGTAGAAAGCAACATAAAATTGTATGATTGCATCTTTAATAAGATGCTACAAACATTCTTACATTGCCCACAGTGAATTAGCAGAACTTTAACCAAGTCAACTTTAATTTGTGGAAATAGCAACTCTTATTACAGTGGATGGAACGTACACCTGAACTTTAACTATAGAAAAGAATAATATACAATTCTTCTATGGAGAAAAGTATAGAATTCCTCTACAGTCGGCTCACTGATAATGTGTAGTTCTCTACAATACTGTAAAAGAAACTTGTAACTAATTCCACAGTTGTTGGTCAGCTCATGCTAAATCGCACTGCGCTACTTTTGCTTACAAACTCATTTGCTTTCCAAACTCTTGCTCAACTGAAATGTTAGTCAACAACACTAAACATTGTGTAGTACATTTACAATTATAAATAAGAAAGAATATGCATCTCATTTACAAATAACTTAAATATCGAATGAAATTTACATCTTAAAAAAGAACGAAATGATTTAATCGTTCATCCAAACTCAAAATGTATTCAAATGTTTCAACTGCTCGATGAAAGTATTCACATTACGTGATAACGTTACTGTAACTGTGCGTAAACTAAAATATTCAAATGTTCAACTGCTCGATTTAACATTACGAACAGTTGAAGTAATGTTAAACTAAACTGCTTAAAGTAAAGAACGTTCAGTAGACCAGTTTGCAGAATTCAACAAAGAAAACTTCGTTGAATTTAACAAATTTGTTAAATTCAACGAAGAAGGTTCCACCGAATGAACTGCTCGACTAACTGGAGAGACGCTCTGAATTTCTACGTTTCTACAAATTAAATACATACTTTTGACTTTGTTATTTCTAGTTTGTATAGAATTAGTTGAACAATAAAAGTAATTCTCTGAATTCGAAGACTTTCTTAATTCCAATCCGATAACAACTACAGTTAATAATAAAGTTACACAAACTCCTCCAATACTAATTTTATTAGGGTTTGGATACGATTTCAAAACGTTACTTTTTATCATATCCATACTTCAAACTTGAAATAACTGATATAAAGTATCAAATCCAGCAAATTTCTAGTGACCTAATGAATATAATCACACGATAATTAATCGTTTTGCTGTCTTGATACAAACCTTTGGTGTCTAGGCTACATAGAATAAAGCAAACCTTTGGTGTCTACATGGTGTCTGGTTTGCTTAAAGAAATTAATGTAACCTTTTAGTGTCTGCATGATCATTTTGGTGTCTATAAAGTTTGGTGTAATACGCGACACAATTCTGACAATTCTGAATACACCTTGCAGTGGATTTAACATCTGCAAAACATTTATGCTTTTTCATATTTTTTATTCTCTTTTTCATTTTCTTTATAAATGCGCTTACAATTAAGTCATTTCTTCGAGTATCATTTGAAAAATTCCTTAAAATACTCTTCATGTCTTGACCTAAACATCTATTATATATGAAATATATAACATAATGTCCGCAATATGCTGAAAATAAATTTTGAATAGTTTTCTGAGAATACCTGAAATTCTTTTTAGAAGTTGACGATTTTAAAAAGTTATGAAAATATCTTTTCATAGGAGGAAATCCAAAAGAATCGAAATATTCAGGTAATGAATTTTTAGATTTAAAATAAAATGACACCCAATGTTCACCTGGTTTTGTAGTTTCATGAGTGTTAACTACAAAACTTGATGGATAACAAGAAACAAATTTTGGAAGATTATTTGCAGAATAAACCCCATGAAATGTAGGAGAAGTTACTTTTGAATATTTTAAAAGATTTTCAATTTCATCACCAAACATTTTGATTTCAATCTCTAGCATCAATATCTACTTGGTTCGTCTCACCAAGACTTAACATAGAATTATATTCACTGAAAAATATCATAACAATTCCGTGTGCTTTAGGAGTCTTTAAATTTGCAACAACATTTAATGTACCACTTTCAAAAAGCTCGAAAGTTCCAGAACTAGGTAAGGCTTTACTTAAATTAAAAACAAAGAAACAACTTCCTTTCTTAAACTCTGAAGGTGTAATACAAGGAGCATTGTTGTTGAATAATCTTCCCGTTCCAAATATCATAGCCGAATATGCTTGAAAAAAAGTATCATCAGAAAAATCCACCTTCATTTCATAAAACGGTGAAGTTTCATCACCATCTCTTTGAATTTTTATTTCCGTGACATCAAAATTTTGAAAATAAAAAGGATTATGTTTATAATTGCCGTCAAAAGCCCTAGCATCAACCAAGCCTACAATGATTCGCTGTGGAATTTCATCATTAGAAATCATACGATTTTCTTGTAAAATACTTTTATTCGGACCTTGGGTTGAATAAGTGACTTCTACTCTACGATAAGGATATTTTAAATGTTTACCTTCATATCGCGCCCTATCTAATTCAATTAAAAATGCATCACTTAATGACATACGTTTTGAATAAAAAACTGCATCCTCTATTTCAATTTTATAATTTGTACCACCATCCTTTGCCATCAAAGCAAACTCAGGTGAATTTCGAATAAATCGTATTCTCATATCTACATCTCCCGGAAATAACCTATTCTGATTAAACAAATCATTGTGAACTTTAGCTATCAATTGGAAAGTTTTTCCATATTGAGTTTTCTGAAATCGTTTATATGCCCCTTCATTATGATTATCATCAAGATTGGTAATTTCATTAAAATCTTTAGTATCTTTAATGAATCCGCAAACATCTCCCCAACTTTCAACATAAGCAGGATTATAATTTAATACAAATTCAATAAAAGCCTTATATGGATATAAACTATTGGATCCTGAAATCAATTTACTTCCAATATAAAGTTCTACATCTTTAAACATAGCAGCACATAAATAATTTACAGGAATTACTTTAGAAGCTGCGGGGACAGGATCTGCTCCTGTAGGTGCTGCAGGTGCACTTCCATCCTTTTTCAAAATTTTGAGTTTTAGTTCAACAAAACTATGATACAAATCTATAAAATCTTTCTTGTTAGCTTTCAATAGATATTCAATTGGACCTTCTTGCGAAAGATTATTCAAAGGCCAAACTTTAGAAAAGAAACTCTGTTCACCTACTGCGTCAGTAAAAGGAACAGAAAATAAATCCACAGTATCAGGAACACATAAACATTTAGAATGCGACATTTTGAAACTTTAAACTTCATTCAAACAAGACTGCTAGTCAAGATTATATATATCTTGACTAGCAATCAAAATCGATATCAATCTTAAAGATATTAATATCAAACTACATCTAAAATATCTCCAACTTTCTTTAATATCTTTATTTTCTTACTAGTCTTCCTTTTTTTCCTAGTCGGGCTTGAAATAGAAGAAACTATTGTATCACCAGAATCTGAATTAGATTTACGTTTCCTCTTTTCAGATTTAAAATAATCTAAAGCATCAGAACCAACTCCTTGTAACTGCGACTTTGCTTCATCTTTTAAAGCGTCTTTAATATTTTTCTTTTCAAAAAATACCTTTTTCACGACATTTAAACCACCCGTCATCAACCTTTTTTTAGCCTGTTTCTTTGCAAAATTGAATAACGGTTTTATCATAGGTTTTAAAAAACCTGAAATAACATTACCTATTCCATACCCTTTTTGATATTGTGTGCCTATAAACGGAGGAATATCTAACGTTCCACCATATTGTGATGAATTTCTAAAATGATTGCGATAAAATTCTGCAGACATTTCGTTATTACAACTAGTCAATACAAAATACCAGCGAAGATTTATTTCAAAATAAAACTCTTAAGGATAGACAACAGTTGACAAGCGGTCTTTTGCACTATCGCCTCTCATTTTCTTAGTTACAGAGATACAGTATTGTTTTACATATCAAATGAAAGGTAATAATTTTATCTTTCTAATGACATAAATGGAGTAACAGTGAAATCAATGTCTCTGACATAATAAATTAAAAACCAATTTTTTGACTTTTATTTTTTGAACATAGATATCTTTTTTAATATAAAAGTTACAAACTTCAAACTTTGTATGTCTCCTTATGAGGTTCTTCTGCAGGGAAGCGTGTCTCAGATCTTTTATTTAGGTCCTAGTTTTTGTTTTATTGCAAAAAACGGGAAACTTTTGGTTATTTATTGAAACTTAGTTTTCTAGATTTCATAAAATGAAAACTAAGACCTGAATAATAAATCTGAGACACGCTTCCCTCCACATTGCTCTCATCTATATGTGTTTAAAATTTCAAATCCCTACATGCTATATTAAGAGAGATATCCATGTTCAAAAAATAGTCATAAAAAGTGAACTTTCCTAATTCTCGGCAGTCATACACAGGCACCGGTACACATATATCTATATGCTTTATATCAATAGGTCGGGTTTTCATTTGGCTATTTAGTGGTATATGATATATGAATATGATATTTGGGATATTAAAGTAGAGAGCATATTACTACAACCATACCAAAACACCCCTTATCAACAGTTGTCTATCCTTAACTCAATAACTCAATCTCAGCAACATTTATAAATATGATTTAATATTTAGATTCCCATCTTGCAGGTAATTTAATTTTCCTGCCATATGAACTAGTTCTTTCTGAAGTTTTAGCAGGAACTCTCTCCTTTTTCTCCTTTTTCTCCTTTTTCTGCTTTCCTCTTTTCTCACTCATTTTTTCCACACTATCTGAAGTTACACTAGGTTTAGGTAAACCTGGATACGGTGGAACTACAGTAGGCAAAATTACAGGAGAACCTTTGTGTTTAAATTCACGAGACATTACATCAGAACCTTTGTGCTGAAATTCAGGAGAAATTGATGGTGGGCCTACATGATGAAATTCAGGAATAGAATGTGGAGTAAAATCAACAAACTTCATAGGTTCTTTTTTTCCAACATCACCTACCTTTACCTTCATTTCTGGTGTATAGAAAGTTTCAACTTCATCTCTATTAGCTTTCCTTAATGGAGAATATGAAAATTCAGGTACATCTTTTTTCAATGGAGAGTATAAAGCTTCAGCTACATCCTTTTTTTCAGATTCCTCTAAAGGAAAATTTCTAATATCAACTTTTTCATGCTCTACTCTTTTAGATTTAGGTTTATATTTTATCCAAACTAAAGGAACATTTATTTCTTGAAAATAATCATACAATTCTTCTACTCCTTCTGGTTCCTGATTAAAACTTATCGTCTTTGAAAAAAACTTCATAATATCTATTATATTAGACCCTTTTATAATCCTATTTTTAATAGAAACCAAACCATTTTTATTCCAAGTTACCGAATTTTCTTGAAGTTTTCTTAAAATACTTTCAATGTTAGGTCTCTGTCTAACGTTAATCTTTCTAACAATATCATTGATCATTAAAGTATCACTTCTTAAATATTGTTCTGTAGGATGATACGTCGAATAAATCTCATTATAAGGTTTCATACCAAACATTTTTTCCTGCAACAGCTGGTCTTGTCTCTTCAATGCATAATTCACATTTTCATTTCTGTTCTCTTTATCAAGCTTTTCGAAATTACAACTTTTAAACATTTTGTATGGTATTATAATACTTTCCTGAAAATTTGACATTCTACAATTTCACTTTATATTCTTTAATAATTTTAAAGCAGCAAGTGAATTTTTTATAATGATAGGTAACGAATTTTTACCTAACTGTTTCATAGATGCGCGTTTAATCTTATTTGAAACTGATTTCTTCGGAAGTAATCTTAAACGAATTTTATCTTTCTGTAAATAATTCATTTCTTTTGGAGATATTTCAACATTACCTTTCAAAATGTTATACACACAATCACAAATTGATTTCAATTCATTACTATCTCCTAAATCGATAAGTTTATTCCTTTTTTGACCTTTACTATATGATAATAATTTCAAATAATGTTTACAAGCATAAGTTTTTAAAACATCTTTCTTCATCTTTTTTTTATCGAAATCTTTACTACAACATTTACCTTTCATAATTACCTTTTCCTAAATATAGAAGACAATAATCCTAATGCACCACTAATAATAATAGGAAGAATTCCTTTACCTATTTGATTCAAACGTTCCTTCTTTTCTCGCAACCCCATTTTAGAATGTGCCAACAATCTTAAATGATTTCTTTCAGCTTGCAATCGTTTTATTTTAGCTCGACTTAATTTCACATGACCTTGCAAAATACTCTTTATACACTGACAAACTGCATCAATTTCTACTTTACTCCCTAAATCTATTACACCTTTTCTATCAGCTGAACCTTTCGCCTTCGCTAACATATTTAGAAACTTTTTAGAATAAAGAATCTTTCTTAAATTTTTACTCAAATCATTACGCGTTGGCATTATGAATAGCTACTGCATACAGAATTACCATCAAAGTACCATAACAATTGTACGAAATCATTATCTTAAGAACATTTCTTTCGTACTATAAACACATGTTGAACTTCTCCAAAAATATTTGACCTAAACATAGCATCTTTCGGAGTCTCCTGATGACCGTCTATCAATAAATAACCATGCGGTCTTTGTACAGCATGATTATATATTTCAATAAAACATTTACTGTCCCTTGGCATCAACTTTCTACCAATAAAATAAGCAGTCGTCTGATCAAGCGGAGAATTAAATAAAACTAAATAAGTTGCATTCTTTACAAAAGTTTTTCTTTCTTTACCATCCTGAAACAAATTTTGAGTAATAAAAATGATACTTACATTTTCATGATGAGAACGTTTAGTAAAAAATTCAGATAAAAGTTTACTATTTCCACATTCTGACATTAAATCATCAAAAACTAGTAATCCAAATTGATTTGAATTGACAAATTCATCTAAAGAATCAGGTAAACCTTCATGAAACGTAACTTTCCCCTCTAATCATTTGGAATAGTCTGACCATAAAACCAAACAATATAATCAAAACGTCTACTTATAAAATAATCATCATCACCATTCTTAATTAACTTTAATACAAAAGTAGTTTTCCCCGAATTACTTGGACCTGCAACTATCATTGAAAAAGGAACTTTCAACCTTGCATCAAACACATTTACTGTTGATCCCATTATCTTAAAACCGTTCAAGTAAATTACACAAGTTTTAGGATAGATACAATCTCCTATTAATACAATATCACCTATCTCAAAAGTATTCATATATACTTAAAACACTCAAGGTTGTATTTTTATTACTTCATATCTATAAAAACTACCTTTCAAAATTTCATTTGAACTGTCTGAAAGAATGTAAGTAACTGGCTTTGTGTTCAAAACAAATACTATCTGAAATATTTCTCTACTCCAATTCACTGAAAATCCGCGTTCAAAAGTTTTTCTATAATGTCTTATTCTAACTTTATCACCTACCTTTAAAGATGCAACATTCTTAATATTTGTATAAAGAAAATCTTTATACTGTTTCATCCACAACTTATCTTCGTTTTTCTTATCAACTTCAGAAGGTGGTAAATCTAAAGATCTATGCTTTGAGTTGTTATAAGATAAAATAACTTGTGGAAGTATAGGAACATAACTTTTTGAATTTATTGCAGTTAAATATTTAAACAATTTATTCTTAAAAGTTCTAATAAAACGCTCTACAATAGCACACTTAGTATCCTGATATGTAGAAAAATAATGAATATTATTCTTTTTTAAAAATTCTCGAAAAACTCCTTTAAATTCATTTCCTTCATCTGTCTGCACATTTCGCGGTTTCACACCTGCTCTATCAAGAATTCTTTTAAAAGCTTGTAAAGTTTCCTTTGCATATTTTGTTTTCATCGGCTCTACATAAGCATATCTTGAAAAACAATCAATTGCTGCAAGAATATTTGTAAAACCATTATTGAATTTTTTCAAATTTGGTAAAACGATCAAATCCAGTTGCCACTGATCATTAATTCCTCGAACAATAATCTTTCTTCGAGGAAACTTTCTTCTTCCAGCCTTATGAGATGTATAAGTTTTAGTATTACTTAGAAATGAATCTACATCTTCTAAAGTAATATTTGGGTCAATTTTTCTTGCAGCTAAATATAATTTTCGTTTTGAACTGTAAGATGCTGGATGTTGCAAATTAAAATAGATTGAAGTTAGTAATTTCCTTTTCATAACAGACATAACTGAAATACATCGAACAAGCTTTTCGAAACAAACATGCCAAGCATTTTCAATAAATGCAACAAGAAACAACTTGAATTCATAATTTTAAGTCATTATATATACAATTTATACATGAATAACAAAACTATCGACTAGAATCGCATTCCACTCTACATGAACTGTATCACAATCTAAATTAATCATGCAACCAAATCAAAATTCAATAATCATTCTTAACAATTTAGTTGGAACACAAAATGGATATCCTATAATGCGTTCACAAATGATACAATCACAAAAGAGTTTCCAATTTCTTCCAGTCTTTAGAAATAATTATTCTTCATATATACATAGTATTACGGACCTCCGAAATACCCTCGCGTCTCCGCAAGATTGCATATTACTACAATTTATCAGAGTAAACTACAAATTTACCTGAATAAATTAATATGCAATATTATAAATAAATAAATAACTAATTAGGTGCATAAAGTCTTGATTACTTTGAACAAACATTTCAGTCTTGATTAATTTGAACAAACCTTCAATATACATTCAATCCAATATCCACCGGCATTCAAATTCTCCTTACTTTACACACACTTAACAAATTTCAACTTTATATAAAACAAAGTTTTAAAGGAATATTAATATTACCTGAATATTCCAAAGCATGTTCAGAATGTTTTCCAAGTTCTTCAAACCTTAATTCCACTTTAGATTTTGTATTAATTTTAGACTCCAACTTCTTTCTAGATCTAGAAACGTTTCTTTTAGTATCCTTTACTTTACTGTCCTTTACTTTACTACCCTTTACTTTACTATCCTACACTTTATCGTTCTTTTTCCTTCCTACGCGTACTTTATCCTTTTCATCAACTCCATCTCTATCCTTCACATCAACTCCATCTCTATCCTTCAATTTCCTCTTTCCTTTTCCAGCAACCTTCTTTTCAGATTCAGGTGCATATATATTGATTTCTAAATCATCATCATCATCATCATCATCAGAAATTAAAAACTTTGGAATATTCAACTTCTTATGCTTCTCATCTTTCGCATTATCTACTTCTGGTTGTAAAATCAATGTAGAATCTTTCTCGTCGTCGTCAGCATCAAAATCTACATTCCAACTTTCAATTTTTTTCTTCGTCATTTTTGAAAGTGAATTATCTTTCTTAGAAGACATACAATTGTTGCACTTATTATCATCCATAGTAAAAAATCGAGGAGAATCATAAGGTAATCCACAATTAAAGCACTCTCTAAACATTTCACCCTGACATTGCTCGCAGTAAGTTTTACCTTCAACTAATGATATAGGATTATAACACTTGCTACAATTCTTCTTTTCTGGCTTGTTTAAAAAGTTGCCCGCCATTTCTATAAAGTCTGATATACTTAAATATGATATACAAACCTGATTCCTTACAACCTACAAATCTAGGCTAAAACCTGGTACCTTACAACCCTACGATCCATAGCTATCACAAGAACATTTACGAACCAATCTGTGAAGTTCTCGCACTCGATCACTTCCTCCGTTTCATCATCACTCAACTCTTCCAATTATAAACTTTGGAATATTCAACTTAGAAGGTAAACAATTTTTGCATACATAATAATAAGGTAATCCACAATTAAGACACTCTCTAAACATTTCACCCTGACATTGCTTGCAATAAGTTTTACCTTCAACTAATAATACAAGATTATTACACTTGCTACAATTTTTTTTTTCTGGCTTGTTTAAAAAATTACCCGTCATTTCTATAAAGTCTGATAAACTTAAACGTGATATACAAACCAGATACCAAACTTAAATTAGATATACAAACCTGATACCTTACAACCTAAGAATCTAGGCTAAACCTGGTACCTTATAACCCTACGATTCATAGATATCACAAGAACATTTACGAACCAATCTGTGAAGTTCCCTCACTACAATCACTTTCCTCCGTTTCATCATCACTCAACTCTGGTTTAAATTTTGTAAAACTTGACTTCCTTCTCTTCCTTGAACTTCGCTCTTCATCGTTATACTTTTGAAGTTTTGAAATCTTACTAGAAATTACACTTTTCAAATCTTGAAACTCTTCCATTTTCATAGAAACAGTCTTGTCTCGCATCACATCAGTTATATGACAATACAAATCTCCATTAAAACGAGTAACATCAACCCTCTTCTTACTACCGAAAGCTGAAACATATAATCTCTCACTAGCCATTTTAGAACTCTTAGACTTAGGCATAACTAAATACCTTGAAACAAAATTCAAAAACACTACAATCGCAAGTAAATCTTGGAAATTCAAAACACAAATAGTGAACCACATGCTTATCACAAGAACATTTTCACATTAACTAGAAAAAAAAAGAAAAAAAAGAACAGATTATTCAAAATCCTTAACTCTTTTTTCCTCGTGCTATTTTTTCCTCGTACAAATTTTTCTTTTTCTTGAACATATATTATAATTACCATATGCTAAAGATTTAATTCCATTTGGATATAACCATCTTTTATCTTCAAAAGGAGATAAAGCCAGTTTCTCCTGCTTAATAGTATAAACATCATGTTTAAAACTTCTAATAGAATGAAACTGTGTTCTAATTTGAGAACACTTCATCAATACATCTTTGAAATTCAGAATGAAATAATGCATCTACACTTGATCTAGCTATTCCCTTTGCACGTTTAATAACATTACCATTTTCTAAAAATATTGAATATAATTTAGGACGTAATGCAACAAATTCACGTATCCTTTTACCACCAGTTTCGTCCTTAAATTTTCCAAGTACCTTATAGTTCTCATTATTGTACAATTCATGTTCTGTTGAAAGATTAGAAAAATCAAAATAATGCAGCAAACCTTTCATTTTTCTCATAAAATTCTCATCTCTTATCTTGTAAATCAAAGAATCTGTATCAGTATACAGCAATTGAATATTCTTTAAAGTAAAATTTTTCAGCATAACATTATAATGAAAATCAAACATGTGTAATTTAGACAAATCCAAAACACAGAATCCTAAATAAATTGGTTTATCCAATAACAACTGTGGTTTCCTGAACTGAATTCCAACAAAGTCGGAATCGAATACATTTACAGACTGGAAAGTTGGTCTATTAATCAAAAAAGAAGCCCTTTTTGGGCATGAAGTTAATTCCATAGAAACGCGTCTTTTCACGTTCTCCATACATTTTCCGAATGTAGAATTGTTCATCAATTTAAAAAATTCTTTATCAAATAAAGAAACAGATTCTTGTCTTTTCTTATTGTTAAAATCGATATATGGTTTCATCCAACATTTCTGTTTAAATGATAAAATCCTATGAATTTCTTCGATCTTCATACCCAGCTGTAAATATAATTTCAAATTTCTATAATGCACAATATACCTAACCTTTCTAAACAAAGTAGAAATCAATTTCTCCGGAATTATAGTGCATATTAAATTTAGATAATACATCCTTAGCATATGATGATAATTGATTATAATGGATTGACAATTTCTCCGGAGCTAAAGGAAACATGTCATGTAAGTCGTGCAATCTAGAAGGATAAAGTAACGTTACCTCAAACACATAACCTGTTCTTCCTTCATCCGTCAACTTTAAAATTTCTTCCTCATTAAAAAATTTTGCTGAATCTAGCCAAACAAAATCTTTGTATGGTAAAGGTTGCGACATAGCAAATCCATAGAGATTATTACAATCATAATATACAATATACTCATCCACATTATTAGCCTCAGCATATCGTCTAACAACATTTGTAATACCACCACGTATTCCTCTTTCAAAAAAATTATACATATCCAACTCTGACAATAAATCGCATTTGATACCTGTAAATTTTAACATAGCATCATAACTAAGAGCTGGTGCAGTCAAATATTGAACAGGATCTAAACCATAATAATCTAAACTTCTCTCTCGAAACGATTCAAACACATCAGTAAGCAAAAGAACGTCAATTTTTAAATAAACTTTCAAATAATCTTCAATATTTCTACAATTAAAAATATTAAACATTTTCAAAGCTAATTTGTATTCTTCTTCAGTAATATCTTTATTGGTAAGAACATTAAAAAAATGTGATTTATCTGGTAAACATTGCTCCTTCAATTTATCCCAAGAATCTATATAGTCATAACACATAACTCCTTTCCTAACAACATACTTTAACCACTTATTATTGAAATACTTTCTCGTTTCTATGAATTCATCACTACCCTTTTGAACCAAAAGATCTGCTAAATTTGATAATGAATTAGGAAGAAATTGAAATGAATCAATTATAAAAAAACCATCAAAACTTAAAGTCAAAAATTTTTCAACGCTTCGTGGTAAAACAGTTACTTTACTAGTTTCCTGTATACACTCATGTATTTCTTTAACAATAAAATGTGTGTCATAATTCATTGCATTATGCATGACTATAGGAATTTTAAAATTTGGAAACCTTAAAGAACTTCTAACCAAATTGCAAGTATTGCATGCATAATTCACATCTCTACCTTTTCCTTCTCTACCTAAATGTGCGTGATCTATAACCTTCTTTACACCCAATTCTGAAAACGAAATACCGCACAAGTAGCATCGAGTTTGCTTTGATAAATGTGCTAAATCTGAAACAGTCAATTCTAAAACTTTCCTATTATTATCAAAAATATACGAAATTTCGGCTCTTACTTGATTCAAATAATGAATAAATTTTTGCATAACACGTTTTCCTACATAAATAAATGGAGGTTGAGAATATTCAGAATATTTAGAAACAAGAACTGCTCCTACTGCATTTAAAGTATGTTTTGATTTTAATACAGTAGACTTTCCCTTAAAACAATTTATATTTGAATTAAAAGTCTCAAAATCTGCATAAACAACAAAATGATGTTTAATTTGTTTATGATATGATCTAAACTTAACTTTCGTACCTTTTACTGGTAAATTGTAAGACTGTCCAGTATACTTATTATCATAGCAAGTAGACTTAGTATGCATTTCACAATCCACTTTCTTATTGAAAGATTGTAAACATCTATCACAAAAATACCTTGTTCTTTTCCAATAAAATGGTCTTATAAACTTATCCAAATTTTTAATAAATAAATAATGATCCTTAAACAGCAACAAATTTACGTGTCTTCTATGTTCACTTGTAAAATTCGTAGAAATATACATAGGAAATGGAACCAATCTTGAACTTCGATTACATGAAATTTCGTTAAAAAGACCGAAAACATTAACTGTAACATTATTATTCTTTTCAAATTTTGGAATATCTGACAATCTCACAGGAAACGAAATACCTTTTAAATTTAAACTATTCAATAATAATGAATATTTACTTAAATCTTTAAAAACTCCATAAATTGAAGCTAATATACAATAAACAAAACACTTATTATCTTCACAACCTAAATTAATCAATCTCTTAGCTTTCAACCAATCAGGTAACTCTATCTTTTTACCACCAAAAGGATTAGCTCTAAAAACTCCTAATCTTACCAAATTTATCCCCGTTAGAAACCAACCAGAACCAGCTTGAACAAAACCGTCAAATAATGCTAAAATTACTCTTAACGCAGATAACAACTTTTCCTTTAATGAATAAAACGTTAAGACTTGAATTACATGGCTTTGAAACCAAGGTTTGATTTCAAAGTATTCGTTTGTATCTAAATTGTATTTTCCTAAAGTTGCATTAAAAGAAATTTGAAACTTTATCCCTCCATGTACACTCAGTTTACTTTCCAATTTCTGATACAGAACATTAAATTTCTTTTGAAAATAAAATTCAATATCCACATGCTTATTTCTTGGATAAAAATCATAATCTACAATAAGACCACCCAATATTCGTTTCCTTTTCATTCGGCTACCTTCTCAGTCATGCCACCTAGCGTTTCAGACTGAAAACTATTTCAACCACCTAGCGTTTCAGACTGAAACTATTTCAGTTTCTATACATAATAAAACAACTTTCGATTTTAGACCATTAGACCATTCATCTCAAGAACGTTTTACATTATAAAAAAAATCTAAAAACAAAACTATGAAATTTTCCGGAAATGTAAAATAATGCAAACTGTGCCAAACTCAAACTTAACCAATTCACCATCATCAGTTGTTATTTTTATTTCTATCTCCTTAATCTTTTCATATGCTAATTTCTTATAATGTGGATGAGTATATATTCTTTTAATTATTTTTCCATATTCCCCTGCACAATTAACTGTTCGTAATAACCTAGTTTTCACATCACCTACCATTTGAAAATCTACCAAATTTGTATAAACAAACATATTACTAGAATCTACGTGAAATCTTGCAACCCCACTTCCTTCATACAGATAAAAGTCCGTTTGATCTCTATTTTGACTCAAACCAAAATAATGCATCCTCATAACCTCATTAACATCATCAACAGTAGACGTTAACTCTGGTCCATCAAACGTATATGTAAATAATGAATCATCAGGTTCTATAGAATCTTCTAAACGTAAAACTCTAACTAAAAAAGTAGGAAGTATAATACTGTCCCCTTTACCCACTCGAAAAGTTACTCTATTATTTACAGAATTATACTCAAATTTAGAATATCTTCTATAAGAAACACGACCTACACCAGATATAGAATTCTCAAATTCAGCTATCTTTTCATTCAATACATCTACCAAATGTTTAATCGAATAATAGCCAAAACTCAATTCGAAATACATATGTCGTAAACCAAAAGATTCTTCTTCGTTCAATTCATCTAAAGATGTTATGCCAAATCTATCTATATCTGGATTTTCACGTCTTTTTAAATGAAAAGTTTTTCTCAACAAATATATAGTTCGATTTTGTGAAAGATGAACTGGATAATTGTACCAAGATTTAGGGAAATCTATTTCAACTAATGCTAACTGCCATTGTCCCTTACATTCAATAGCATTTTGAAGTTCTATATGATAATGACTAGTCTTATTTTCTTTCGTTTTATGAATAGTATTGGAAGGTAAAGTTAAATAAAATTCACCACCAAAAGTTTCCTCCATTTTTGACTAATATCAACTAATTATTGATTTAAATTAATACCACTTTCAAAGAACATGAATGATATAGAATGTACAATATTAAGAACATTTAAACACTATTCATATAGCTTAACATTTCCAAACTCAACTTTAATAACATTTATGTTCACTTCGAACATAAATGTTATTAATCTCATACAATATCAAGAACATTGAAAAGATTAACGTCTCTTCAAGCACAGCTTTGTGAAATTATACTCATAAGACAAACTTTCTCTTTTCATATGAACTCTCACATACTCATTTCGAAAAATTTCACCATTCACCCATAAAGTTCTACATGAAGGGCAATTAAAACTTGATATATAATTACAATTAAAAGAATGATATGAAACAAATAGCCTTCTAAAACAAATCGAATGCGCAGGTTTCGAACAACAACGCAACAAAAGCATTTTATCAGACTGGCTATTATCTTTACTAATAATAAGATTCCTGCAAAGTTCGCAATATATACGAAAAGTTTTGAAATGGAAAGAATTCAATCTTCTTGCATTTCGAAGACACCTTTGTAATTTAGTTCTCACAAACTGACTTGGATTATGTACATTGTATGTTAGTTTATAAAATTGAATTTCTGTAATTCTTAAATAATCACAAACTGACTCTATTGCAATACATGAATATAAATGCTTCGTTCCTAAATAGTAAAACATGTAATCTAAAATAATTGGAATACATTTTAAATCTTGCCACATTCTAATTAATAAATATTTCAAAACAATTTCACAATCAAAATAAGAAGCAAAAAAAACTAAACCTTCAAAAGAAAACCTTCTCATAGAATGAACATATTCCAAATCATCACTTTCAGAAATAATAACCATCAACTCGAGACATTCTTTCGAAGATAAAACTTTTAAATCTGGAATCTGAATATTCATAAGAATAGAACTTAAATCACTAGTACTTATATGAAAGTAAAAAGATACCAAAGCTGAGAAATACAAGCAAAGTTCTTGCAAAGCATGAAAACATACAAAACGACCTCGCTTACCCATGGTGACTTCACTTGGAACAATAATAAGTGCAACAATAAGTATAATCTACAAAATCTAAATTATAATGCGATCCCTAGTGTAACAATCTAGGAATCACATTATAATCTCTCAAAGGTGGTGGAATAAAAAGACTAGAAATAGGATTAAAACCAGTATGTCTCAACCGATGTAATCGTAATAATGTATATGATGAGAACATCTTTGAACATAAAGAACAACTGAAAATCAATTTTTTTTTTTAGGGCCGCGTTTACCCCTAGTCTCTTTTAATAAAATAGAAGAACAATGCAGCGGGCAACACGCGCAAACTTCTATATTATCTGGAAGAACATTCTTTTTTAAAACCTCCACATGTTTCCTTATACGATCAGAAACTTCCAAAACATTGTCCAAATTACAATGAACCCTTTCGCATTGTTCTTCATACAAAGTATCAAAAGGTTTAAAATTTTTTAACTGCTTGACGCGACTTGAAGATTCTACATTTATTTCCTCCTCTTGCTCACTATCGCATTGACAAACCATCTCTTTCTTAACATCATCACTTTCCTCTTCCTTACACCTTTCCACATTTAAAAAATCATTCGAAACTGTAGATGGGACAAAATGTCTCAATTTCTCAACATGTCTTGTAAAATCACAATCTTCATCTGAAGTTGTCTGTAAATCTTTCCTTACTTGATCTACTAAAGCTTTCCTTGCTTCACCTACTAAATGAGACTCTGGTACAAGTTTTCTTTCAACTTCATCATCTGAACTAGAATCCGATGATACAAATTCAGGTGTCTTGTAAACTTTCATTTCCTTAACCTTAGAAGCCTTAGAAACATTAGTTAAATCTTCAGTATGTTTTCTTGTACTTTCACGTGATGTTCTTTTTCGTGATGTAATAGAAAGTGGTAAAACATCTTTATTCCTACTTTCAAAACTTTGACCTTTATTCTCAATTCCAATACAACTTTGATCATTTCTCCTCACACCTCTACTTTCTCCATTTTTACATCGAATCAGTGCATCACTTTTCCGTTTACTCTTATCCTTCAATTTCTCATTACCTACTTGATTATCTACACACTTCTGCATTGCCTTTTCAACAACTGGAAAAATTAAACTACTTTTCTGAGCACCCAAATCAGTCTTCTTAAAACAATTTTCGCTATTACTCCATTGAATAACCAGTGGATAAGATTGTCTATAAGATTTACTAGGATGAAAACTCACATTCTTTCCATTCGCTGAATAAATACAAATTGGTAATTTCAGCAAATCACATATAGTTGGAAAAATCAAACTATCTCTTGATCTTAAATCAGTCATAATCTTTTCATTTTCATTTTTCAAAATCCAATAAGCGGCTGAAGTTGAAAATGTTTGAGACCTTAAAACCTTAACTAAAGAAGTCTTAAAGTCATTCAAAAAATCATGCAGCTTCGACCAAGATTCCTTAGATTTCATCGGAATCAATGTTTGAAAACAAATGTAAGTAAAATAAAAAACATGCTCTTCATCACGTTTAACACTATTCCAATACTCAACATTTCCCTTTTCATCACAAAGAAGAAATTTCAAAATAATATAAATCAACTTGGTAAATGAATCCATTTTAATAACGATTCATTTACTATCAAATACCAACTTTATATCATTACAAATTTTAAAAAAATGAAAAATATCCTTCGTCAAACAATTACCTTTATAACTATACAAAATAGTAAAAACTGTACTCAAATTATTCTTTAACTTTAATCTAAAACTTGATAAATAATAAGTATTATTAAATTTTAACCACACAGATTCAGGAGAATTCGACTCTCGAACCTCAAAATCATATTTCATAAAATATGTTTGCACAATTCGTTCACAAAATTCTTTAAAAGTCAATTTATCAGATCTTGATAAAACTAAACTAAATGTAAACTGAATATTTCTAACATCAACAAAAACTGAAGAGAACGAACAAGAAATGCCTTCAGACACAAAAAGAGAAACCTCTGAAACAAACTTATCTATATTCAATAATACAAATGAAAAACAACTTCTCAAATAAACACTACAAAACCCATTTTTTGTCAATTTTATTGTATAATGAGAACGTCTACAACTTACAGAACCGCGATATAAAGTTGAATTTATCCATTTCTTATACGTCTTAAAAAGATCAACACTTACTGTAGGATTAAAATCTAAAGAAAATATAATCAAATTTACTCCATACGTAATATGCATAAACAAGTTTAAAACTGGCACCTCATAGACTAGACCACACACATTTAACTTGATTCAAGTTAAAAGTGAAACCATACAACCTTCGACTCTTGTACAGCGCGAATATACTGTAATCCACTCTACTCGAACCGTACAACTCCAAGATGCTACACATCACCACAATTCTCCTTATCCTAACCCAATGCCTAACCTGCAACTGCTACTCTTCAAATTGTGAGTTTTCACAAGAACCTGCTGCTATCACATGCGACTACATTCCCGAAAAATTCACCACTCGTCTGCTGACAGTAACCAAACTTTACTGTCGCCTCTGTGATCCTTCGACCTCAACTCTCTCATATCATCAAAGCCTTCTACCTTACCTCTCTTCTATCTTCACATCTTCGCACTCTTTCACATGCGAAGACGGTGAATGCAGGTAAGTCAAATAACCAATTTTATCTGTTCGTTATCAATTAAGACTAATATGCAACCAAGGAATGTTTACATATCACAATTAATATCACAATGTAAGCTCATATACAGAACACTTTGACAAAACCTTACATACTATATGAATGTTATATAATACCAGACATTCTATCAATTATAACTTCTAAGTACTATTAAGTTAACGATAAACCAGGCTTCTCAAACCTAAAACAAGAAAAACACAATCTTAAGTTAAGTCTGAAAGACAAGGAACCAATCTAAGTTAAGTCTGAAAGACAAGGCGATGTCCCTCCTACCAATAACAAATCCGAAAAATAAAGCAAAGACAAGGCAATGTCCGCAAAGACAAGGCAATGTCCCTCCGGACAAGGCAATGTCCCTCCAAGGCAATGTCGTCCGCAAAGACAAGGCAGTGTCCCTCCTTGTGACGACTAGATCTGCAAACCAAAAATCATCCTACAAGTAACGGCTCTGCAAACCAAAAATCATCCTACAAGTAACGACTCTTAGATCTGTGAACCAAATCATCCAGCGTGATCATCAAAACCTTATTTCATAAGATTCATTCGTCGTCCCTGTGACAAGACTAATTGAAGTTTCACAAGGTGAAACTTTAAAGTTAATCGCACATTCAACTAATATCCCGCAAACATCTCAAAAACGATTATCATAATCATATGCTAACCGTAATATAAATAACCTTGGATGTCGATACAGTGTAAAACCGACAATAACCACCCATTTGAAAGAACAGTAAAGTAATTCGATAGAACAAAGCGCTATTCAAGTCAAGTTTCAGTAAGAATAGAAATCAAACATGAGTCAACTCTCGAGATTCCAAATAGAACAAAACATACACTCAAGACCTCTAGGTTCTTATCAACGAACGCAACGCAATAAGATTATTCATACTCATATTACCTAAAGCCTTATTCCACGTCCCCTTATCATGCCAAATTACCCTCCTAACACTACATTTATAAAACAGGAAACGAATGTTACACTGACATCTAACTAAGTTCAAACTTAATCTGAAATCAAATACTTATTAAGATTTCTTCCAAGCTTCATTACAATTTATCTGAAACACTTAATAACCTTTCAAAATAAACCGTAAATAACTGAATGAACGAGCAAGCCTGTTTAAAACCTTTGTTCATGAATGTAAACCAAATGATTATTAGGATAATACAAACCAAATGAATGATTGAATGAAACATGAATGAATGAAATGAAAACCAAGATAGCAACGAAAACCAAGTTCACGTATAGTGTCGCCATCTATCTAGATTGTCGAGCAACGTTTTCGCCTTCAAAGATAACAGCGATTCTGACAAGAATCATTTCTCAACCACCGTGATGCAAAAAGTAGTCAATTCACAACCACCATGACTCAGAAAGTCGTCATGCAAATGAACTGCACACTGAAATAGGTACTCCATAGACAGTAACACGGCTGCGATTTAGATGATATGCAAATCAGTGACTGTGATTTATAGACAGTCCATGCATGAACAGAACTTTGTAACAATTCACTTATTAGACAGAGATTCAAAAAGTCAAGAAAGGAATGGTGTCTGTTGAAGTGAAGAAAGGAATGGTGTCGTTATTAAAAACTGAAACTGACAAAATGAATTCTCTGGCAAATAACGAAACATTCGAATAGGTGATTCGTCAATATGCAAGTCAACTAAAGACCAAGCAAGTTTGAATGTACGTGGTCCAAAAGTAGCAATGCAGATGAATTGCAAGCTGGAACGGTTACTCCACAAATAACCAAGTAAGTTTGAATGTACAGAGCCCAAAAGTAGCAATGCAAATGAATTGCAAGCTGAAACGGCTACTCCATAGATAATAACAAACTTGAATGGTAATACGCAAAAGAACAATGCAGATGGAACTTGACGCTAAACAGATACTCCATAGATAACTACTATCCAGGATGTCGAATCTCAAGCAAGTTTGTAAGAATAATACAAATGGACTGAATGCTCAAAACAATCACTACATGAGCAATTACCCAAGATCTCATCAATTGGCTAATCAATTCCAACAGTAGTCCTCACATTAACCATGATATCAGCATCGTCATTCGTCAAGAAACCAATTGAAACCTGAAATGACATTCTACCTTCTTTGAGAACGCAGAAATTCTACCTTCTATGAGAACGCAGAAAACATCACAAAGATCACAAACTTGACAACAGAAATCACAAACCTGATGATCTGATATTCGAAAATGATGTCCACAAACCACATTCGAACTGGGTAAGATATGACAAAAGATTAATATCAATAATTAAACATTTCATCTCCGTCAAACTAGAACACTTGTTTAGTATGATCCACAATGAAAAGCATGAAAACGTTTGTGCTAAATCCTATGACAAAAGATTAATATCAATAAAGTCATGAAAACCATCTCCGTCAAACTAATCACCCTACTTCTCTCTGGAACACTTGGTACAGGGAAGTCTACCTTAATCCAAAGAAAAGAAAACAATATTAAGTTTAGTATGATTAATGATCAAATCTATATGATAAACTTGACAGAATAGGTAAACGGGGGATCAAAACCCTATAATCATTTTTGTTATACCATATCCTTAATGATGAATAGAATAAAAAAAACATGAAAACCAACCCTGTGAAAATAAAAGAATTGTCAAAATATCACACCTTGACCACGAAGAGTCACACGAACACGAGGCAACAGAAGATGCATTGAAATACCTTATGCACTAGGCAACAGGAGATGCATTGGAACACTTGTCGCAATTCACACTCAAGGTATACTACCTTCAGTTCCATAGAAGATGCATTGTGTACCTTATTAAACACAGGACAGTAGACTGCAGACTGAAGGTATGGGAGGACCTGACGCTGAACAATGAGTGTGACAATGTAGGTCTGTGGGTGGTCAAGTCCAAGCGAGTTCTGATTAATGGTTAATACTGGGTCCACTAATATTTAAGAACAGAAAAATCCTGCAAGCAAGAAATTACAAGATCCTCCATGAAGAAAGTAATCAATTCCATCAACACACGTTCATGACATGGACGATGTACAAAAACGGGAAAGTATGGGAGAGTAAAGACGCCTTGTGTTCAACTTCAACACAAGAATGTTCAACACAATTTCAATACGATGCCTGCATTGAACTTGTAACAGAGCGTGTTAAACACAATTTCTGGATTGAATTTGTATCAAGGCACATTCGTGATATAAATGATATACAGACAAAGATCTCTAGGTTTAAACCTCCTGCTGTATCCCTACCCCATGATTATCTATAGATAACGTTGAATGAATCATGAATGAATGTTACACCAAGAGGGAATCGAAACCCACTAATCACCCTACTTCTCTCTAGAACACTTGTTTAGTATGATTAATGATCAAATCTATATGATGAACAACAGAATAGGTAAACGGGGGATCAAAACCCTATAATCATTTTTTGTTATACCGCATCCTTAATAAAATCAAAATGATGAATGGAATAAAAAAAAAAACTTGGAAAACCAACCCTATGAAAGTAATCACCCTAAAACACATCTCTCTGGAACACTAGGTGCAGACAAATCCACCTTAATCCCAGAAGAAAACAGTGAATTGTCACAATTGCACACCTCAAACAATTCAGCACAAATTGGATTGAGAAAACAGCAAACCAGCAAGAAACTCAAAGAAAAACACTAACACCAATCACATTACATGCAGTAACACCTCTGCAAAGAACTACTAGATATAGATTATGCAACATAGTCATTCATCAAAAAACCAATTGAAACGAATTCCGCTTTAGAAATCCGAATCCGCAATGAAAAGCATGAACTGAATTGTCCAAATTTCACACCTCGAACACGAGTCACACAAACACAAAGATACCTTATACACTAGGCAACAGAAGATGCATTGGAATACTTGTCACAATTCACACTCAGCACAATAGAAGATGCATTGTATACCTTAAGCTCAATAGAAGATGCATTGTGTACCTTATTAAACACAGGACAGTAGAAGATGTATTTAACACAAGTCGGAACCTTTTCAGAAATCAATTTCTGATTGATGCTGGGTCCACTAATGTTTAAGAACAGAAAAATCCTGCAAGCAAGAGATTACAAGATCCTGCATGAAGAAGGTAATAAATTTGATTTTCCATCAACACACGTTCGTGACATGGACGATGTACAGACACGAGACAGTAAAAGACGACTTGTGTTCAATACAATTTCTGCATTGAACTTGTAACAAGAGTGTTCAACACAATTTCAATACAATGTCTGCATTGAACTTGTAACAGAGCGTGTTCAACACCATTTCTGGATTGAATTTGTATCAAGGCACATTCGCGATATAAATGATATACAGACAAAGATCTCTAGGTTTAAACCTCCTGCTGTATCCCTACCCCATGATTATCTATAGATAACGTTGAATGAATCTTATGAATGAATGTTACACCAAGAGGGAATCGAAACCCAAAAACCATTTTTACTGGAAATAACTTCAGGTGGCGCCACCTTTCGTAGATTATCTTATGAATGAATGTTATACCAAGAGGGAATCGAAACCCAATAACCATTTTTACTGGAAATAACTATGAATGAATGTTACGCCAAGAAGGAATCGAAACCCAAAAACCATTTTACTGGAAATAACTGAACGTTGAATGAATCTTATGAATGAATGTTACACCAAGAGGGAATCGAAACCCAAAAACCATTTTACTGGAAATAACTGAACGTTGAATGAATCTTATGAATGAATGTTACACCAAGAGGGGATCGAAACCCAAGAACCATTTTACTTGAAATAACTGAACGTTGAATGAATCTTATGAATGAATGTTACACCAAGAGGGAATCGAAACCCAAGAACCATTTTTACTTGAAATAACTTATGATGAATGAATATGTCAAGAAAGAATCGATGAATGTTACACCAAGAAGGAATCGAAACCCAAGAACCATTTTACTGGAAATAACACGAATGAATCTTGTGAACGAATCTATTAATGAATGTTTCTTAAAACCTAATAACCACTTGACTTAACTGACAATTCAAGAAAGAATTTATTCAATCAAACAAATGATAGGTTTTGTTCTCAACAAAACAAACAAAACCTATTTCTCAACAAATCTAACTAACAAATAAAACCACTCACGCTTAGTCAAAACCACTCACACTAAACCATCCAGAAATACAAGACTAAGAAATAAACTAAACTAAATTGAAATTAGCAATTTCATTTACATACGCATATTCTAAGAAATAACTAAATATAATCCTACAAAGCAATTTCATTTACATGCATATATATTAATTACGAATCATTCTACTACTTTACAGGCTAGCAAACATTCAACCGGAACCAAGCACTACGACAAGAATTACCCTCACTCGGACAATCCTGTAACTATGAATTCTAACTTTCTAATTCTAATGTACAATCCTAAAGCAAATCCTACAACTATCAATTATAATGTACAATCCTATAACAAAATTAAAATTAATAAAATCTAATTACCTTAATCCGATTCTGCACCTCTTCTCACGAACTGAAAATATAGCATATAAATATTCATCAAACGATAAACAAATCTATATTTCTTCTCACTTCAGAACTTCTATCACTCATCAAACGATCACAAAACCGAACGGACGAACAACCAAGCCAGCATCCAACCTTACACCATATCACTTGACCTTACGATCCACTTTGTCTTCAATACAAAGTACAACACGCGTACAAACATCAACACACACAAGTACATCTTCAAGTACGCACAAAACCAGCACTCCAACCCCACAACAACCTACACAATCAACAACTAAACAATCATCTAACCGAAACTTTACAAAGCAACTACCTTCACATAATACGACGCACCCTCCTACACAATCTACACAACCTACGCACCCTCCAACACAATCTACGCACCCTCCAACACAATCTACACAACGACCTACACAACCTCTTAAACATACACCACAGGAACCTATGCAACCTTCTCACAAACAATCAACTCAACGCAACTGGGCACCACAACCAACTACAACAAAAAGTCGCACCTTACAACTATACACAACTTACACTTCAACCACACTCGCGTATACATCAAATAGCTACACTTCAACCACACTCGCGCTTACACCAAATAGCCACAACTCGCATCTAAGCTCAACTTTGAAAATAACGATAACAATAACCTTGACAATAACATTCATCGTACACTTTATAAAACAAAAGCCTAAACAAAAATATAGTCGAACTTATTTTTTAAATCCCAATTATAATTTTGACGATTTTGAAATTGAAACTAATGACCCAAGACCAATATTCACTCCAAGAGTACCATTACCCGCAAATTTCTTTTACGAACTACCAACCACCGAAATGTATGAAATGGAAATACTGCGTCCCGTCGACGAAAATAGCTTTCCTTCGCCACCTCTAGAAACTTTCTCTGAACCACCTCTCGAAACATTCTCTACACTTTAAATACACACTTTAAATACATCACAAAAACTCACTCTCACAAAACACGTTCACTCTCACAAAACACAAAACTTTCACTCTCACAAAACTCTCACAAAACACAATATCAAATATATTCTCAACAAATACATCATTCGTACTTAAACAAATTTAAATGTAAATACTTATGTACATTATGTAAACCAAATGAATTTACCATTATGCATTGTTATAACCGAACACCATATGTGAAAAGCTTTACTTGTATATATAAATATTTGTATACATTATGTAAACCCGATGAATTTTAAATTTTATCATTATGCATTGTTATAACTAAACAAGAACCGTCCTAGCCTTTTAGAATTAGACATCAATTACCGGTTTAGTCTCAGGACTATTACCAAAAGGAAAAGCCATATCATTATTTGAATCGTCAGATGCAGAAAATGTAACTATTGACGTCCTGACGTCTTTATAAAACGAGTCCTGCTAAACACCATATGTGAAAAGCTCTATTACTTGTATAATTGTCAAGAATAGTCTCGACAATTAGATTATTGATTGAGTATTCATGAATCCAGATACTCAAATTCTTGTTTACACCGTTTCATGCTACTTACATATATGTAGATTCTTTGCAAGAACGTAAAGTAACATAATATATAAAATTATAATATACTCACATCACGTACAACATACGCAAACCCACAAACGAAAGCGAAAACGAAAAGAAGATCGCACCTGAAAATATGAAAATATTATTTACTTCTTCTATTATAAACAAAATAAAATATTTCAATCGCAATGAACTCTTTAGTTTACTTTAAAATATTCCAATTAGAACAAATGCATCGAATCATAAATTTACATTTTCTACAAATCTTTTCAATCATATCAAACAATGTCAAACTACCTTAATACCGAATCGAAATAAACATTTCCTACTAATCATCTAACGAAAAGTTTAAATTTCCAACTCTCATCATCTCAAAATTCCACATTTATGTATCGAAAAGTTACATGTCCACCTTAACCTTGAATATTACCAATCTCTGAATTAACATTTCCACATTTATATATCGAAAAGTTACATGTCCACTCTCAAATATTACCAATCTCGCCTCGACAGTACAGTACAGTAAAGAGCAGCTCTTACCTCGGACGTCCCAACGAAACGCCTTGGTCAAATGCGACGCCGCAGGATCCGCGTCGTCTCTTATATAGCTTGTGCATGAAAAAAAACCTTCGAACCGTCTTCCAAGACCGTGAGAAAAGCAAAACCTTTACAACCTAACGTTGAAAAACTTCTCATTACATGACAACACAGAAGCAATAAACCAAACATTTTATATAAGCACTAACGTTAAAGCAACGGACACCTGTTACCATCTTCTCAAGTCAAAGTCCCTCTCGCCACTACCGTCCTACCAAGCTGGAGCCTGGTATGCGAAGATGCCTGTTACACGCAATACACCCTCATAAATCGTAAAAGAAACTGCAGATGATAACACATTATTATAAATCACTGACTACGGCTGCCATGAGAAAAGGCGTAGAACGACTACCATGAGAAAGGAAGTAGACTTATTTCTAACAATGTAGCACAAGCAATAATAGATTCTTACGATATGAAATAAAACAAACCCAATGTGTATCCGGTTCATTAATAATCTATTCCAGAACAATCAAAACTCATAATTTCATCTCTACCCATTAAGAACATCTTCTTAAAACAAAAATATTTAAAATCCACTATGAATAGATAAAAATCAAACAGAAAATCAGTCTTCTGCAAATAAGTTGCAATCAAACACACGGCTCGCCAACAAGAAGGAGAAAAAAAGAAATGTTCTAAAATATCATAAGCATTAGAACTCAACGAAAGCCTTAACACAGAATCACCATATTTACAACAAGGAATACTACCAAATACTGCCTTATCTATCTCTAACTTTCTTACAAAAATATGATTAAGCATCTTCTTATAACAATAAGAAATCTCTGAATCCAATAAAGTTATTAACATTTTACTATACCAACAACCTGTACTATAAAAATGAGAATCACTAACACATCTTAAACTCCAAGACTTTCCCGGAAAAACACCTAAAGTATCTAGACAATTTTTACCTATTCTAAAATTACAGAAGAAACATTCGAAAGCTCGACTTTTCAAACCATTACAATAAAACCCCGCTCGTGCAAGTATTATCATATAATTCTCTTCCATTAAAGGACAAAATGTTTTAAAAGAAAATAATCTTTCCTCAAAAGATCTAAATATCTTATTTGTCTCAACGTCCAATTCGCTAAATTTCAACTCTATAATCTTTGACTCTATCTTTAAATCAAACCATTTAATATCTTCAAACTGATGTTCATTACTTAAGCACAATATTGAAGACGATTTTACATGCTCTTTACTTGAACACAAGTCTAAATTTAAATCTATACTTTCATCTTTCTCCTTTTCAGAAAAATCATTCCTTGGATCAAAAATAATGTCATTATCGTCTAACAAACCAATGTCATTATCGTCTAACAAACCTGCAACATCACTCTTATCAACTTCATTAAAACTTAAATCACTTTCAGATTCCTTTAAATCTACTTGTGATTCCTTAACCGAATCAAATTTTAACTCATCTAAATCATTATTCAAAAATCCATCAAACTTGACATTATTATCTAAAATATTCTCTGTAAAAGTAACTAAATCACTATCAAAACTCTCGTTAAATTCATCATCGTAAATGTCAGTAATGTCTGCTATAAACAAATCATCACAATCTAAGTCCATACTAATAACCAGAAGAACCAAACCCTAAACTAGAACGAAAACTACTATCTATACTTAAAACTTCTTCTAATTCTACAATAAATATCCGTTCTATTATAAGCTGGGCAACTCTATCTCCTCTATAAATTCGATATTCAATATCACCAAAATTAAATAACAAAACTTTTATATTTCCTCTATAATCCTGATCTATAACACCTGCACCAACATCAATAAAATGCTTCCATGCAAGACCTGAACGAGGTGCTATACGACCATAACATTCTGAAGGAAATTCAATTTGAATATCAGTTAAAACTAAAACCTTATCTTTCGGATGAATTACATAATCATACGCACTAAACAAGTCTAATCCTGCAGAACATGACGATGTCCTCTTCGGAGTAAAAGCTCGATCTGTTAACTTTACAAACTTCATTTTCATGCTTATCTCAAGAAGATTTCATAGTACGAATAATGAAATAAACCACCACATCCTACAATTTGCGCAAACAGGGTGATCTCAAAAACATTTCGAGAAACAACCAAAACCAGATTCTCACAATTAAAAAACTATCTCACCACATGCGCAGTCCTTACAGACGACAAAGCGTAACCTTTCTCAAGACCTTGCTTCAACATGTCACGTACGCCACATGAACATAAGAAATAACAAACCAAGTTATCTAAATACATGTGTTCGCATAAATCAAATAAAAAATAGTGGAGGCAACAGAAACGGTGAAGAGTCTAACTTATAAAGATACGTCACCACTGTCTGTTTCGTACAATAACAATCCCATAAACGATAAAATTAGAAACTTTAAGCTAACACCGACAACCCCAGTATTCAACTCTGCTTCTCAAAGTAAAAGAAACGATCAAAAGTAACTGGAACTGAACTTGAAGGGAAGGGGGGAGGTTAAAATAGTAACTCTAGTTCAGTTTAAACTCGATCTGTTTTCTAGAGAAGGGTGTTAAAATAGTAACTCAAGTTCAGTTTGAACTCGATCTGTTTTCTGGGGGGGGGTCAAAAAAGTAGCTCAAGTTCAGTTTGAACTCGATCTGTTTCTAAGGGGGGGGGTCAAAATAATAGCTCGAGTTCAGTTTGAACTCGAGCTGTTTCTAAAGAGGGGGGGGTCAAAATAATAGCTCGAGTTCAGTTTGAACTCGAGCTATCCCTATACTACTGTCGGGCATCGACGCGACTATCTCTTCCACGGTCGGTGTCGGGTAGTGTTCCCTCTTCACGGCCTTGTTCAGGTCGCGCGGATCTAAGCAGATCCTCACCTTGTCGTTCTTGACCACCACGACCATGGAGTTCACCCAGTCCGTCGGCTCCGTTACTTTCACGATATGACGATCATCTTCCATTTCCTTGAGTTTCGTGACGATTTTCTCCCTCAAGGCGTGTGGTTGTCGTCTCGGGCCATGGACAACTGGCTCTACCGTCGGGTCCACCTTTAGCGAATAAACGCCAGGCAGACATCCTGTCGCGCTCTTCAGTTCCGGATAACTGTCTATCCCTTTGTCGATCACGTGGATCCTTTGCAGAAGGCCTAGATCCGTACAGGCAGATCCCGAGAGCAGGGGACTCTGGTCCTGTTTTGTCACGTTAAACTTGACGTCCACGACGTTATTTTTCCATGTCACTGGAACCACCACGGTTCCCAGCAGCGGGATGGGGTGTTGCGTGTAGGAGTGGTAGACACTCTTCGTCGGTCGAATCGGGGGCTTCTCGTCCATACTGTAGTACGTTTTCTCTGACATAAATGATTTCGCCGCTCCTGTGTCCAACTGAGTTTTCACTCTCAGGTCACCTATCTTGAGCGTTTCCCACCATTCGTCCCGTTCGTCACCTGTCACCTGATGCACCGTATGCACCAAATGAGCGTAGCCGCCCTCATCACTGCTACTGCTCGCGTCGTGGTCATCTTCTTCTATCGCGTGCGCCGCGCGTTTCACCTTATTCTTCTTGAAGTTACACTTTTTCGCGAAGTGGTCCTGCTTCTTGCAGAAATTACAGGTGGCGCCTAAGGCTGGACATTTCTTGTGGGTTGACTCGTAGCCGCACCTGCCGCACTCTCCTGGCGTGTCCACCTTAGATTTCGCAGACTTCTCCTGGGCCTTCTTCTTCGCTGTAGGGGGTTTCTGGTAGCTTCTTACAGCGTGAACTTTCTTGTCCTCGTCGATGCCCACTACTCGGATACTCTCCTGCGATGTCTCGTAGTTGCGGCCAATGTTGATGGCCATATCCAGCGTCAGCTCCTCCCCCTTGTCGAAGCACTTCTCCATCACAGCCGGGTGTCTGGAACGTAGGACGATGGCGTCCCTCAGCATCCGGTTCTCCAACGTGCCGTACCCGCAGTCCTTCACCAGGATACGCAGCGCGGTCACGAATTCGTCGAATCGCTCGTTCGGCTCCTGCCTACGACGATTAAAATTCACAGTGGCCCTAATTTCGTTCCTTTTCGGCTTCACATAGTCTGCATATTTATTATAAACTCCTTCCAGGGTGTCATTCTCCGCTGGGTTGTCTCCTGCAGCCGGAGTCCACTGGAATGTGCCGTACACCTCACGGCCTTTATCACCTATGAATGTCATTAAATAGTTCACTTTCTCCACTTCAGTCTTCCCTGCCAAGGGTCCTTTGAAGGTAAACTGGCAATGTTGCTTAAACCTGGCCCACTCCCTGTCCAAATCAGTGGCCTGCCAATTCATGGATGGCACATTCTGCCTGCCTAATCCCTCTGCCATGATGCACTTTTCACACAGAACTAGTCATAAAATTCACACTTGAACTCAACTGTCACTTGACTGACTAGCAATGCACACACACAAAAGTCACTGCCAGAATCAGGATAGGGTTTACACACAGTTCAAAATGGCTGGCACATGTCAGGGCTCAGATTCACAGCACTTCACTTCAACTTTTCACAGGTTTTTTGGACTTGACACAACTTCAGACCTACATCCCTTTTATCTCAAGGGTTTATATTTTCAGCAAAACACAGGTTCATACCCTTGTGAGTCCTTTTTCCTTCCTTTCTGGAGGTATTTCCACTTCTGATCACCATGTAAAGAAGTCGCGGGAACGCCGTGTTGCGTGCAAGTCGTTTATATATCAAAAATCGGTACTCCCGTCGAGCGGCGGGTATGTCGTAAAAGTCGTAAAGCTCGTTACAGCTGCCACCTGTTGAATTACAGCTAAGCTTGCCGTTACATTAGCGCCCCCAACTGGCAATCTCTTGGAGTCAGTCTAACATGGCGGACAGCTGACATGACGCTGACAAGTGACAAGAAGGTAAGTGCTTGAGTGTCTCCTTTTCCCCACCTAAAGTTTAAACTTATTGTGAACTCTTGTAACAATAGATCGGCCTTCTTGATAATTGTCCGTCTAATAGATTATAGGACGTTTATTCAGTATATGGGTAGCAAAGCTATGCTGCCCAAGTCAATTTAACTATCCGTGGCGTGAGCCGGTGAGGCATAACGTTGCCGTCCTGTTTTGTGGAGTTTGTAAGTGTGTGTGGGGCTTCACAAACGGAGAGAGAATTGACTGTGTGCACATGGCTGATATCTTTATCTTTATATCGGAATTATACGAGTGTACATACAATTTGTGGGTGGGTCGCGGTGCAGGTCTGCCAACTGTCCCATATTTCACAGGAGACTCCCGTTCCTTAGGCTTAGCCCTTGTCTTATGAATACTCTACTCTTTACTTTAGTGTTGAAAATTTCCCGTTTTTGGACAAGTATGTTAGTTATGTTGGTTATCATTTGATGATTAATGTCAGAAAAAAATTGCCATTCAGAAAATGCAATTGGAAACCAGAAAAACGTATTTAGTAAATACAATTAAAAAATAATCAGCCTTAGGATGCACAAGGGCAAAACAGATAGATCTATATTTAATCTTATGATGTCTCCAAAGGACCATACAAAGTTACTACAAAATATAGTCCGATTTGAAAATATCTTTTTACTTGTTTCCTATGATGCCTTACAATATGAATGTGATATCAGTCATTAAATGATTCAGGGTTCCCCCCATAATGCATTTTTGAGACAGATTATTATTTGAAAGCTGCTTCTTGTCATGAAATTGGCAATATCTTTATACATGGATATTGTTTTAAAATGATAAAAGATTAGATGCGTTTGTTGACAAGCCCCATATCCCAAATTTTCTAAATATCAGTTTGAAGTTAAGTAAAATCGTTTAGATATCAGATACTCAAATAGATACCGGTATGGACGATTTTCAAAATAGCAGCCTGTTTGAGAACGAAATACAAAATTTATTTTCAAGTTTGTTACTAGTTTATGCAAAGTTTTGCCACATTTTTTATCCAGATGGTACTTGGTTTTTTTCTAGCAATTTTCTAAATTAACATGTCGAGAAGTTGTCACTTTTACCTTTTAAAAAATTTGATACTGATAGTAAATGCACAGGCAAAATAAGCCCATTTCAGGTTTCAGTACCTATGCTAAAAAAACTCAATTTAAAAATGTAATTATGAAAGAAAAGGTAAAGTTCAATAATATTCTTTTTCTTAGATGTTATCTTAAACTTTTAGTGTTTCAGTAGCCAGTTTTTGCACACTGCAGCACATTCTCCCTGAACCATATAGCTAGGTTTTGTGGAGCGGAAAATATAATAGGTGTAGGACAAGTAAAATGTATAAAAAAAATATTAACGATGCAGCATCAGAAAAAGAATATCTTTCCAAATCCATTTTGTAAAGTACCTAATGACTTCTTCCCGGCTCATAAAAACATGACAAAAATGCATTGTTATCTAAGAAAAGTTTAAAGTGGCTAACTGGGTGATCATGCATAAAATGAACAGTTTTGTGCATTTTCAATAACAGACAAAAGTAAGAATTCTTTTGAGTTCAAGATAAAAAGTGTATACATCTCCACCTAGGTTATACAAGTCCAAGGAAACAAAATAAACTAAAGTTTGTATCAAAAATTGAAACTGTTTGGATCAAAAAAATACGGGACAAGTCAGTAATGTTGGGAAAATACAATAGAAATTGCAAAATCTGGCAACAGCTATATTTCGAGTTGTTATTTCTCATACAGGTGTCTATTTAGAAAATTGCAGAACTTATTGTAAGTATCTGACTTGCAAGTGATGACATAATACTTTAAACTATTGTCCATAAAATTGTGTGTATTTATGTAACCTCTATATTTGAAAAAACACTCCGGTTACTGCCCATGTTTGTGTAGAATGTACCCAGTTTTCATTATTGGAATACTTTCTTTTCTAATGGCAGGAGTTAAATTGATTATCAGTTATAAAGTAATCAACATTTTAGAAAAACGTGTGTTTACCTCAATGTCTATCAACTGGGGAAGGGCTATTTTATATTGAAAATGGCAGTGAAAATGTCGAAGAAAAATTGCATACAACAATGGCACACTCCTCACAGAGCTGAATGAGACATATTTGCAAGGAAATGCGTTCTTTTTATACTAAAAAATTGCTCAGCTTTATCAAAGCAAAAGTTGTGGAATATTCAAAATCTTTGGATAGGTAACTGCCAAGGCTGAAGGTCTTAGGCATGATGCAGGGCTTAACATTAAGCATTGACGTTTACCCAGAGCAGGTAAAACGTGAAGTGCAGCAGGTAAAATTTGATATTTGCTTGCCTGACAGGCCACAAAGCCAAGACCTTCTCAAAAGCTCTACCTTTGTTTTATCACAACGTCCTCTTTGATATGGAAAAAAGATGTGTTTTTGAAGATCCATAAAATGTGCAAAACTACTCTATTACCTTTCTGCTTGATCAAATGCAGTTCTAGAGATGAGACATGCATAAGACATCAGAACCATTTTAGGTTACCCTAGGCCTTGTAAATAATCTGTTGCAAAAAAAGGGCATTTTATTGGATGCACAAGACATTAAAAGATGTGACCAAGAACACAAGGGGCTATACACTTATGATTATAATTATCTTGTTTGCTCTGACAGATAAAATCTTAAGTTTTTTTCAGTTGAACCAACCAGTAGCGTCATGGTATCGGTGACATTCTGCACATTCCTAGGTTTCCTCTACATCCAGGCATTTTTTTGGAATCAAAGTTCCTGTTCACAGCAGGTAAAGTTAATGCTTTGTACAATGTTTTCTTGGCAATTAAACATAATATTAAGGTAAAAATACTACTCTATCGTGCATACAAATGTACACTCGTCTTATAGTTTTGATGCTCTCTAATGAAAATTAACTCATTCAAACATAATGACATGGTAAATTTTACATACAAGTTTTACAATGTCTCTTTTAGTCACCTGGTCATCCTGAGGGAAAAGGCTCAAGAATGGTACACTGTGCAGTTCCAAGGTGTCTAAACAGTACGGCAAAAAACAGGCATTTGAGTTTTTTTAGAATTCCAACTGCAAAAGCTGAGAAAGATAGATGGATACGAAATATAAAGCGGGATCCAGGGCCACTCTTCAATGTAAGTTTAATGTGCAGAGTTGTATTGAGAGAAAGAGTTGATCCCTGCATACAAATGCTGTCTTTTCCTCTGACCTTTTGATAGTTATCCAATAGGCCTTTTTGATAGCCAGTGGATCCACTGGAAGTCAGACTTCTTTTAGGCTGACCCAACCACCCTATTCCCGAAAGCCTATATCCAGGGAAAAACTCTTGAAACTTATCTCCTTCTCCCACTTTAATATGTAATCGAAAGAGTTTTCATTATCAAATTTCAAAATTTTGTTCAAAAACGTGAGAAGTTATTATTTGGAATAGTGTTGTAGCACAACCTGAAGCTCAATGCTGTATATCTTTAACCCAACATTTAGGTAAATTCAAGTGATGGGTATTCATTTCTGAAGCATAATGCTACCCTATTGATACTTTTAAGGCACTTCTCCCAGCGTATCTTTCCTGATATATTAAAAGATATATACAAAGTTTTGCTAAGTTTGCTTTTTCATGGACATTCCTGACAACATAATTGGGTTGCCAATCCTGAATATATTTTTTAACAGCATTTCTTTTCATCATTCAGTTGGAAACTGCAAGAATTTGCAGCGAGCACTTTAAGAAGGAGGACATCACAAAGACCTTAGCTGGAAAAGGAAAACTGAAGGAAGGGGCAGTTCCAACTGTCTTTACCTGGAGAAAAGCATCTGGAAGAAAGCCCCCAAAACCAAGGTATGGTATTAAGGGCCACCTCAATATTTCTAGTTCAAAGTTTTTAACTGCTAACAAAATACATTTCGAAGGTACACAACCACTGACAACCTCCTTATAATGGTAATGTTAATGTTTTTGACAACTATTCTTATCATTTACAGTTAAAAATACTTATTTCCTTTTCCTTTTTTGCACCTCGTAAAGAGACATAGCCATGTTTACAATCAAATATTAATCCTTTCCCTAAGTTGGAGCTCTCTGTCAGAAACAATTTTCACCTAGAGACGTTGTGCATATGACATCACAGCTCCTAAAATGAGGTGGCGGCCATACTGGTGATCAATTTATAACTATGTTTATTTTCGATTTTGATACATTTAGAATATATCCTTTTACTTAATTTATTTTGAATAAACTTAAATTCCCTTCCTCCCTCTTTGTTTTTTTCTCTCCACAGGACCAGGTGAGAGAAAGAGCTGGGAGGGAAAAGAAATGGCCGGGAAGGGAAAGAAGGGGCTGAGAATTGCAAGAGAGGGCTGGAAGGCCCATCTTTTTCTGTTATTTTGGACATTAAACTACCCCAACAAACAAATCTGTTATTTTCTTTCCTCCTCCCTTCCTCCTTTTATTTTTCCTCTTTCCACAGGGCCAAGAGGGAAAGAAATGGCCGGGAAGGGAAAGAAAGGGGCGGAATGGGAAAAAGAGGCACGGCAATTAAACAATTTTTTTTCTTCTTCAAATTTTTTACAGCCCGGCGCTAGTAGTGGGCCGGGCTAAGGGGAGAACCCTGATAGTGTTATTATGATCTCCATGTGGTGATCACCAAAAAGTGATCATTTGACACATCTGTACAAGGTCAATACTTGGTCTCTTTGCTATTGCCCCTTAGTTTATGCAAAGGCAAATCAGAAGATGTATATTTCAACCAGTATCCTTAGGGATGCCAGCCCTTTCTGGAAGGGGAGATACCAGGTCGTTCTGAACCGTTTTGAAAAACTGGGCTTTCAAATGCCAGCAGGTTCTTTATGAGAGTTACCAAGACCTGAACACAGTGTTCTGTAGGTGTACTTTCCTTATATATAGGTAATCGTTTACTAAATTGTTCAAAGTGTGTTATGTGTCTCTCTACTTTAACAGAAGCTGTCAAGACATTGAGAAAGAAAATGCTGAAATCCTCCCTAGACTGCTCGAGAACACCATCCAGTCTTCCACTGTGGATGATGCCCCTTTGCCAATAGCTTGCCCAGATGGATCAGATCATGACTACGTAATTTCACCTCAAAGTTCTGGTGAGCAACTCTTGGCAGCTCAGAAACGTATAGTTGAACTAGAAAAAATGATAGAAAATATGCACATATGTGACTTTGGTGTGGCTCGATTTGCTGCAAGTGATTCACAGATTAAGTTCTTTACTGGTTTCCCATCTTTTACTTTACTAGAAGGTTTTTTCAGGGTTTGTCAGCCAACTGCATTGACTATGGTGCGCTGGGCACAGTACTTGAGACACCGACGTGGGGAGACTTCTTCAATGCGGCTGTCTGAAAAACATTATGAGGATATTCCCTTATTTGACCAGCTCTTTCTGTTTTTGCACAAAATGAGGTTAGGGAATAGGGATGAGGAACTTGCAGATAAATTTCATGTATCACCTTCAACTGTTAGTCGCATCACTATAACATGGGCTAATTATCTGTACTTCATCCTTGGGAGTATACCTGTCTGGCCAAGTCGTAAGAAAATAGATGACGCAATGCCTGCTGTCTTTAAGACCACCTTCCCCAAAACCAGGGTAATTTTGGACTGTACAGAGATCAAAACACAAAGACCATCTAGCCTGTATCTGAACAGTGAGCTGTATTCTCATTATAAGAATAGTGTAACTTTTAAAGGGTTGATTGGTATTACTCCCACAGGTGCAGTATCATTTGTAAGTAGTCTGTATCCAGGTTCAATTTCTGATAAAGAAATAACCAAACAGTCAAATATTTTGAGGTTAATAGACCCTGGTGACCAAGTTATGGTAGATAAAGGCTTTCTCATTGAAGACCTTCTCAAAGCAAAGGGGGCATCCTTAGTTATTCCTCCTTTCTTATGCATGAAGTCACAGTTTGAGAAAGAAGAAGTAGCCACGACACAGGTTATTGCCCGTCTGCGTATCCATGTTGAGAGAGCAATCAGACGCATAAAGGAATATCACATTTTCTCAGGCGTAGTACTGCTCTCCTTAGCAGGCACAATTAATCAGATGTGGACAGTTTGTGCTCTCCTCACAAACTTCCAGGGTCCACTCTTTTAATTTGAATTTGTAAAATGTGCATACTCAGGAATGTAAAAATGTGCAAGGTTTTAAGATGTAATTCATTTGATAAAACCAACTAATAAGAGACAATTCATACAAGTACAAAATTTATTTGTTTGTTTTAGATAGCGTATAAGTTGACAAATGAAAATCTTTGCTATGTATTTTTTTTCATCAGTATTAGGTATTTTGTATCTGTACTAAAAGAGTCAAATGTTCTTTTAATCAGGTATGCAACCCTTCTCTTAATCTTAAGAGTGCATCATATGTGGCATGAAGTGATTGAAGAAAAACAAGTCAAGTTTTTCTTTGAACTCTTCAAACTTGTCATCTGAAAAGTATACGCGTTCCCAGTGTTGATTGACTTCACAGAGTACAAAGAAGTCACACCAACTGCAGCCTGTGATTCCCATCTGAACCATTATCTGTGTGTAGTATGCATTGCTTACTTTTAACTTGAAGTCACCTTTTGGAGTTGGTTTTAGGTAACCCAAATTTGTGTAAGACTGTGCTTGTGGACATTTCACCTCTAGAAGTCCCCAGGAATTTTCCTCACCTGGGTCATACACTCTTCTATCAGGTGAGCAACCCAGGTGTGGTGCTGATGGGTTGATAACAAACCCAACAGGGTAGGTGTTAAGGCCCTGATCTTGAGTGTAAACCCTAAAAGCTTCTGGTTCTTTGTTCAGGCCATCAAGCATTGCAGCTGTCTGTCGGACAGGTTTCTTGAGGTTTTCAGCTAGAGAAGGAAAGTTACCTCTTCGTGCTGTGATCCTATGTGCTTTACTAGCTGTGAGCCTTTTTTCTCTGATGTCATGCCAAGATTTAACTTTTGATTGGTCCCTTGTTAGCTTTTCAACTTCTATGCATTCAGTTTTAGGGAGCTTCAGTCCATTGAAGAACAACATTTCATTTTCGTTTAAGTTCTCTACACCATGGAGCGTTAGTTCTTTGAAGTCAAAATCTGGGACATTTGCAGGGTCAATCAATTTGGTGGCAATTTCAGGATGTTGATTTGCTATAGTGCACCCATAAGGGACAAATCCAAACCGTGATTCCTCATATGCAGCAGGAGATTGTGAATCTAAAAGGTCTAAGATTTGAGGCCTTGGGTTGATGGTTTGTAGTAATGGTTGAAGTTTGCTTGCCATGTCTAGATCCATCAGTGGAGTTGTAACTGGGTTATACAGAGTGCTCCTAACACCATCAGCGACCTTTCTTTTTTTCTTTTCTTCTTTGGTTGACTTCTCTTTTTTTACCTACAACAACAAAGAAGCGTGCTGTTGGCCGTCAGGCAAGTAACAGACTCAAGAACTTGAAAACACTGATGAGCGGGTTATACATTCTTGAAATAGTTGTGAGGACTATTGTTGTGATATTCGTTTATAATTATGATAGGATATTCTTCCAGATGTCTATTTATTTGATCACAAATCCACCTATTCCTATAGCTCACTGCTCATAACTTATGAATAATACCAATTCCTTTGTACCCTTACATTCTTATAAAACACCCATATGTATTAAGTAACATACAATCATTAGCATCCATTATAAATTTACCTTGTGTACTTCCACTTGATCAAGAGGCCTTGCAGTAAAGCCCTCGGACCTTTTAGGGATTCCCCATTTCTGACTGGTGGAAGTCCTCGACATTTCAGGCGGAACAACTTTGCAACCCTTCTTCTTGAAATGTGCAGTTTGGTACAGAAGTGCAATAGTATGCTGACAAAAGCCTTTTCCAGCCTTGCAGCTGCACTGCCATGCCTCAAGTTGTAGTGGGGCCTTGGATAGGGATACCTATAATGAGAAACAGTGGTTCAGTACAGAGATAGATGCTCAATTTGTTTAATGAGGGTTGGGGGTGGATTTTCAGATGCAGGAAGACAGGGGGAGCACGCCAACCATAACTTTTTTTCCTTACCATCCATTCGTGGCCTTTGACCCTCACCTGACGATCCTTATCCTCCCCACATGCATAGAAATGCCTATTACCCCTACTTTTGGCCCTTTCTCTCTGCTCATGTCAAGAAAAAACCCTGGCCTTCACCTGTTGGCCATTTCTCTCCCGTCATATGCTGAGGGATGTTTGTTCTTCATCTGCCATGTTAATCCCCAACTGTGCACTGATGACCTTACCCAATTCTATTAGCAATGCCAGAAGGTCACATGTTAAATCTTGGAATATCCAACTTTTTCCCAAAATTTAGACCACATCTTATACAGATAATTGCATGAATCAGAATTTGCTGCTCAAGTTTCGGACATAAGAATATTTTCCCTCTAAACAGTCTTAATAAATCTTATTTTCATAAAAAAGCTGCAGGATAATAACTAGCTGTTATTAGTTAAAAAGAACAAAATCTCATCTTTCTAACGCTTTTTGAATTAAATTGCTGTGATGAATAGGTAAAAGCTAATTGATTTTTATATGTACCAATTCTAGGAATTTAGGGGTCCTTTCTACCCCATCTTTAACATAGGAAGTCTGCTGGAAAATTGGCCTATTTCACGTGACAAAATTATTCATAATTTTTAGTGTTTTATCTGTTTGACATGAAATACAAACTGATAACCTTAGAATCACGAGTTCTCAGGGGAAATATTAGTGTAAAATTTATAGGACTTAATCTGTATTTTCATCTAGCATTGCGACTTCTGCGCCCTGAGGGACCTCTGGATCCTTATCATTTGTACCTTCCCCTCTAGGCCACCTCGCCCTGCCCAGATTCTCTCACCCTCTGTTCATACCCTGAGTGTCCCTTGATCTCACCTGCCGGTCCCTAGTTTCAACAGATGCACTTGGGAACTCCTGAAACTCACCATTAGGCCCTTCACTCACGTCCAGAGGTACCCCTGATCCTCACCTTTTGGCCTCTGCCCCACTCATACCCTAAAGGCTGGTCCCCACGAGGCGACCTATATTACAAAAATTGGCGGCAACCAATGTGATAATTGGTGGTCTAGTTGCCTGGCGACTACCATACAAGGGCGCTGTGAAGTCTGGCGACTAAACAACTGGTCACCGTGGTTTTTGGGTGGAATATTTGAAGTGTTTAATATTTCCCCATAGAAGTGTGTCATTGGGCGACATACTAAAGTGTTCTCTAGTCACCAGCAGATTTATAACATGAGCGTCCTAATGTTTTAGTTATCGGGGGACTAGTTAGTCACTCAGCAACCAATATTTTGTCCTTGGTTGCTGCCGAAATGCACTAATCACAGGGGTTTAGGCGCCATGTGGGGGACCTGCCTTAAAAGTTCCTTTGCCCTTACCCTCTAACATAACTACGTTTGATAACTGTCCATTATCACCCTTTCATGAGAAAGTGTGGGTTTTCTCAGTATCCTTTTGGATCCAAGCGTACCCCCAAGCAAATGTCTTGTCCCACACTTTTCTCATGCAAAGGGGCCTTCCATTTAGTATGTACGCATCAAGGGGGTTGGGGTCCGAGATTTTTGAAAATGTGCGTACATTCTAGTACATATTCAATGCATATTTTTGCCTGAGGGGGGGTGGGGGGGGTCTGAGATTTTTGAAAATGTGCATATATATACTAAATGGAAGGCCCCAAAGAACATGCCTTTTCTGAAATAAAATGGTAAAAATGTAAGGGCTACACTTAGAAATATTCTACGAGCAATTTGTATTTAGTAAATATTTGATATTTTCTAAAATAACAGTGAAATTCCGTACCTGGCATTTCAAAACCCCTCCTGAAGTAGCATCATCTGCTCCGAAATATGTATTATCTTGGTATCTAGGCTCCATAATTGGCATTATCTCTCCACCCCGTTCTTTTAATCCCCTATTTTTTTCACTTTTCTCCTATTTTCCCCAGTAGTTTTAGTTACACTTGTTTCACATTCCTTTCTGGGTCGGATAGTAAACTATCCCAATCTTTACCCAGTATAAAACACTTAAAATGATATAGTGCTGGGCCAAGGAACGGAGCAAGGTCCATTTGAACCCGAACCCTAACCATTGATCAGCCCTTGGTCAGTATATCAGGTTATCAAATCACACACTCAAATATATTTGTTGCTACTAAAGTTGATAGCACAATATATGTTTCAGGTTGGAATTACAGGCTGCTTGGCATGATTATTTTTAATTAATTGTATTAATTACTTAGCATCTTTTCTTAGATTGTGCCCAAATATCAAGGGTGCTAGTATAGAAATAAGCTACAACTGAAATTTTAGGAACAGTTTGTCATGAAGCTGTTGGTATGTAAGGAATGTTCACGTCATTACAGTAGAAAGTGAAATTGCTTCTAAATAAATCCTTACCTTCAATGTGTGTGGGTCAGCATTTTTGCTCTGGGAATGATAGCATCGAGCACGAAGTAATACTGAATTTTCTTGGTATTGCACTGTAAATCAATAGATAAGCCTATAATGTTCTCGAGTCCTTCACTCAAAGGTATGCTTTTTTTCCTTCAAATTTGGGACTCCACTTGAGATATTCCTGTAGTCAAAAAGAACTCAATGTATATTCTAGATTTAAGTGATTATACAGGCTTGTGACATTTTATTTTGTTCACATACAAATTGTATATTTCCATGTACATAGCATGGATCATGGCGTTCTAAAATGTTGTTGAACATTCAAACAAATATTTGAAAATCTTGTGGCATGTCCAATAAGCACCAACTATAATTATTATGCTCTTACATCTCACGTTTTTGCAGTTACATATTTCGAATTGTGTCCAAAGAATGACTTACGGTATAATATTATGGTTGTATCTATTCTGGTATAAAATGTAAACCTAGCAGTGATGTTTGATTTTATCTCCCGAGAATGTAGAAAAAATATCCAATAAAATTGTGTTACACCACATAAATGTCTCCTCTTATGAAAGTTTTCTCAGAGCACGGGATTTTGATAAGAAGCTTTCCACAATTTAAGTAATGGTATCTACTTACTCTATTCCATTTCCAAGTACAGGATAAGGAAAGTCGGGAGTATAAAGACAGGTTAGGGATCCAGGAGGGGGGACAATATAACACCATTGCACATAATTATTGTGAATGCTCACTTTCCCTTATGCATATCACTTTTATTTCTGACATATATTCAACAATGAACCAAAGATATCTACTCATTTTGTTCTAATGGGTTAGAGTAGAGGCAGTTTTCACGCACTAAGGACTGGAAAATAAGAAACAGTAGTAGCTTTTGAGAAAAAATAAATATAGATAATGTTTTGTATGTATACCAAGCGTAATACGGCATTTCAACAATATCAAAGAAAAAAATCTTAAAATTGAAAATGATTTTAGATTTACTTCCCTTAATAATTTCACGGGTTTATTTGCCAGTTTTTGCTCACTTTTTCGTGCAGCCCTTTGCCAATTTTCACGTATTAGAATATTTTACATGTATGGAATGAGAAATATTGAGAAAATAGAAAAAAAGACCCTTAAGAAGACATGAGAAAGAGATCTCTTATTCAAATCCACCATAAGAAATATTCCTTTCACCCTGGTTAATATTTCTTAAAGGAACGCTATGCTATGTTGAAAAGTTTTAAACAAAACAAAACCTGATTTTTTTCAAGTTTGTTTAACCCTAAATCACATTAACCAATGTCCCGGGAATTTGGGCTTTAAGAGTTGTCTTTTAACCCCCCCAAAAGAGTTGTCTTTTAACCCCCCCCCCCCCCCGCCCCAATAAAAAAAGCTCTTATATTCATAAATGCATAGAATGATAGATTTTTAATTCTGCCGACATTTTCTCAATAAAAGAAACATTAAAACATAATTTTACCTGTCAAAGATCAATTTTCAATAAATCTATATAAAAATTGCAGGATTTTACAAAAAAACGACAACTTAAATGTTGAATGACTTTTGGATGTGTATGAAAAGTATAGAAAAAAAAACTCATTAAAAATCTGTAATATGCACAAAATGCAACTCAAAATACAATTCAGAAAGATTCATAAAAATTCATGCAGTTTTTATTCTACTATTCATTTGTCTTTCTCTTTAGCATTTTAGAATAATATAATTGGCTACAACTCCAGTGGGAAACATATTTTTTCACACTGTAATTACATATGTCTGCCAAGCAAAAAAGTATAAAAATCCATTATGATATCCATATTCTATACCCTGACATTGTTCTCAACAACTACTTCACCTGCAAAGGCATATAACGTTACTTTGATTTTCTCTTTTCAGAATTAATTGATAAATAGGTGTAGGCCTATCCTAGGTTTTAAAAAGATTCCAACATTTCCTGTAACTCAAACTATGCACATTGAGCATGCAGAAATATCACAATTCACCCTATAACTCTAAATTCCCATTTACAAAGGTTTTTCCCTATCAGTTATTATTATATGAATATATATATGAATTCGTCTGTATAAAAAATATAATAAGTCTCTCACCTTCATATTTATGGATGTAGCCTCCATCAAATAGTGTGAATCCTCGCTGGTCTTTGGGGTCTTGGAATTTATCTGAATAAATGTCTCAACCTTTTCAAAAGTAATATCTGGCAAGTTATTAAGATTCTGACACCAGGAATGAACTTCATAAGCTGCAGCCATGATGTTACTAAGGTAACCCAAGATCACAAGGGCATTTCATTTTCTTCTTTTTTTCAAAATTATGATGTCAATAATTTGTCCACCACATTTACACTTGATAACATATCTTTTTATCCAACTTGGATCAAATGGCAAATAATGTATCAGAATCTCCAGGTGGCATGAAAACTCGCTACTGTGAGATCAGGACGCCACCTCGTGTTTCACTTATGAAATATCTATTCACGTTGCATCTGGTTTGTGAGGGAATGTCACGTCATTTTTTGGTAGGTCAGGGGTCATTTCCTCTGACCAGATCACAACAGTCACGTCATTTTCACGTCATTTTTTGTCGAATATGCAAGCTCAATATCATCTTCTGCAAACTTGAACAGACTCAATAGAAAGGTAATCATATTTGCAAATCATAAATCGTTGGTATAGATCAATGAGTGACGGAATCTAAAATGAATCAGGGAGAAAAGCAAGCATTTAGTAGGCTCGAGCTCAGCACACTCGGCACATCACCTTAGACAGTTTCAGAAACACACCAACGTAGATCTATCTCTAATCTAACTAATCATAGTTCATAATAATATGTATTCGGTAGTAATTATTGATAAACATCATGGCATACTCATAATGAAATATTCTTTATCAACAAAATAAAAGCCGGGATGAAAGATACTTTATAGGCTCATGTTATAGGCCTATTACGCCATGTTATGGACTCTGGAGCCTGGAGTCTGATACCCCCTGCTCCGTTGAGTAAACACGTGGTGCTCAGGGAACCAAGCCTCGTTTTGAATTCAATATGGCGGATCCATAAGATGACTGTATAGAGTTCAGGAATCATCCGAATTTCGGGGGAAAAGGATAAAATGTATCGTTTAGATTGCCACTTGACATAATATCATTCCTCTTATGAGACCAACATGGTAGATAGATTGAGGAGCAGTTCAGGAAGCATTTATAAAAGAAACATCAGATGGCTTTACCTTGATTGGGGACAAGTTTATTCGAACTCCATTTTTAAGACTTGTTTCCACTAGCCGATTTTACTACCAATTTCACAAATTGGCAGTGAGAATACTGGTTAATCATGAACATGTTATATACTATCAGAAAGGGTTTTTGATTCTCTTTCAAATGGTATGTAAGATATATAATCATTTTTCATAATTACCAGTTAAAATTACTGAATTACTAAATAACAAGTGGTCATTATCGGCTTGTGGAAATCGGGCTTCACTCACTTTATCAGTGTTACATGCAGCAGAGGGCAGCCCGGGACAGGTCCAGCCGTCGTCGGACATGAGCACACCGTCTTGTACCTCAGAAACGACCCACTCTGTCACAGTAACCCGCCCGTGGCCCTCTGAGTGGGCCCTCCGTCTTGTCTTACTGCTCCTCCGTGGTCTGGACCATTCACCCCCGCCCCCTGGCTGCAAAGTGTTCAGATATGGTTGGAGGATCTCCTCTACCCCTTCCCCCATCAAAAAGTAAAACCCCATACCTACTAGTAGTAGGTATCCCAGAGAGTTTTCAGGGAGTTAACACAGAACCATGTGGTTATAACCAATTGATAGGGCTTAAAAAAAGAATAGCATATCTATTTTGATCTCCTGAATCGGTTGATTCCTTGATTTTCTAAGATTTTTTTTGTATTAAAGATTTTAGTACTTTTTCGAATTTTGCAATAAAGAGCATGATTTTCATGCAACTTTTTACACTGATAAAATCAAAATCTGAAAATTTTACACATACTGGGATATACTTCAAGTTATTAACTTTCCCATTATATATGTGATGAACCCCCATATAGCATGGTGAAAATGCAAGGAGAATCAGAAAAGTCATCATAATCAATGATTTTGGCCAATTTGTCAAGGCCCGACAAATCACAAAATATGACTCTAACAAACTGCAACATTTGAACATGTTCCCAAAATTTGTCATTATTGTACTATATACCATTGAACTCCTCTTGAATCAAGTTTTCCAACAGTATAAGTCTTGTCATGCTCAGAATCAGTGTGTTTCCATGAGTGATGCCTGAACATAGCCATTTTTTAGGGGATTTTGACTTTTTTTAGCTGAAAAAACACAATCTCATGAAACCTAATTTTATACAACAAAAAATCAAAATCTGAAAATTTTACACATACTGGGGTGTACACCAAGACCTGGAGTGTCTCACTGTATATATGATAAAGCCCCTAATATCATGGTGAAAATGCAAAGACAATGCAAAGTCATCATACACAATATGACCCAGTGACCAAAGGTGACAGATCACAAAATATGACTCTAACAAACTACCACATTTGAGCATGTTCCCAAAGTCTGTCATTATTGTACTATATACCATTGAACTCCTCTTGAATCAAGCTTTCCAACAGTGTAAAGTTTGTCATGCTCAGACTGAGCATAAGTCCATGAGAGTTGACTGAACATGGCTCTTTTTCGGTGTTTTTAGACATTTTTCAGGGGTAAAAGCTCACTCTCCAGGCGACTATTACACAAACGGTCGACTCAAGGCCCTCGCTCACGGGAATAAAATATCGTAATTCAGTGAAATCCTTGAGTTTATCTTATATAATGTAACTACGACAATGTAATAACGATAAAAATATCACGTCTGAGAACATAGTACGCAATTATAACTACGACAAATTCATCTAAGATAATTTTTTGTCACGATTTTATCCCGACAAATGTCCCGACAAAGTATCAAGCATGTTTGATATTTTTGTCGGGGATTGGTACGATAATTCAATTTATACAAAAATAAAATCCCAAATATGTCTTAAATCTATTGTATATGACTACGGGATAATCACCTAGTGGGTATGGGGCTTAACAGTTGCCGTCGCCCATCACTGGACAAGTTGCTTAGTGGGTATGGCCCTTAAAATAAGACGACGGTGAACCCCTGCCTTCACAACTTGAAACGAATTGAACTATTGATGTTCACCAAATGGCTTTTTATGATCGATTATCGTGTACTCCACACAATAGAGTATTTTCCATAGCCTAGTCATTATGGTCCAGTATACAGTTCTGAGACTGAGTACAACAATGCTTGATGGTCTGGACTCTCATTAATTTCTAAAGGGAACATCGTCAGCCACCTAAAGGCAACCAGGTGATAACCTATTATACTATTCAAGCAAATCATTGGTCTTGTCCTGAGTCAATAATATATGATTTACCATTTCACAATAACCAGGAAAACCTTTCGTTCTCCTAGTCAACGCACGCTGTTTTGACACAGTCAGTCCCATATAAGTGGTGAATCCCATTTAAGGGTGTCAGATGAGTGAATTTATAGCAACTAGGTCTATGACCGGGCACCACACAGTCCTAGGTACTATGACTAAAACAGGACATTCCCTGACAGCCCTCCCCGTGACGACTGGGGCGCCCCCAGGCGGGCAGGACCCGAATCACACCGGAAAGTGGCATCCGATGCGCAGCGCATGCGCACAGAGTGATGGCTAGGTGTAGACGCAGTCTTTATACTGACAAATCCCACAATCACAGTGATGGGCCTCAGGCAGGGGACCAATGTAGGATACCAAATATAGAATAAAAGTATGCTAGATGTTTCTATTTTTACTAGTCTTTTATTTTTCCTTTTCGTAGCGTTGACCCTGGCTTTAACATTGTAAGCCCCTTATTTTCCATTTCGGCAGACAAATAAGGACTACCTGATAAATGAAATATATAGCATGTGTAGCCGGCCACCTGGTAATCTGAGTTTGTCTTGCATAAGAAAAACAAGATTAGACCAATTTCATAAAAGAAAAAAGACAAAAAGGCACATCTGACTTATCTCGATACGTCAACATACCCCTGAATTGGTCGGAGTTGAGAGAAACTATAGAAAATCAAATTCAATAGATTATGTCTCCTACGTTTATGACTATACTGAACTTTTAATGGAATATGTTAGAACCGCGCGACGTCGTCTATACGATGTTGTATACTATTGACAGTGAATGCACTACGTCGCTTGTATAAGAAAAATAATGTATGCGACAAGCTACGACTTCTGATTTCAGCATTCTACTAATATAATCACAAATTACCGTGTTCACAATGGATCTTACATATGCAAACGATGCAACCACCTATAAATTCCCATTTCCATATACTACTAAGGAGTCGCATACACACGACACTGTCCTGTGGATTTTGAAATAAATCATAAATTGCTGTGCAAATAAGGTCAATGCACCCGTTATTGTCATATAGATAATGGATCCTATTGCCACGATGTAGTCTCTTCTGGTAGGGTACATACCTTGTCGCCTATACAATGAAGTCAATTCACATGATTTCTCGCGAAGATAGTGGATCCTTTTTTTGGAGACGTCGCACGTATAGGTGGCGCCCTCGACACATTACACACTCTTCTGCTATCTGATGTTTTTGGTTATCAGAAACTGCAAATGCTTCAATAAAATACAAGGGTACCAGACTAAGGTCATCAGCATACCACGCCAGGAACTTTCTACTATTAGTTCCCGGCGTTTGACACTGATGGCCGGTACCCAAACACTAACCCATGGTTAGTCGGTTACATATTATTAATGTCTGCTTCCTGAAAGTGTCCTTTGGTGAGGGCTTGTCCATTAATTATGTACAGACGTTATCATTTTGTCTCTTTTTTAGTCTTAACCCCTTCTCATCTCCTCAATCCTTACCCTCGGGGCGAATGCAGGCTTTAGAAAATGAGAGGTTCGCATTTTAATCCCCTAAAAAGAAGAGGGGTTTGGCCTTGACTTAATTGCCCCTTGTTTCCGCCCCCGTCCCCAATCCCACGCCCTCTGGGGGCGGATTGGGACAGTACCGAAACAGCCCCCTCACGATCTGAGGAGTAGGCGGGGAGAAGTTTGGGATGGTTGGAATCCACTTTAACCATCGTAAACCACCCATTTGGAGTTACTGGAGGGGGGGGGGGGGGGTCGACGGGCATTCCCAAAATGACATTTGGTGGAACATACAATACAGGTACAGTGAAGTCCCTGGTGGTCAACAAGTTTGTTCACAGAGACAGAGACCAGACAACCCCAAGAAGAGATTCAATTATTCATTCTCTAGTAGGTTATGTCAGACCGTTTACATGCTACATACAGTTATGTTAGTCACTCAGATACTCGGATAGGAAGTATTAGCTGAATGCTGTAGTGTTTGTGCGTTTATACAAGAAAGAAAGAAAAAAGAAAGAAAGAAAGAAAAAGAAAAAATAAAAGCACCAATACGTCGGATATAATTATGACATTGTCAATCAAAACTGATGTGCACAGGGATGTCCGACACAATTGTGTGATAGTTAATTTCATTTCAAAAGGTTATGAAAATACTTCATGTGACTTGAATGAATAATAGAATAAACACATACTACCTTTCTCGTTGGCCTTGTGCCATATGCATGCAGTTGTACTCACTGGTTGAAATAGGTGAACTTAGCGTACCAGACCACCGGGGTTTTATTTCTTAACCTTAGCATTACATGATGATATTTCTCAAAGGAGCATACAATAATAAAGGTATTCTTTGCAATCGAAATCGTTATTCCATGATAAATACTGTATTTTATACATATTAAGGTATTTCTCAGGTTTGGTTTGCCATTGTAAAGGCAGTTTAACCATATAAACAATGTAATTATATGAACTCACCAAGAGGGTCTAGATCTGCTTTGGACCTCAGCTTGAGTGTTTGCTTAGACTTCTGTGCTTTGGAGGTGAACTGGCATGAATAACCACGACTAACCCTTCTCCCATCCCCTCCCACACACACCTTATACAAACTGCACTAGTAGAGACCCTTGGCCATTTGAGTGGGCAGCCATTCACACTGACCTCTGCTCCCAGGCCAGTAAAAAGCATTACAGATTATTGTTCTGCATTTCCCTCACCAGTGTCTATATTTCTGCTAAGAGGGGGCATCAGCCTTCGATAGGAAGGTGTGTAAAATGATATCTTTCCGTGTATTCTGTATAATAATTTTCAGTCCGGCAGGGGGGCTTGATAAACAAAATGCATAGGGCCCCGTCCATTACACATGTACACATCAATGGGGGATATTCTAGAAATTGTGCCTACGGTGTTGTATAATTCCAATGCATACTTCAGACCAAGAATAGGGATGGGTCATTTATTAGTTTTGAAAATGTGCTTACGTCCTTAACGGAAGGTCCCTATCTTATAGGTCAATCCTGCAGTGTATTCTAGCGATTTTGGGAAACGTTAAAAAAGAATATGTATTTTAAACATGATCGTAATCAAGGCGGACTATTTAAAACTGAAGGGAATCAGTGAATATGCATCCCTGTGTTAATCCCATTAGTTCATGACATATGTTGGATATGTCTGATATTGATCTTTAATATTGCAATTAATTTAGGATATATTTTACTAATACAATATAAACATATATGGGTGGAATTGGAGCGAGAAGATAAAATTGACAAGGTTTTTGGATCCAAAACCATTTTGGCAAGTGCTGTTCTTAGCGTTTCAGTGGCCAATAAAAGGTCTGCCCCCAGGAAACACTGCAGGAAATTAATTCAAAAGTATCGCAATCGAATTTCATTTTCAATTACTTTCTTCGCGGCAAGGAGGTCTGTCGGTGCTCAATTGGTGTTGGTCAGTAGCTGGGTTTGTCATTGACCAAACCCGGTGTTGCTTCAGCACCTTGTTGTGACTGGTTATCAAAGGTTTTGTGCCACTGCCCGTTGTGTGTAGGGCCCTGTCTATGGGACCTTGCACATTGAAGAGTACCTACCTCTGTAAATGTGTAGGGGTATGGTCTCTACCTTCTCATAGATTCGATCATCCCAGACAGAACTGTCAAACAATGTTCTCGCCGTGATATAACCATAGATGTTGATACGGCGTTAAACACCAATAACCAACCAACCATGCAATGACCATACATACATGCATTAACTTTAAGAACATAGATAGAAATATATAGTCAAAGGAATGGTCGATAAACTGACGCTAAATTTTCACCTTGAAAGATATAACCCTAATTTCAATTAAAATGGGGAAAAATCAGAGTGTTCCCATGGGATGATATTTCTAGAGATTATGTATTTCCGTCAAAGGTTATGAAAGAAAATTAAGTATTGAATATCTGAATCCCAAAGAATTTCCGTTCTGCACAACTGATCAAAGATTCCAAAATAAATATCTGTTGAATTCTTTCTTTACATAGTTGTCTCCTAATAACGCTGACCTGTGGTAAGCTATCAGTTTTAAATAGACACTCAAGTATTGAGTTCCAACATAGACAAACGATCAGAAAAGTATATTCAGTCATTGGATCTTAAAATAGTACATCCAGGTCTAAATGAAGACATGAGACCACGGAAAACGATCAAGGATGAACGAAACTCATTCACAGAGCTGTGTTTCCACTCTTTCCTTTCTTTAAATAATTGGCATTAATCAGATCTCATATCATGTTGACACGTTGTGTTTCCCTCCGAGGCCAAGCGCTAAAAACTGATTCACTGAATTATTTCATGATTCATGTTTCAGGAGGTTTCTGCGGCACTTCTGGTGTAAATATTTGCCATTTCTCCAGTAATTGCCGGGTGCGGTGGCCGGGGGAGGCGGTGGCCGAGGCCGGCCCACCTGGCCAGTGGTGGTGGGATGTGGGCTACCCACAGACACACAGACACCTTTAATTAGAACCATAAAGTGATGACGTCAGGCATCGGGCTTCAGACTAGCTTAGGGAATACGATAATTACCGTTAAACCGAGACTGAATGTATTTCGGTGCAATATGAAAGGAGGATCAAAGTAGATTATAAATAGGAATATAATAGTGTAAATAATGGTTTTGATTCATGGTGTCGACTAACAAGTGGAATCAGGTTCTTTAAAACTGTAGAAACTAACATAAGGCTGACGGAAGGTATTTTGGTGTAACGTTAAACAGGAAAGTAAAAAATGATAAATGCTAATAATTAAAATCTTGAAGACGTTATCTTACAAAGAACCTGGCGTGGTATTAAAAGTTTACTGTTATTTTGCAAGCTGATACATTACGAGCAAATAAAGTTGATATAGTTTAAATTTTATCATATATTTTGTTGATTACTCAAGAAGTAATTTGCTGCAATAGGAATCTCGGACGCAATCCGTACTAACCCACACCCGACCAGTTGGTTCACAATACTCATAAACCATTTTGGTCAAACTGGCCATGAAACCAATTCTGTCATGTTGATGGAAAATATTACTCTGTTTACATCACTGAGGGTCATGTAATCTGCTAGTTTGCATGATCTAATTGGTTTGAGAACATGTAGAAAGGAGTTGTTTAAGGCTACATGTTTATGGGTAAACCAAGAATTCTGTTCTTCACGCCAGGCCTAGGTCTTCGTTAGGACCAAGGACAACACACAAAAAAGGAGTTAAGGCCGTATTCCACTATGCGTTTAGGGTGGCCGCAAACGCGTTTAGGGTGGCCACAAGTACGTTTAGGGCGGCCGAAAACTTGTTAGGGTGGCCACAAATACGTTTAGGGCAGCCGCAAATGGTTTAGGGCGGCCACAAATGAGTTTGCGGCGGCCGCAAACGTGTTTGCGGTAGGGTTCTGCAAGGTGGAATATGGGTGTTTGCGTCATCTGTTTGTGGCCTCCGTTTGCGGCCTCCGTTTGCATCACCTACTCAGGGATACCAACATGTTGGTATCTGGAATGCAAATTGCTTGCGGCAGCCTTTGATAGCAGCCGCAAATGCACCCTATCGCAAGGTGGAATATGGCCATTAGGGGACTCCCAACCAAAAGTGCTCTGACCACCCATTTCTAATATTGATATTCCTTTATCAAATTTTTTTAGGGTTGGAAACATGTAAAAACTAGTATGTTCAAAATCACCTAATTCAGAAAATGTTATGGTTAAAACTTCAATAACAGGTCGCCACCAGAAGGTTGAACGTATAAATTGTCCTTGGGTTATGCTTCAGGGTATTGGGCCAGACAGTGAGTTCACGCCTTTTAATGTTCCCCCTCATGAATAATCCAGTCTTCACCAAAATGATGAGTTGTGGCTACGAGCGACCACAGATTACAGAAAGGGTGGCCGTCTTGGGTTAAAATGACCACCCACCATGTGTATGTTAAAATAAAATGTTTCAGGTCAGTAAGCAAAACCGTCTGGGTAATGGTTGTGCACATCTCTACAAGAAGACAACTGACATATTCTTCTACCCAAAGCATCCCTCTACGGCACCATAAGAGGTTTGGGTATAAACTTTCGTATTCTACAGAGTAGGACACTGTTATAGAAGTTTAATTTCAATTTTTTTGAGCATTTTCATAATTTGACGTCAATTTAGATGACCTTGACCTTAGGCAAGGTCAGAGTTGCCTTTTGTCTAGAGACATCTTATATAGTACTACTTGGAACTCTGATTTAAAAAGGTTTTCTTGTTAAATAAATGAGATATCACATAGATCTAAAAAGTGTTATTCTGAAAGGATGCAATTTCAGGAGGTCAGTTAACAAAATCACATGGGTAATGCTAACAGTTGTGCACACCTCTACAAGGAGACAACTGGTATATTCTTCTACCCAAAGGACCACTCCAGGGCACAAAAAGAGGTTTGGGCATAGATTTTCATATTCTACTGGGTACGACACTCTAAAAGAAGATGAATTTCAATTTTTTTACCATTTTCGACATTTGACATTAATTTAGATGACCTTGAAGTTCGCCATGGTCAATGTTTTTTAACAGATGCACCTTATACTGTGTTCTGGAAATGGCGTGGGAGTTGGAGGAGATATCCCTGAAGAACATTAACCACGCAAAATAAATCCTGTATCGTGCTTTTATGAATAGAAGCCTAGAAGATATAAGAGGCACAACAAATTTCACTAAATTAAGGACATATACAACATTCAAAGAAGAATTTAAATTTGAAAAATATCTGATACAACTACCTACATAAAAAAAACACTCATTAGCATTAGCCCGGTTCAGGATAAGTTCACACAACCTCAGAATAGAGACAGGTCGATATAGTCAAAAACAAACAACCCTGGAAAATAGAATTTGTCTTTATTGTAATAACCAGGACAATGACGATGAACTGCATTTCTAACTATTCTGTCCTCTGTATAATGAAGAGCATTTATCACCCCTAGACATAGCCACAACAGAAATAGTGGCATATGAAGGTTTAGATGAAAAGGAGCAATTTATTGCCCTAATGCAAAGTAAAAGCATAAGCGTTATGAAAGCCTTAGGTAAATATGTATTCACTTGCCTAAAAAAAGAGAGAGAGTATCCCAACCATAAATCAAAATACCATCAGGTAGTTCCCACTGGTGCTAGCTAACTAAACAAAACTACCAATGTATAAAGTAGATAACTTACTTCTGGTCACAATGTCAAAGCACTCCTTGTCAATAAGTGTAATGCTAGTCAGCTATCAACCCACACAGGATACATTATTCTGTTTAACATCAGAGATTATTTCACTTCAGGTTGATCAAGTATTATATGTCACCCGTGAAGGGTCAGATCTAGTCTGGTTAGTCCTATAGCAATTAGTCTTAGTTGTAGCATAGTGTGTCTGTAAATAAGATGTTAACTTACTAGCCTTAACAACAGAGAAGTGACAAACAATGCTCTGATAGCAGTAATAAGCTTCAAGATAGACTCATTTCCAGGTGCTACTTCCCACATTAAGATCTGTTTTATGTTATATCACTGTTATATCACCTTCACTGACACATGAGATTAAATGTAAATGACTTGCTGTATGTCAATAAAAGTTCTACTACTACTACAAATAACATTTCAATTGTTCTTAAATCATTGTAGGATTGCTTTTTTTCTTTTTAATTGGATTCTTATACAGGCGGAGTTCGCTTTATTAAATGTTCTTCCACTGGAGTCCTGTGGATCATTTGGGGGCAATTCCATGCAGGGGTCATCCTATTTTCCATGCTGTACTGCATAGGGCTCAAACCATTGCAGTGCCAAGTGGTTCCAACACCTCAAGACGTTGGCCACCCTGACCCCTTCCAAAGTTAAATCATCAAAGCCTTGCTTTTGATTCAATACAAAAGGGAGAGCTCGAGCTAAACCTTGCCAAGAAGATTGTACACAATACTAAATTCTGTAAGGAGCAACAGGTACTGCATTTATTGTGTAAGTAACCGCTTGAAGGAGGATTTTACATATCTATTCTTTAAAAGTATCTTTTAATGCTTTGTTAACAATATGGGCAACTGGCATGCTCAGTTGTGTGATTTATTCTTCTTTTGCTGACCAGGAGTATGCTATATGTGTTGCCATTGCAATCCAGCATCAGCACCCACCCAAGGATATGACGTTCTAATAACGTTCTGAATTGGTTCCTGTTATGTTTAATTCACTGTTAGCTTACAGCAGTGTTCTTTTGATGACTCCCAATAACGTTGCTGCAACCAACTAGGTATGGTTGAGACCTCACTTAATGAGGATGTCACCATAACGTTCTGTTTAGGTAAGGTTGACACTTAACCTAATAAGATAGTCACAGAAACATTCTGTTTAGGTAAGGTTAAGATCTAATTTAATCAGAACATCACAATAACATTCTGTTAAGGTGAAGTTGGGATCTCCCCTAGTCAGGAGGTCACAACAATGTTCTGTTTAAGTGTGGTCTGGATCTCACCTAATCTGAATGTCACAATGACATTCTATTTTAACTTTATCTTGACCTAGCCTCACCAGAACATTATAAGAACATACTGTTTTGGTTAGGTCTCAAACCCCGAGAAAAATAATGTAACAGTTATGTGACAATTTAAAGCCTGTTTCCACCAAACGACATTCCCCTCAAGACAGCCTAAGACTTGAAAAGATTTGGAAATCGCTGATGGTCTTTTGGAAAACCGTTTAGTGGAAACACAAAATCGTTGGTTAAGACTTTTGTTAAAGAATCCAAACGACATTTGCTCAAGACTCATGTGAAAGATTCACCAATGACCAAATATCTAACCTGTTAAATATTTCTGGACGACAGATGCCAATTATTTTTTCCAAGACCAAATAAAAGCAATTAAATCTATTGTTCCCTGACTTTTCTGATCTCTGTCGTTTGGAAAAGCCATCCAGATTGTTCAAGAATTGTTCAGATATAAGTATTTTGGTCATTCAGTGGAAACAAGAAATCATTCCTTTGTGAAAGACTAAAATGACAAACGCTTAATTTTTTTCAGTCTTTTGTAGTCGTCAGCAATGTTTAATGAAAGTCGTTTGGTGGAAACCCAGCTTTAGTAAGTAACAGACAATCCAAAAAAGTATGGTCGCATAATGTGACCGTTACGTTGCACCTTGGCTGGGCATGTATTGCTGACATTCGGGAGGGCAGACAATAGACAGAAATATCAGAAAGACTTTTCTGGTGTTGAGGTGACATACAAATTTAGTAAATAATACTCGCCAGTACTGTATTGGCTACGTCGCGTTGCTACATTGTGTTGCTATCCAGTTGCTAACACATACGATTCAGTGTTTTTCATAAATCTAGTTAAAATTTCTTTTTGTTACATTTCTTGTAATGTTTCATCAAGTTTGGTCCTTTAAAAACTGGAAATAAAGTAAGAATGTACACTTTTTAGTATACTAAAAAGTGTACATTCTTACGCATGAGCATTAAAGGGAGCCAAAACCAAAACATTCAATGAAATTTTCCAAACTCAAATAATCGTGGAAATCCATTCCTTGTATCTATGTGTGGCCCATGTTAGAATCTAAACTATGAAATATGGTAAAAACTCATTAAAAACACATTTTCCTTGTTCAATCAATTAATGTTGATCCTCAGAAATAGGGTTTGTTTCCAAACAAATGCAAATCTAACATATTTCTATACTTTTCTGAGTTTTGAAAATTTCGTCAATTATATTGGTTTTGGTTCCATTTAAGAGAAAAGAACATAGAAATAATTTAATCTAGTAATGACCTTGGTTGGATATCCAAAAAGTTATTTGACTGGCTTTTCAAAATCTAGAGCATGCACTTCACTACGGCCCTTGACTTTGTAAAGCCCGGGGAATACCGGTTTTGATATCCAACCTCAGTCATTATACTATCTATTTATGTACAAGATTCTCATATTGAGTGGCAGCTTCTTATCTCACAAACATGAGTAGAACTTGCACCCGAAGGTCTACTGAAAAGTAGAGAAACTTTGTCACAGGCATTGTTAGGACAATAACACTTGAAGACATGAGTTGACTTGTCCCCGGAGTCTGGTAACGTCTCATGGAGGGAGCACTTCTTGTAGGTTTGCCTGGTAGCACTTGGACTTGTTCCATCGTCAGTGAAGACAAGGAGTGCGTTTCTATAAAACATACCCCGGGCTACTACCTGAAGATATAAGGAATAATCACAATGACCAAGCAGCCTTTAACTATAAGTGAGACCTTGTTATATTAGCATACTTTATCTGCCTATGCACGGCGCAATGTAACAAGGTGGATACTACCTTTATCAGCACTTTATTGCATATTTTTGTGGTCAATCATCATTTGTTTGCTGGCAGTTCTGTTGATTTACTTTAACAATTAATTGATTTACAATTTCCTTTAAATCATCCATTTTATATTTTCAAGAGGAGGGCCTTTTATTTTTTTCCCATATCTTGATCTATCACTTAATGTTCTTATCATTGTAATTTAAATGTTTAAAAATGAGGTGAACTGAAAGCTAACAATATCATACTAAAACTGTTAATAAGGATAATACTGAGACACATACTAGAATGGTGATACCAGGAGTCTTGGCTTTGTAACAATCATCGGTGTCAAAGCTGACCACCATAAACCCAGGGTCACTGAGCGTGGTGTCTAGCGACAGACAGGTTTCGTCATCATTGTCCCATAGGTCAGCTTCTGGGCCTGATTCACCATGAGGGAAGTATCTCACCTCATAAGACTGCCACAGATCTGAGGAACATTACACAACAGCAGTAACAGCTTAAATATTTCAAAAGAAAAAAAGACATGGATATGTGATCTATATCTATACAAGGGATCATGAAATGGCTTACATACATATATGCTTTACGTATGTCTAATCTGAGTATTCTGCTAATGTGAAATTGTCTTTTTTAGTATATATTGTTAATAGTGAGAAAATTTTCAAGGTTTCAAGAATATCTTGATGAATAATAAAGGTCAGATTACAGTTTTATATAGCTTCAATAGCCAATAGTTCCTTTAGGCTCATTAGAGCAAACATAGTTTTGCAATTAGGTGCATTACTTTATTAGCAAGAAGTCCAAGTAGGCCTATGTATGTTTTTAGTGAGGTAATATTACAATTTATACTAACTATCCTTCCCAGTATAGTAGATGCTGTTCACGTTGGTTCCACCACAAGGCTCACTTCCATCACCAGGGCATGGTGTGACACAGTTGGTATTGGTACCATCTCCAAGACCCCCGTCATCATTATACTCAAACCCACAAGAACATGCAGTCCCACCCTGTTGGTGGAAAAAGAATATTAGGTGTGAATTTTAAGGTATGCTCCATCATATCAAAGTAAGTAAGTAGACCAACCAATGGAGAAAAAAAACAGCAAGTAAGTAAAATGTAGCTAGGAAAGTTTTGCTGATAATGCATATGTTAGATTTTTTTATTTCTCAATGATTTCATTTTTTTATGAATTATTGAAAACTAAAAATGTCTCTATTTCCCTGGGGGTCAATACAAGGCTGGTTATCACCCAGGTTTGATATGGCATGTGTTAAACTCTTAACTACTAAACATGTATCACCCTAATGTATGATAAATGGCATTTCTAACTTTTTCATTGCAAGAAAGTCTGAGAGGAAGCCTTTTCTGTTTCATTGGTAAAGATGACTATATTCTCTTCCTTACCCTCTGTGCTTTAACATATATATTGGACGAAATTACATATAAGTGAGCTTGTGCTTGATAAGAAAGACCATGTCAAAAGGTTATTTAAATGGTAATGTATGTACCTTTATGCCAGCATAAGGATACCCTTTCCTAATACATGCGGTAACACATAGCTGCCATGTTGCATCTGAGCCCAATGTTTGTTGGTATTCAGACAGGTCAGTGGGAGAGGAGTCCATAAAGCAACCCAGGTAGCTTGCTTAAATGGATAAGATGATGAGATAAATAAGATCAGATAAAAAGTGGCAAATTATATAAATTATCTAATGTAACAAACAGAGGTTATTATAAAAAAACCAATTATTGAAATATAGCCTTAATAGCTTACTGGGTAAAAGTGTCAGAAGAAAATTATATTTACTAAACAACCTTGTTGACGCATTTACCCAGCCAATGAGGAATGATCGATTCTGTGAGAAGATAGAGACCATACTCCTACACATTTACCGAAGCAGGTGTTCTTTAATGCGCAGGGTCCCATAGGCAGGGCCCTACACACAACAGCCAGTGGCCCTCTAGGAGCCTTTGATAACCCAGTTGTTGCCACTGGGAGGGGTATAGCAGGAGCCCAGCCCAGGATCGAACCCAGGCCGCTCGCATGGGAGTCCATCACTCTAACCACTTCACCACCCCGTGCGCCTCTGAAAATCAGGTCTTATCAAGGATAAAGCACCAACATGGAATCTAAATTCACTTCTAAATGGTATACAATGACCTTAGGTTCGTGATGACAATTCAGAAATGGCAAATGCTTTTAAATAGAAATCAGCTGATTGAAAATGTTTGAGTGATGTAAATCATCCAACCTGTCCTGGACCCTGATGCCAGCCAAACGTCATTCCTCATTCCAGCTCCACACCTCAGGTTGGAATTCCATGGACAGCTTCTTGAGTTTGTCGTACAAGTGTCGGTCGCATAGAGAGCACCACCGATCACATCATCACAGTAACACTGATTGGCATCCTAAAATATAAGATATAACATGCGATGAATTATGAATTGTTTTTGTATGCTGCTTGAAATATTCATAATGGTATCTATTACATGAAACAAATGGTACCAAGCCAAGGCTGAAGGTACAGCCCCATACCCACTAAGCAACTTTTACACAGTTGGGTACCGAGCCAAGGCTGAAGGTACAGCCCCATACCCACTAAGCAACTTTTACACAGTTGAGCAACAGATCAGTGCTAAAATTAGCTGATTCTTATTATCTCCTGTAAAGCTAATGATCCACGTTGCGCTATTTTCCAAACCGATACAAAAGATAGTATCTAACCGATTTTCGGAACAACAATTTTTTGTCGGTCCTGAGTCGGTTGGCAATTAAACCATCTGGTACTAAAATCAGTCCAGAATCCGTCCAGAATCCGTCCTATACCCATGATCCATAGTGAAGATGAAAAATGAATATTTCCTTGTATCCTGGATAACAAATTAATAGGAGAACAATGGAAAAAAAATCGGTTCATTAAATTATCAAAATTGTAGAAATATTTTCACATGTAATGTCTAAATATGGTCAGTACGACCAGGAATATATATTTTTAATCTGTTTTAATTAATAAATAGTAAAATATTTCTTGAAAAGCATTAAATATATCCTGTGAAATAGAATTCATTTTGATACATTTTGGTAATATTTTTGTTCTATTATTCCCAGAAATAAATTAAATAACCTTGAAAATGCATACACATAATAAAATTGGTCCACAGTCAATCTAAAATCAGTCCAAAAATATTATAGGTTTAATAATTTTGTCGGGCCATCGACAGTTGGAAATCGTTTGGAATAATTTAGCCTCACATGTGTCGGTTGGAAATCAGTTTGAAAAATGATCCACATACCGTTTATTTTCCAAAGTGGACCAATTATGGACCAATTATGGACCAATTTTGGACCGATTATGGACCAATTTTGGACCGATTATGGACCAATTTTGGACCGAATTTGGAGATATTTTGAAAATCAGTTGGAAATCGGTCCAATTTTGTCGCAACGTGGATCACCGCCTTTAGTACAGTGTATCAAAATTTGCATCTTTGATCAGTGCTAAAATTGGCCGATTCTACCCCTATAATTGACGGATTTTAGGGCTGATGCATTGCTGAACTGTGTAACACACCCACCTGCATGCCTGCGTAAAGGTGCGGGTTGTCCCTACACCTCTGGATGCAGTGTCCAGGAGTGATGGCCCCTGACAGACGTCCCTCATCGTACGACATCATCCGAGGGAAACGATCCCGGAAGCAACCGATTCGTACACCTGTGGAACAAACAAAAATACATCATGGAACATCTATGTGATAATAATATTTACTTCATGGCTAGAATAGATATAGAGTTTGATTGGAAATAGCAAGGAATAACAATTGATTAGTTTGGACATTACTAAATGGGATTATTTATTTTATCCTCCTAGTAACATCTGCTGGGAAGTGTTGTTGATGGGAGTTGAATCACGAATGACCAACGCTTGCGTAATGCAGATCTATATAGTGACATGAAAACAACTTGTCATAACTACAGTAACGGAATGGTTATGTCACCGCCACTGCAGAAATAATCATTTAGATTCAGGTATCACTGAACAAAATATTACTTTATCAAGAAAAGTCATGTTGGGCATCCAAGGGTCGTGGTCCAAGGGAATCGTAGCATACCAAGAGCAAAGCCTGAGGTTTGTATGATCCTCATGGGGTGTACAGCCAGGCTAGGACACCCAAAAAGGTTCTTCTTTATCTTATCACCCAAACGTTATTGAAACTATGTTAAAACAACTGTTGGTACATATGGCCTGTTCATATGCACTGCCCCCAATACGCCCTGCTCATCGACCGTTTGGCTGATCGCAAAAGAGGGCGTGCTTAGAGATCAATGTTTTGTGTCCATTTAAGTGCCCTATATTTCAAGCATAGATTGCACAGAAACCTTTGATATAATACTCAAATGTGAGTTTTCATTTTTCAAATTACGATTTTGCGTTGTTATAGTTATGTATACCTAAATGCCTAAAGCCTGTATTTCAAGTTGCGTTCTGGTCACTTGCATAGTCAGCTTACGTTGCAATGCAAGTGAAACATATTCCGCAATGCAAGTAATGAACACGGATGGAATGGTACGCAAGGTATATTCCATGATGCGTTGTACTTGTGTTCATACAACGCAAGTATGAACGCAATTAAAAACGCAAGTTTATTTGCGTTTTTACTTGTGTTGAGATATCAACATGCAAACTACTTGCGTTTCCATTATTAAAGCAACGCAAGTACTCCCCAACGCACCGTGGAATATAGCCTTAAAGCAGGGACTGATTTAAGGGTGTGCCTGAGGCAGTCACCCCTAATCTTTGCTAATTTCAAGTTTCAGAAGTAGAACTCTAGCCCTCAATGATATGCCTCAAATTATTGCATAACGATGCCCCCCACCCCCGCTTTCTGGATCTTCCACTGTAGCCATTTAGCGGTTTTCTGCAGATTTGCTACACAGATGGTTGTCTTAGCTATAATGTGTTTGTCATATCTAAAGTTCATAATATATGTAGTGACTAGCAGATTTTATATAGCTGCTGAATAAAAACTTTATTATGATTACTAACCTATAACTATCCATTTATTTGTATGCCACAATTAATACATACAACGTGTACACTCTAACAGTACCAAGATATCTTTATGACTTATATAATTATTGGTATTATTATATATAGATACATATTTCTGGAGAACATCTCGAGGCTAATACTCATTAACATTCATATTTTGTTAGGGTCACCTGACCATGTTAGTGCCAAGACAGTTTGAACCTGGTGGCCATCGGTCTCAGCCATTCCCTACCTGTTTTGTTGTTTTTTATTTGTTGTTATTTAGTCATTTCCTGCTTATCATTTGTTTGATTACTAAAAAAGGTCCGAATCAATTAATTTAAATAGTCCTGAATCGGCAAAAGAGTCACACCTAGGCAATACCAACACGGAAGAGCATTCATGTAAAGAGTTCGGTTGAATATCACGAAAAAAGAGACAAAACAAATTAATACTCACGGCAATCCGAGGGAACCACTCCAAGCACAGCGTGCCACGTCCACATAGAGACCAGCAGCAGAGTCGGGTGTACATCCCAGCCCGCCATCTTAAGTCACAGGGGGTTTAAATATGGATATTAGACTATTGTGTCCGGCCACCACATGTTCACCTGCACCCAATGGTGGCCTGCATACCTTTGGCAAAAAAATCAATCAGGTGGCAGAGGTTGAGAGCTTAACTTTCGAATATCGGAAATCTAACATGATACATTTAGAAACACGTAAATACTTGATGTACTTTCATGGCAGAAGTCATTAGTCTCGTTTAGAGACAGAAGATGGCTGTGTGTTGCATCTATTCAAATGCACTCACAGCACTAACTGAATGAAACAGTCCATAAACATGTATGTACAACCAAAAAGTCACCGATACTGATTGTTCAACTTTAACATAACGACATGCCTATAGAGTATGGGTCTTGAATGACGGCTTAGCGGATGAGTATAGTTTTATATATATATATATATATACATATAATTATATACATATATATACATATATATATATATATATATACATATATATATAATATATATATATTTCAAGAAGGCCCTTAACAAAAAATGTTGTTATGTCAAAGGGCTTTGAAAGTCATGTGGATGAGTTTTAAACAATATTTCAAAAGTATTTTATCACCGTTTTTACTTATCAAAGTGGTCTCATGCAGTTCTTTCTGTGGTGTGATACGACTTCATTCATTATAGCATCCCTTCTGGGAAATTTTCATGCATGAACTATTGCAGTTCATCAATATTACCGACCCTTGGCTCAGAGAGCTGTGGCAAGTTTTGTACAATTAATCTATTATCTATATGTTTCCTTTAACATGTTTTTTTTTTCAATTTATGGAAAACTTAATGTTAATGTACTTCCAGTTGAAGGAATGATGTAAAAATGGTAAATTTTTAGTTCCTACTATTCATGCATGCTTGGGGCCTTCCACTAAAATCCATTGTGTACTTTGTCCCAAGTGGGAGGGGGGTCTGCAATTTTTGAAAATGTGCAAACATACTTAATATGGCATTTTTCCTTGTTCATCATAATTCAATCATAATTTTTTTGCACTTCTTTGAATTTTTGGACAGAGAATATTGGCAGTTTGGTGTATGACTATGAGTATGATTAAATAAAGGCCTTGGTCTCTATGATCAATAAAACTAGGTCCACTTGTAAAAAGTCCCCTGGCCACTGCGTACATGGCCACTCCCGCAGTCAGGGTAGGGCTGGTAGATGATGGTTTCTTAGTGGACAAAGAAATTAAACATTTTAAATACAGGTATATACATATATATCTATATTAGCATACCATACACCATAAAGATGTGTGTGTCTTCAGTATAGGTTCTGAAGTGACTCCAACCACGGATACCACTAGTATGGCGGTTAGAGTGAAAAACATTCATGCAGAAGGTCTGGGATTCGAATCTCATGGGGATCTAACAGGTTTTAACAACATTTTAATTCATGTTCCTTTTTAACTTGCTGCTTGTAAATTCACCCTGAGCATGCATATGTTGGTTTATCTAATTCTTGAAAGTTTAGTCTAATTTCATATTTGATGTGGATCTTTTTAGATTTTATTTGGAACTTTTCTACCCATTTTGATCAACCTCATGCAGGAAGACTATCTCAGCTTAGCAAAAAATGATAGACTTGTGAGCATTTCACAATAGACCTGTCCACTTTAGGATATATTGCTGGCATGATACAGAGGTCGGACATAAATGCAGTTTTGGCAAAGTCAGCCACTGACAAAAATCTAAATGAATGAGTTAGTACTTTGTTTTCTAAGTGAATAAATAGTTGATAAATGAGGATGAATTTTTTTTTTTATCAATAAGGTAATTGCCTCCATTTAAGGTGAAACAAAATAAGGTATGTTTTTGTGATTCTAGGGTTGGACATTGTGGGCAAAGCTGAAGCGCTTTAACGCTGTTCCCTATGGGAAAATGCCATTTTAGCTTTCCAGTCCTACAGCTACATATATATATAACATCATATTGAAAGTAAAAACTTATAAAGTTTAGTTTTGGATAATAGTACTGGGTAAATTACTGTGAATCAAGTGTGATGAATATTTTTCTATGAAATCAATGCTGATATCATAGAAATAAGGTGGGGGTGTGGGTGGGGGGGTGTTGGGGGGGGGTACTCCTGAACACAACTTCCATGCAGCCAGGCCCAAACTTGTGAGTGGCAACATGTTCTGACACCGGAACTCACAATCTCCATGCATTGCCTTCTCCTATCTCTCCACTGTTGACTCAGAATCTGCTGTGGAGATTGAACGAATGTACCTTTTTTGCAAAGGAAGCTAATAACATGGTACCTTGATCAGTGTTATTATACATCCTTCTTCCAAAGTTCTTTTTATTTTTTCATCTTCATTTCTTAACTTTACACAAGGATATTGGACAAGAGTTAGTCTGCAGACAAAATTGCATACATAATGAGGTACACACAGGTGACAGTTTCTGACCAATCAGAAGACAGTCACCATTGCAACATGACAGCACAGGGATTCATAGGATACTTTCACAGGCCACTGGCACCATTTTTAAATCCCCAACATTCATTGGCAATATTGAACCTGGGAGATACACACCACCTCACCCCACGAATCATTAAAGAATAGACTGGTGCTCATATGTAAGGGATATCCTCAAAGAGATAAATCTGGAAATGGTATGGGAGTTGGAGGAGATATCCCTGAAGGCCATTAACCACGCAAAATAAATCCTGTATTTTGCTTTTATTAATAGAAGCCTAGAAGATATAAGACACACAACAACTTTCCCTAAATTAAGGACATATAGAGCATTCTAAGAAGAATTTAAATTTGAAAAATATCTGATACAACTACCAAATACAAAACACTCATTAGCATAAGCCCTGTTCAGGATAAGTTCACACAACCTCAGAATAGAGACAGGTTGATATAGTCAAAACAAAACAACCCTGGAAAATAGAGTTTGTCTTTATTGTAATAACCAGGACAATGACGATGAACTGCATTTCGTACTATTCTGTCCTCTGTATAATGAAGAGTATTTATCAACCCTAGACAGAGCCACAACAGAAATAGTGGCATATGAAGGTTTAGATGAAGAAAAGCAATTTATTGCCCTAATGCAAAGTAAAAGCATAAGCGTTATGAAAGCCTTAGGTAAATATGTATTCACTTGCCTGAAAAAGAGAGAGACTCCAAACCATAAATCAAAGTACCATCAGGTAGTTCCCACTGGTGCTAGCTAACTAAACAAAACTACCATTCTATAAAGCAGGTAACTTACTTCTGGTCATAATGTCAAAGCACTCCTTATCAACAAGTGTAATACTAGTCAGCTATCAACCCATCACAGGATAAACTATTCTGGTTAACTGTTTAACATCAGAGATGATTGCACTTCAGGTTGATCAAGTATTATATGTCACCTGTAAACAGTTGGATCTAGTCTGGTCATTCATATAGCAATTAGTCTTAGTTGTAGCATAGTGTGTCTGTAAGTAAGATGTTAACTTACTGGCCCTAACAACAGAGAAGTGACAAGCAATGCTCTGATAGCAGTAATAAGCTTCAAGCTAGACTTACTTCCAGGTGCTACTTCCCACATTAAGATCTGTTTTGTGCCATATTACTGTTATATCACCTTCACTGAGACATGAGATCAAATGTAAATGACTTGCTGTTTGTCAATAAAAGTTCAACTACTACTACTGCTACTACTACTACTATAAATAGCATTTCAATTGTTCTCAAATCATTGTAGGGTTGCTTTTTTTTCTTTTTAATTGGATTCTTATACAGGCTGAGTTCACGTATTAAATGTTTTTCCACTGCAGTCCTGTGGATCATTTGGGCGCAATTCCATGCAGGGGTCATCCAGTTGTCCTATTTTCCATGCTGACTGCATAGGGCTCAAACCATTGAAGTGCCAATGCCAACAAGTGGTTACAACACCTCAAGACGTTGGCCATCCTGACCCCTTCCAAAGTTAAATCTTCAAAGCCTTGCTTTTGATTCAATACAAAAGGGAGAGCAATTTACCCTTGCCAAGAAGATTGTACACAATACTAAATTCTGTAAGGAGGGACAGGTACTGCATTTATTATGTAAGTAACTGCTTGAAGGAGGATTTTACATATATATGCTTTAAAAGTATCTTTTAATGCTTTGTTAACAATATAGGCAACTGGCATGCTCGGTTGTTTGATTTATTCTTCTTTTGCTGACCAGCAGTATGCTATATGTGTTGCCATTGCAATCAAGCATCAGCACCCAGCCAAGGATATGATGTTCTAATAACGTTCAGATTGGTTCCTGTTACGTTACACTGTTATGTTACGTTCTTTTGATAACTGCCAATAACGTTGCTGCAACCAACTGTTTAGGTATGGTTGAGACCTCACTTAATGAGGATGTCACCATAACGTTCTGTTTAGGTAAGGTTGACACTTAACCTAATAAGATAGTCACAGTAACATTCTGTTTAGGTATGGTTAAGACCTAATGTAATCAGAACATCACAATAACAATCTGTTTAGGTGAAGTTGGGACCTCCCCTAGTCAGGAGGTCACAACAATGTTCTGATTAAGTGAGGTCTGGTACTCAACTAATCAGAATGTCAAAATGACATTCTACTTTCATTTTATCTTGACCTAACCTCACCAGAACGTTGTGAGAACATACTGTTTTGGCACCGTGGTTTTGGTCTCAGCCTCCCAGAAAAATAATGTAACAGTTACGTGACAATTTAGTAAGTAACAGACAAACCAAAAAAGTATGGTCGCATAACATGACTGTTACATCGCACCTTGGCTGGGCATGTATTGGTGACATTTGGGAGGGCAGACAATAGACAGAAATATCAGAAATTCTTTTCTGGTATTGAGGTGGCATAAAATTTAGTAAAGAACACTCGCCAGGACTGTATTGGCTAAGTCACATTGCTACATTGTGTTGCTACGTCATACGATTCATGTATTTTTCATAAATCTAGTTAAAATTTCTTTGTGTTATATTTCTTGCGATCTTTCATCGAGTTTGCTCCTTTAAAAACTGGAAATAAAGTAAGAATGTACACTTTTTAGTATACTTAAAATGTACATTCTTACGCATGAGCATTTAGAGAAAAGGGCATAGAAATAATTTAATCTAGTAATGACCTTGGTTAGATATCCAAAATGTTATTTGCCTGGCTTTACAAAATCTAGAGCATGCACTTCACTATGGCCCTCGACTTTCTAAAGCCCGGGGAATAATGCTTTTGATGTCCAACCTCGGTCAGTACCATCTGTTTATCTACACGGTTCTCAAATTGAGTGGCAGCTTCTTATCTCACAAATATGAGTTAAACTGGCACCCGAATGTCTACTGAAAAGTAGAGAAACTTTATCACAGGCGTCGTTAGGACAGTAACACTTGAAGACATGAGTTGACTTGTCCCCTGAGTCTGGTAACGTCTCATGGAGGAGGCACGTCTTGTAGGTTTGCCTGGTAGCACTTGGACTTGTTCCATCATCAGTGAAGACAAGGAGTGTGTTTCTATGAAACATACCCTGGGCTACTACCTGAAGATATATGAAATAATCATAGTGACCAATCAGCCTTTAACTGTAGGTCTACCGGACAAGAAAGGACCTAAACACTTAAAACTTTCTACGAACTATTGCAGTAAATAAGGAGTCAATGCCATTTCATAACGCATGTCTTTAAATATCTAATCTATTTTGAAAATTCACAAGTATATTTTCCTGGTACAGATTTCAGGATTTTGAATGCTTACACACTAGCTCATGGTGTTAAAATCTAAAATAAGGCCACAACAGCAAAAACGGTCCTCTCTTAACCAGCAGACTTATATTATTTTATAGTCAGACAATATCATGTTAGCATACTTTATCTACTTTATACTGATACCTATGCACGATACAATTTGTCAAAAGTTCCATGCTACTTTTCCTAGCACTTCATTTTCATCTAATTATGGTCAAGCATTATTAGTTAACTGATATTTATTTTTATTTTTTATTCGATTTATTTTTGCAATTAATGGATTCCCAGTCCAATTGACATCATCAAAATAGGATGTTCTTAAGGTCTATAGATTTCACTAAATATCCTTATGTATCCCATAGTATTCACAGGTTTTAAAAGTGAGGTATTGGAAGCTGAAGGTAAAAACTAAAAATGTTCAAGGAAAATACTGAGACACATACTAGAATGGTGATACCAGGAGTCTTGGCTTTGTAATAATCATCAGTGTCAAAGCTGACCACCATAAACCCAGGGTCACTGAGCGTGGTGTCCAGCGACAGACAGGTGTCATCATCATTGTCCCATAAGTCAGCTTCTGGGCCTGATACACCATGAGGGAAGAATCTCACCTCATAAGACTGCCACAGATCTGAGGAACAGAACACAACAGCAGTAGCAGCTTAAGTATTTCCAAAAGAAGACAGCAAGACATAGATATTTGATCGATATCTATTCAACAGATCATGAAATGTCTTACATACATACATGATAACATACATATCTGCTCCACATAATCTGAAAATTCTGCTCATGTGAAATTGTCGATTTATAGCATATATTGTTAAAAGTGAAAAAATGTCAAAGATATTTTGATGAATGATAAACGTCATACTGCAGTTTTATAATAGATTCAATAGCCAATATTTCTCATTGTAGCAAACATATAGTTTTGCAGTTAGTTGCATTAAATTATTAGCAGAAAGGTAAAGTAGGCCTACGTATCCTTTTTAGTGAGGTAATGATACAATTTATACTAACTATCCTTCCCAGTATAGTAGATGCTGTTCACGTTGGTTCCACCACAAGACTCGCTTCCATCGCCAGGACATGGGGTGACACAGTTGGTATTGCTACCATCTCCAAGACCCCCATCATCGTTATACTCAAAACCACAAGAACATGCAGTCCCACCCTGTTGGTGGAAAAGGACAATTAGGTGTGACCTTTAAGGTATGCTCCATCATTTTAAGTAAGTCAATAGTACCTTTGGTTATTATGGGTATCAAAACAGGTACTTATCAGGAGACATTTTCTTGTCTCAATAATAGATGGTATTACTGACTTTTTCATCGAAAGAAAGTCTAAGAACAAGCCTTTTCTGTTCTAATAGTAAGGATGACTATATTCTCTTTCTTACCCTCTGTGCCTTTACATGTATTGAAAAGAATTGAATAAAAGTGAGCCTGTGCTCGATAAGGAAGACCATGTCAATAGGTTATTTAAATGGTAATGTATGTACCTTTATGCCAGCATAAGGATACCCTTTTCTAATACATGTGGTAACACATTGCTGCCAGGTTGCATCTGAGCCCAATGTTTGTTGGTATTTGGACAGGTCAGTGGGAGAGGAGTCCATAAAGCAGCCCAAATAGCTTGCTTAAACGGATAAGATGATGAGATAATTAAGATCAGATAAAAAGTGGCAAATCATATAAGACTGAGTTATCTAATGTAGCCAACAGAAGTTATCATAGAAATCCCAATTATTGAAATATGAAAGCTTGAATAGGTAAAAGTGCCTAGGTAAAAGTGTCTGAAGAAAGTTACAGTTACTAAGCAACCTTGGTGACCCATTTAGCCAGCCAATGGGGAGCCCTTGCCTGCACCTCTGAGATGTCACTGCGCAATACCATAGAGATACATATAAGATGTCTGTCTATGGCAATACTTAGGATACAGTTGAAAATCAGTTCTTATCATTGATATATCACCAACATGGAATCTAAATTCACTTCCCAAGAGTATACAATGCAGGGGCAGATCCGCGGGAGAGGTCATGGGGGTCCTGATCCCCCCCTCCTCCCCTCTTATCGTGGACCCCTAAACTACCAGAAGAGGGGGAAATGTGGTGTGCGTACATGTGAATGCACCCCGTTTTAGTACTTAACCTTTTTGCTGACATACCTCCCTCTAGAAAATTCTGTGTCCACCCCTGCAATGTGCACAGGTTCTTATTATATTTGTAATGACAACTTAGAAATAGCAAACGTTTTTTAATCAAAATCTGCTGAAAGGATGGTGTTTGAGGTATGTAAACGATCCAACCTGTCCTTGCCCCTGATGCCAGCCAAACGTCGTTCCTCATACCCGCTCCACACCTCAGGTTGGAATTTGATGGACAGCTTCTTGAGTTTGTCGTACAAGTGTCGGTCGCATAGAGAGCACCACCGATCACATTGTCACAGAAACACTCATTGGCATCCTAAAATGCAAGATATAACATGTGCTGAATTATGAATTGTTTTTGTACATTTGCTTGACATTTTCATAATGGTATCTATTACATGAAACAAATAGTACCGAGCCAAGGCTGAAGGTACATCCCCATACCCACTAAGCAACTTTTACACAGTTGGGCAACAGATGCTAAAATCAGCTGATTCTTATAATCTCCTCTTGGTACAGTGTATTAAAACGTGCATGTTTGACTTGAATCAGCGCTAAAATCGGCCAATTCTACAACTGTAATCGGCGGCTTTTAGGGCTGATGCATTGCCGAACTGTGTAGCACTCCCACCTGCATGCCCGCATAGAGGTGCGGGTTGTCTCTACACCTCTGGATGCAGTGTCCAGGGGTGATGGAGCCTGACAGACGACCCTCACTGTGCGACATCATCCGAGGGAAACGGTCCCGGAAGCATCCGATTCGTACACCTGTAGAACAAACAAAAAGATGTCATGGAACGTCTATGCAATAATAATATTTACTTCATGGCCAGAATGAATATGGAGTGTGATTGGAAATAACAAGGAATAACAGTTGATTGGTTTGGACATTAATTAATAGGATTATTTATTTTATCCTCCTAGTTACATTGACTTTAAAACCTGCTGCAAAGTGTTGTTGATGGGAGTTGAATCACCAATGACAAATGGTCACGTTATGCGGATTTATATAGTGTCGTGACATCAACTTGGTGCAACTTTGGTAACAGAACGGTTATGTCACTGCTACTGCCGAATCAAAAATTTTGATTCAAGCATCACTAAACAAAATATTACTATATCAAGAAGAGCCACGTTTGGCATCCAATGGTCGTGGTCCAACCCACAGGGAATCGTAGTGTACTAAGAGCAAAGCCTGAGGTTTGTATGATCCTCCTAGGGTACCACACCTGCCTTTGTTACCCTTCTTTCAAATACATAATACCAACATGGAAGAGCATTCATGTAAAGAGCTTGGTTTGGTATAATGAAAAAGATACAAAACAAATTAATACTCACGGCAATCTGAGGGAACCACTCCAAGCACAAGGTGCCACGTCCACATCGGGACCAGCAGCAGAGGTAGGTGTATGTCACAGCCCGCCATCTTAAGTCACACAGGGTTTAATAAGGATATTAGACCATTGTCTCTGGCCACCACACGTTCACCTGCACCCAGTGGTGGCCTGCATACCTTTGGCACCAAAAATCGATCACGGTACGACAGAGGTTGAGAGCTCGAATATCGGGAATCTGACAACATGATCCTTTTAGAAACACGTAAATTCTTGATGCACTTTCATGACAGAAGCAATTAGTCATGTTTAAAAAAGATGATGGTTGTACTAGGTAACCAGTCGCATACCCTCACACGCTAACTGAATGAAACAGTCCATAAAAATGAATGTACAACAAATAAGACAGCCACACCTATTGTTCAACTTTAACATTAGGACATGCCTATAGAGTATATATGGGTTTTGAATGACAGTGTATATATATATATATATATATATATACATATATATGAATATTTCAAGAAGGCCCTTAACAAAAATTGTTGTTAGGTCAAGGGCCTTTTAAAGTCACGTGAATGAGTTTTGAACAATATTTTAATAGTGTTATCTCACCAAGTTAACTAATCAAAGTGGTCTCATGCAGTTCTGTCGGTGTGATGCGATCTTATTCATAAAGGCATCTCTTCCAGGAAATATTCATGCATGAACAATTGGAGTTCATCAATATTACTGACCCTTGGTTCAGAGAGCTGCAGCATGTTTTGTACTATTTAATCTATTATTTTGAAAACGTATGGTCCTTCCTCCTCAGACGGCAGCCGTGAAGTCTATCTATTATGCATGTTTCCTCTGACATTTTCTTGTTTATTTGTTTTTTATCAATGGACTTCACGTACAAGTTCTTCCCGTAAATATTTTGTTGAGGCTACACCAAGAACAACGTTATCTGTTGTTTCACTCCTAGAATTTCTGCTATAAGTTCTTTGGACAGTGTCATTTGACGGATTTAGCTATTCAGCACAATCTTGCAGCAGAATAACCATGTATACTATTATTTCTCATTATTGTTTTGCTTCTTTTCACTGTTATGCATGTTACTATTAAAGGGAGCCAAAAGCAATGTTGCACTACTAAAATGTACTAAAGGACTTATCTTGAATTAAATTGAATTCCATAGAACTCCTGTCTTTCCTGTCTGTAGACAGCAATGTTTGTAAACAAACCAATTTTTGTGGGTCATCTGAATTGGCCAGGGGCCTGTGTTACCGTATTTTGAAGAAGTTAATGCCAAATTCTGACCCAATATTGGTTTTGGCTCCCTTTAAGGCCAGTTCCACAGTTGGGATTAAATGTTTATTGCGTTGTGTAACTGGCCGCCAGCTGAAACCAGCGTGTATCAATGTTATTGTCAGGAAAAATACGGTTGGATACATACAGAGATGAAATCATCCATCATTTTTACTAGGATAGACCCTGTGGGATTCAGTTAGAAATGTATTTCATCTCTATTATGGTATACATGTTATACATTAGGTAGCTCATCACATGCTGAGAATTCATTAATTTTGGATCAATAGCTACCAAATAATTTGAGAATTTACTAAACGGTTCATGATGTATCTCTCGGTGTAGATGAATTGTTGATAATCATTTTTGATTTGGAAACCTCCTTTGAAAAGTATACACGAATCTTCATTATGTTGCTGCCATTTTATTCCTTTAACTTCATCGAAAACATCTAATGACTGGACCTGGACCGGCGTCCCAATGTGAAACTCCCTTTTCTTGTATAGTATGGGAAACACTAGGTCGACACCGGGGCACTTTTAGTTCCTACTGGCATGTTCATGCTTTCGATACTTGTAACATATCAATATGGAATGATGTTTTTCCCTGTTCATCATAATTCAATAATCATTTTTTGCACTTCGTTAAATTTCTAGACAGAGAATTTTGGCAGTTTGGTGTATGACTAGGAGTATGATTAAATAAAGGCCTTGGTCTCTATGATCAATAAAACTAGGTCCACTTGTAAAAAGTCCCCTGGCCACTGCACGCACGGCCACTCCTGCAGTCAGGGCAGGGCTGGTAGATGATGGTTTCTTAGTGGACAAATAATGAAAAGCTTGTGGTGCTAATTGCTGGAAATGGGCCTCGATTCGCTGACATTTCCCAGTGCCCTGTCTGTGTCAACTCTCAAGAGGCGCGGGCCAATCTCCTTCATTTTCTGGCAAATCACCATTAATGACATTTCCGCCAGTTGCGCAAGTAGATGTTTTCCACTAATAAAAATAAATCATCGACCAAAGCAGTTATCCTGAAAAAAAAGACATAGAAAATAAAATCATTTATCAAAGCAACTAACTTGCCCCCATTTAGTTCGACTGATTGTTATATTAATTTTCACATTTTCTTAACTCTCGCCGCTCCTCCACGGCATGCACATGGTCTCGCAAAGTCTCGCTGAGAGTCACATGGTATAACCACGTGGTCTGGTTCAACCAATCAGGACCATTCTTGCTGCCTCTCGACCTTAAGGGTGCTTCCGGCGAGATCTCTTCTCATTAACCCTCTTGACCTTTACCTTGAACTCTGTCCTTGACCTCCTTGACCCCCGTCACAGTCTATGTTTAGGGCCATCAGACAAGAAAGCTGGTGACAAATGGCACGGTGGCCCACAGGTAGATGGAAACCCATGGATCTGCTTAGTTTTCTGTATGATGTAAGTAATTCACTCCTGCTGGATAGAAGAGAGACCACCCCAAGCTAGAGTATCATGTTATCATAATCTTGCAGCAACGTTCTGTTTAGTCTAGCTCTGCTTTGGTTCGTGTTACTATTCTTTTGATGGCACCCAAAACGTCTTTAGAACCTTATATCATGATGTTGCACTGTAATTAACGTTATAGTGACATTCTTTTAACATTCTTTTACATTATAATAACATTATTATAAGATTCTTTATTAGTAAGGTCTCAACTTCACTAGAATATAATGTTATTATAACATTAATTTTTAGTAGTCTTAACTTTATCTAAACCAATGTAATTGTTACGTGAAAATTGGGCAGGCTACAGTCTAACCAAAGAAGTACAGTCCCAGAAAATACTTGTTACGCCGCTGTTTGCCTGGGTAACAAGCCGATGCTGAGAAGTCCTGACCCGCTCCCCCTCCTTTTTTCCGTTTCTCTTTTCATTCCAGTGGACACAGTAAAGCAGGGTCGGCTCTCAGAATGGCCGTTTGGAGCGATTAAAAGCAGTCTGTGGTATTAGTTCTCGAGGGGAGCTAGGTTGAGCTGCCCTGTCGACCACAAAAACCAGAGGGTGGTCTTGTTCTTTAGTTGTCATGAACAACCGGTGCGTTCAGTCCTGAACCGTCAATTGAGAAGGCAGCCAAATGTAAGAGCGGTGAAAGAAACTCTTATCGATTGAACTGCTTGTTACTTTTGATCCCGTATCAGATGTATATATCAAAATATGTACAAACTGTTGCATACATTAACACTGACATAACATTAATAGAACACTTATCTGATAATTTAGTTCATACAAAAATGATAAATGACTGACACAAAATAATGTAAATGATGAATGGAATATATCGTAAGATGTTACTTCCACCTCAACATGATATTGCATGTGTACGTACATAACTATATTGACATATATGTCAATATTCTATATTGTTTGGTTAAGATCTTACGTTAATAATTTCTACTTAACATCTTTCTCATTAACGACGAAATGTCTGGCAATAAATCTAAATTGCAGCCCCAACTTTCTAGGTTGTTTTATTTTCAAAGTAAAGCATGATGCCTTAACCACTATTAGCTTTCCACCTAATAATTTTAAAGGTTTGCCTTCTAACTTTTGAAAGTGGTAAGAGATTCAAACAAATGCATTTAATAGGTCGTTGACCCTTTCAGTTGTTCACAAATGAAAAACATGACGTCTCCATTAAACGAATGAAATGAAGATGTCTGTATGCTTCTGGGATGCTATAGCCAGCACTTTCCCACAACTAGAGGTTGAAAAGTAGGAGATGTTGGCCAGATCGGATAGTGGTGAACAAAGACCAGTTGATGGTGAAATCAGTTCTTTTATTTTCCAGGCTCTGTAGCACTTCTGATGTTATAGTTGTATAGTTGCCCCACACTTGGCTCTGCTGGTGAGTGACCCATTCGTTCTGTCTCCCTGCCGCTGCACCTCTGACTGTCCAGAGATGGTACCCGGCAAGTAAAGGGACGCTAAGTCACGTGGGGATCCCTAATTAATATTCAAGCATGGATCCCCACACACCTGGTTAGATATTTTTGTATCGTTGTAGGTGTCAGTCCATTAGTTAATTTAGCCAGCTTGCGAAGAAAGCAAACCTCAGAGCTAAGAGTTTCTCTCTGTAAAAAGAGTGGAGTGAATGCCACATCCCAGTAGTTCATTTTGTTCTTGATAAAACAATTTTGCAATAGTTTAGTGTCGTTTTCAATTAATGATCATACAATCCTGTTTCGGTCTAAATAATTTTATATCGTTTATCTCATTATAAGAAAGAAAATGATATTTAAGGCATATGGCTACTAATCTTTTTCAATATGAGGCAAATGTGTAGTAATATTTAATATGTTAATTGTCATTAATATTTACACGTAATTTCAGGACATATCAATGTTTGAGGTTCTTTGTAAGATATTCTTAGTAAGAGAAAATCAAAATTTACTTTAATTCAGCACTATGCTATATGAATCCTTTGCGTCTTCGTTTATATGAAAATTAAAAATAATTGTTAATAAGACTCCTTATGCAATCCCTGTTGTTGTTCAAGAATGGGGACGTTGATCTCAAAACATATTGACATAAAAATTAACTGCCGATTCCATTTTTTATGTGGCTAACCTATAATGCCATAGCTTAATCGGAAGTGATATCTAAAGTACATTTTACTATCGGATTTCAGTTTCATAGGCTGTATCGTTTCCAACATATTTAAGTAACGGGCTAGAAAAGTACGTTTATGGATATCAATCGGAAGTTTATGATTTTGAGACAATAGTTTAAATCAATTAACCATCATTTTCCAAATGTTCAGTTCACGTGTAAAAGTCTACCCAAGTTGGGCACACCGCTAATTGATTGACAAAAACGTTTAAGCATTGGACTTGACCGAGAGGGCTGGGTTTTGTTGGTAAGACAATATCATCCTGAATCTGCTGGACCAGCAGTGATCAAGCTAAGCGTTGGCGTACACTTGTACTCCACAATGGTATTTTATTTACAGACTATTAATGGGGATACACTTGATACCGTTCTTACCCTTCCTCCAAAAGCAGAGGACACCGCGTAGGAGGGACTTTAGGTAAAACCTCAACAAAAGGTCTTGTTATGTAATAACCTACAACCAGCTTCATCCATCTACAGATAAACAGGTTTTTGGGTGAGAAACCATAATAAATGTCGTGGACAGTAATTACTAATTGGCAATATTTTACCTCCGTATTTTATACGAGTGTACAGCTACAAGTCTTAAAGTGCACGCTTATTTGGCAATTGCATTAAGAAGATAGCACTTATCGTATTATGTTGGGATCTGTACGTCTTTATGAGATCAGTGTTTTGTTGAATACGTGAGATCCTTCCACTTTCCAACACAGCAATCTGCCCTTGTACCAAGAAAGGGTGACTTTAAAAGTTATGGAAAAGGGCATTTTTTTCAAACAACCATAACTTTGTAGATAAATGAGATTCAGTGCTACTTCATATATCATAAGATTCAGAATAAATTGAACAAACAGTCTGGACTGGTCTTGCAAAACATATCTTAGAATGAAAACATTCTACTTAGAACCAAAAGTTGAAAAATGAAAAAAAAAACGTTTACAATAAAGTGATGCAGTATGAATTGAGGCTCTATAAAAAGAATGTAATCACTAGTTGTTATGGATAGTTATAATTTAAAGCTAAATCTATCAAAATTCAAAATTGTCAAAAAGTGCTAAAATTGATGATTTTCGGAGATTCCCTAAGGGAATTTACTATAGGATTTTGTTGTTAAATGTGCTAATTTATTATATGAAAGGTCTTTTTACCATCATATCATTAACACCTGATCTATAATGTTATATGACCACTTAAAAGAAGGACCATAATGTCTTCTATATCCTTAGGCATCCAATAAATGAATTTAGAGTTCTTATGGTGTGGTTTACATACTTTATGAATTACTGTAAATACATGAAAAAGTCCATCTTTCTTAGCGCATTGGTCTTATAGCAGAGCTCACCCGATTGGTCTATTGTTGGCCATGTTTGGTCTTTTATTGGTCAGATAGATCTACACGGTTTGGGTTCTGGGGCCCATGTGGGGTTTGAAAAAGATACATCTTATTATGTTGGGATCTCTTCGTTTTAAGGAGATCAGTGATTTGTGTTAGTGTAATCAGGTGGGAATTTGACTTCAGTCTAAAAAATATATACAACAAATAGTATAACAATACGTAAAGACGTAAAGCCCCATATGCCCTGGTGGACGTGGTTTGCCGTCGGTCTCTGTGATCTGCGAACGTTGGGACATTGGATTATCATAGCTCTCAGCGACGTCGTCCACTGCAAAATTATTCAACATGTTTAATATTTCCATAGAGAACCTGTGCGATTCAGGAGGAGATTGCCTGGGAGAATGATTGTAAGGGACCTTCCCTCTCAGTGTGAATGCAATTTGTTCATCATTGCTGACCTGCGATCACTTTGTAGTACATGATATTATGCACAACAGCATGAAATAACCTTTTTTGCAGCTGCCTGCAACAGAAATATTCACCAGAGCGAATGGGGCTTACCTGAGACGACTCCACCCCTAGGCTGAGGGCTCTGCGGTGGGATATGGTCATGTACAGATCTCAGACTGCCCCCTGAGCATCCCTTGATCCGTCACTGCCAACAGTGAGAAATGGGAACTTTTACAAAAAAGCCTTCTCTCCATACACTCCTTTGTGCTGATGTAGTTAAACAAACTTATGCAAATAGTCCAGCATATATTTTGGGTGTTTCAGACGTTATCACCCGGACGGTTGACAAGTGATGTGTATTAAAGGGACGTTCTCGTCCGTGAAACCAACGTAATTTGCTCCGTTGTAACCCCCTCACTCCCGCGAAAATTTCGTGACGTGACCAATCGCGTTGCGTTATAACGTTCTGAAAGAGCAAAACACGTCGCCAGCGACGTCGTTGCTAGGCTAACGTCGGCGTACTTATCTCAGTGAACTCACGGACGAGAACGTCCCTTTAAGGGCAGTGCATATTGCCAGGCCATACAAACCGCTCCTCATTTTTCAGTAATTCCCACATATTCTATAATGCTTGGATGATAAAATAAAGAATAACCTTTGGGGTCGTTCTTGGGTGGCTGTATGACCCATGGAGATCGTACGAACCTCGGGTTTCGCCCTTGATCCCCTATGGGTCGCACATCCAACTTTAGGTGACCCACGCAGTCTTTCTTGTTAAAGAATGTTTTGCTTCTTGAATCAATAAATTATGTCAATTTTTATTTCTAACGACATCCATGAATTAAGGTTCTGCATTCAGGGGGTTTTAACAGACAGATAATTTCACGAGTGGCTGCCGCAAATACAGGCGAGTCAGTTCCAGATGTGTGTAATTTTCATTTCAGTTGCATTCAATTTAATTAAACGACGATTCCCAGCCATTTCATCGACCAGGGAGGTCGGTGGTGGTTCGGGCTGGTTAGATCTGGAATACTGGGTAATAAAGTCATGACTGATCACTGCAGAACACATCCTTCTACTCCGATATGTCAGGTCTTTGCTCTTGAACACGAGGAAGTGTTTATGCTGAATATGTAAGCAGAGATTTAAAAACATGTTCAAGTGAGACCACTTTGTTTATTATTAAAGGATAACTACTCAAGGAAAATTTTCACTACCAGGTCAATTCTCAGTTCAGAAGGCTGAGAATTATGGAAACTATATTATCCCAGGAGAACATCTGAAATCAAGAGAACCTTTGCATTGAGGAGGAAAGCAAATTATGAAGTGATATTATGGTTGAATTCAATTTATAGTTGAGAGAATAAAGAAGCTCTATTAATAAATCACTATCAAAAACAAAAAACTACTGATTGATCCTAACTAAATTAAATAAATAATAATAATAATAATACTAAATGTATTTGAACTCAGCAGTAAACCCTGAGGTATATAAATAATCGTGTTGCTGTCACATTATAATGATGACCTCCGTAAGATTCTAGTTATGTAGTCAGCACGGTGAGCTGTATTTTCATAATATATGAATAACTATTCAACTGATATCGTACTTGTCAGCAGTTTACCGTAAAATTCATGGGTTATTCTTTACAGTCTATAAATAATCTATGTAACCTATACGAAATAGAACACTCCGGAAATTAAAAAGAGTATCAGTGCGACAGTTTGTTTATTTACATAACAGTCTGTGTAGGCGGGGGGGCTGGGATGTTGTGTTATGAATAAAAAAGAGTCATGTCATTAAAAGGTGTGTTCAGAAGTTGATGCACATGTATCGTTTTTATTCATATGAAATCACACTGTACCAAGTTGGCGTTGACTTCTAAATGTCAGACCCTAACAGTGGTATTTGTTTTCTTTTTTTCCTTCCTCTTTTAATCATAACTTTTAAATTGAATTTACGGGTACTGTATCAGCAATAAGCAACTACAGTCTTCAAAATAAATATAAGCTGACGCGCGTAAAAAAGGAGCGGTCAAATAACCCTTTTCAGATGTAACCTGACCTCTGGCGGCTTATCCAAGAACCGATTGGTCGTCCAACACAGAAACGGATTTCGTCCGTCCTGCGCGCCCATTGGTCGGTTATTGTGAGGCTCTGCAGAAATGCAAATTCTCGCGCATGCGTGGTGGTGGCCGCATTGTGCTTCGCTTTGACTCGCAGCGACTCGGGCTGCGCGCGCACAATGGCTTGGTGGAGCAGCCGACATTTTGTTAGTGTTCTCAATTACCACATTGGAAACACTGCCGACGTACAGGCATGCGCACTACAAAAGAGCGGGCCATAGCGGAAGTGGCTCACTTTGGGCGTTCTTTATTGTATTAGAGCGCGTGGTATCGGGTCGGGCGGCCCAGTCACCACTCAGAGGATTAAGATATACAACTCTCCACTAGGGGGAGTCCCAAACAGTTACAGAGTCCCGTCATCAATGCAGCATTCTGTTTGGGAAAGTCGGTCCTAGCAAGGACAAGAGGATTGCTGCTTTACCTGGCCAGGACCCTGTTGTTTGTTTTTTGTTTGTATGTTTCACTTTTTTATGTGAACAGTTGCCGTCGAACAGCCGTTTATGCAAATTCATAGAATGATTTTGAAGGAATCTTTACATGGCAATACACATCAGGGTCTCTCCAGTTTTCAGTAGTGTTACAGAATCTTTTCTCGAGGTAATTTAGATGGTACAAAGACGATTTGATGCACTGAAATAAATTAAGTCACCAACAAACATTAGCCTCCATTGTCGTTATCATATTACCCTAAGTTATCAAAGAATATCGGCATAATTCCATGTAATATTCGGACATATTTCGTGAATTCTACTAACAAGGTGCATTCTGTGCCTCCAGTTTAAGTTTGTCCCATAGTAAAGTGCCCATATAATATTCACCTTTTTTGTTCTTAGCACTCAGTTTACTTGGTTCAATAAAATATGTCTTTGTAGTTTTGTGTGCAGGTGTACACACAATTTCCGTTTGTCGACCAGTGCGACCTACTGTGCCATCCCAATGCACCATTTTCTCATCACATAAACTCCAATAACATACATTTTGTAACCCACACAAGTAATTTGTTTCATGTCAATCGTATTATGATATCTAAAATCGTTTTACCGTCTCTCCTTAAGGACAAAGAGTCAATTCAGTGGTTGTTAAATGATCAGTACCCGGCCTCTACCCACTCCTTATTTGGACACTTCATCCAAGTGAATGGGATATATGATACAGAACCCATTGTTCTTAACGGTGAATTAGGTGGGTCTAGAGTCAATAAACACGTGGCAGGAACCTGAGGGGGCGTTCTGACGGGGGTGGCGGGGGAGGCGGGGGACGTTACGCATGCGCCCGTATCAACATGTGACGTATCTCCCCCAGCCCCACTCGTTGTGACCTTCTCCCCCCTCCCTCGACCCCATCACACTCTCCTTGGCTTCCAATCCCAAACGTCACTGTTACGTATACTAAATGAGCTCTCATACTCCAACACATGCATTCTTTCTTGGTCACATACATATATTTTGATATATCAATCTTTGTGAGAATATATATTTTTAAAACCACAATATTTTGAAATCATCGTCACAATACTGCTATGAGGCCTTGGCGACAATTTTTCGAGTATCGTGAAATGTTTATGGACATGCTTTGACTCGTAATAATTATCACCAAATTTCTATGGAATGCTATCCTGTTTCCGACGCAACTCTTATCCCTCCCTCCCCAACCCCTCCCTCCCGTCCCTTCCCTCCCATCCCCTACTTCCCTACCTCTCCCTCATTGCCTTAAGCTTCCTCTCCCTCCGTCCTCCACCCCCTCCTTTACTTCTTCCGTTCTCCCATTTCTTCTTTAGCCCTCTCCTTCCTTTTTTCCCCTCCCTTCCCACTTCCTTTTCTCACCATGCCGCTCTTCCTCCTCCCTCTCAATTCCTTCCTTCAGATCTTTCTCCCTTCCGCTAACTGTTCTCACCCCCTTTCTTCCTTATAACCGGCTTTCATCCATCCTCTTTTTCTTTCGCGTTTTCCTCCCTCAAACCACCGACAGATAATTATGTCTTCGTTGAACAACCCTTTACCTCAACCTGCCCCTCCGTCTCTGCTCATCCCCTCGGCATGCACTCCCTTCTTCCGTCTTTCTTCCATGATTATTACGAATTTATGTTCTTCCATGTAGGTATTGTCATCTATACAAATCACATTTAACCAGCTGATATATACGATACAATATCCATACCAAGTAAAGTGATGAGCATTTATATAGAAATCATCGATATAATGATTATACATACAATAGAGTAAATTTACAGATTTTCGATTGAGATACCACACTATGGTATTCGTGCCTATACACATCAATTGAGGGGGGGGTCAGAGGAAACAGGTCTTACATGCGGGGTTCTAAATGTCTATTGAAATTTAATATTATCACAGATTCAGCAAGGACACACCTATGTGGTACATAATTTCCCTTACTTTCTTCCTTCCCTCATTATTTCCCTCCCTCATTCCCTCCTCCATTCCTTCCTTCCTTCCTTCCTATCCTAACTACTTTCCATCCTCTTTTTCTTTCAATCCTTTCTTCCCTCCAACTAACAAATATGTATCCCTTAAACAACCCTTTACCTTATCCTGCCCCCTCCCTCTCCCCTCATTCCTTCACCGTACACTCCGTCCCTCCCCTCCCTCCCCCCCCCTCCCCTCCTCCCGTAGGCGGGCCGCGCGCGGCGCCAAATACTCCCACCTCTGGCGCGCCTCTGCCACTGGCACTGCAATAGTGGCTATGAGCACTTGACAATGTCGCTGGATAGACTCTACAAGCGGACTACTGCGCTGGGCAGCCTACAGGCTGGTAAGTCCCACCATTTCTCATCTCCATCTCTCCTGTTTTCTCTTTTCTCCCCAGTTGAGTTTCAGGGATGGTTTGAGCAGCTCAGAAAGTGCTCACGGACGTAGAAGTGGCCCAGGTGAGCTGCTCTGTGGTCAGTCGGGAGCGGACCATGCCAGGAGGGATGTCCAGGAGTCCAGTTTTCTGAGTCAGGGGATTTCTGGAAAAGACATGGGAAAAAACAAGGATGGGCGAGGGATAGGTTGTACTGATTGACTCAGAAAGGAGAGTAGAGACAAGTTGAATTGGTTCTGTGGTTGTTTTGGAGCGATCAGTAAGAATGGGACGTGGCTCATCTATGGTTCCGAGCTAGGCCCTGGGGGCGCCCACGGAGAGTGGTAGAGGACCAACAGTGGTGATATGTAATGAAAGCCCCACGGCTATGGAGCGGTTTTCACTTTCAACTCATCGCCAAATCTGTTTTCGCGATCACTAAAAGTGTGTTGATGAATTCCGTTCCATTTTGTAATTTTGCAAATGCAATCAAGTAATTTGATTTGTATTTATAGTGATTGTGTTTTCTAGGAACCTTTAGGTCTGTAATTAAAGCGTCCTCACCAGTAGAAGACCAGGAAATATTCGGGAAAGACCAAAGCCTCAGTTTTATTGGGTTTTTTTTCATTAATGCAGCATTTGGTAACCTTAGTACAGCGGTGCATTGGTCTCTAGGTTTGACGCCGTGTTGAGGATCAGGATGAGGTAGTTTAAAGCCCCATACCCACGCACTGACGTCGGTGCCGATTCGTCCCAAAATCGGTTAGTGGGTATGGCGCTTTCTGGGGCCTCCCATTAAGTATGCACGCATCAAGGGGGTGAGTAGGGGATTCAAAACTTTTAGAAATGTGTTTCATAATGCTCTAGTGCAAATCAAATGTAAGTTTTTGACACAGGGAGGGTGGAGGGATCTGAGACTTTTAAAAATGTACTAAAAACGTACTATAGGGAAGGCCCCTAATGTAAAGACGGAATGGGGCCAATGAGGACAGTCAACTATAGTTAATGAGCAGACTGAGCGTCTACTGCCTTTATAAATATACCCTGAGACGTGAACACATTATTGCAATCATCTTAACATAAATCATATTTAGCGTCAGTTCCTAAGGAAACAGATGTTGATGTACAGTAAGTAATTTATGCTCTATCATTATTGATTTTTTCTAGTGTTGTACAGAAAGAGGTTTTACTTTTTGTCGATATCCGCTACATTCATTCTTCTTTTTTTTCTACAAGTCACATTGGTTAGTTCGTCAGATTCCCCAGTGTTTAGTGTCCTCATGTACTGTATACAGTAACGGAAAAATGTCTTTAAATGTGTTACAATGACGGAACGAAGGACAAAAGATGGCAACTGTCCTCGGATAAGGCTCACTGCCTTCCGCAGACTACTTGACTTTGCTACGGACGTGGAGTTAGAAGTGGATTTAGAGTTAGTATATCGTAGGCGCTCTTGTTAAGATTGCAAAGCACTGTGAATTAAGTTTGATATATCATTGAATATACTTCCTGTATATAAGATAACGCTGGACGTTGATTTCTATAAGCGGTGCCGTGCGTTATAATGATTTGTGTTCTTTATGGATGCAAGCCAATGCTGACACAATGATGTGTTATTCTTATTATGGCTAAAGCACATTTTTTCTATTGCCACACTTTTTATATTGAAACCCCCCATGTGGGAGGCAGCAACGTATTCGGATGGATCCCAATGTAAAAGCTTTGGTTAAGACATGTATTGTTAAGGCTGCAGTGGGATAAGCAGTAAAGGAAGAGGGCTACATGACCGATCTGAGCTGCCTCGTTTGTAATAGAGTTAAGGAATCTGCTAAAATGGTGGAATCTATCCCATTTCTCTTGACAAACAGTATCTAAATACGCTACATATTATTGACCACCTGTGAGCGATACCTCCTCACTCTCTACAACATTCCCCCTGATCAGTGCCCCTGTTCTCGAGTGTCAGGACCTGTTTTTTGTCCTGGAGGGAGCTTTACACTATGCGATATGAACTTCAATAATTATGACAATGTCGCAGTGAAGTCGCACATATTACAAATGAAATTCTTGGTTATACATGTGTGAAATACTCAAAATAACCAATTATATCATCCCTGTATGTGAATTTTCTGTGATATCCTCACATCATATTGATATTACAGCTCAAGTCGCATAGTTGTAAAAAAAAAAACCTTTACAGTTATGTCCCATTTTCATAGCAGGTCAATATCACCCTATAGCTGACGTTACATAGGGCTAGCCGATACTTGCCCTCACCATTGTTTGGTGGGTGGCCACCACTACGTGCATAATGATGACTAACAATTACAATACGCATACACTCACCTATCCCATACAGGACATCTGTATCATGTACAATACGGCCCGAGCCTTACACAACCTCTGTATACCTTAGGGGTGGGTTTCATTCCGCCTATATTGTTCGTTTAGCCATAACATCCTCATCAATAAATATGGCATAATGCATATGCTAGCTTTCAGGTTCCACTAGTAACCATACTTCATATATGGCAAAGCGTAGGTCTGACACATCATCATATTAAAGTTATAATATCTGATTTGAAAACAAATCTTGAAGTCTGAATAGCTGTAACACAGAGATAAGAGAGTGAAAAGCGTCTTACTATGTAAGTCGGTCCTAGAGATAGATTTCAACGCGGGCGCATGGATCATTTCCCATAACACGGTTAGAGTACCAACTAGTACGTTTGCAAACTATGATAAGAAGAAACTGTAGGGGATAAAGTGTAGAGTTATATCCAGTTATGTGCCTGATCGCTGTTGCATGAGTTCCATACAAACTTAAAAGGCAACATCCCTATGCTTGAAAACATGACCAACTATAAGCAGTGGAAACGTCCACCCACTCACCGGTATCACACCACCTCCAAACCTTGTAAAATGGAGCTTTATATATTGGCCTTTTCCCCACATGAAACAATGTTATAGTCCATCAACCAAGCCTAAAATTCTAAACCCTATTTTTCCCTGACAATGTGACATACAGCATTAAATTGAAGAAATCATAAAGTTTAAGTAATACTTTTTGATGTAGACAAATAATATTATTACGTTTGCTTATTTCAGTAACCCAAACTCTAGGAGACACGGATGGCTTATAGGGTTATTCCGTCCAACCCTTGTCCAACCCTTGTCCAACCCTTGTCCAACCCTGGGATGTACCCAAGGTGGGATAGGCTTATGACAAGCAGTGGAAACGACCATCCATTCACTTGGGATCACACCCTAGAACCCTGTTGGCCGGTAACCCTGTCCTACCCAGGGGTGGGTCGTGGGGCCGTCCCTGAGGTGTCGAGTGTTTACCGGGAAACTAAGGGTACATTTTTGGGATGAGAGGGGCACGTGTATATATTCTGCATAGAAAAAAATCGGGGTTTACAGTTCACCTGTTTTCTTTTGTATCATTCAAGCCTTATCATTATTACTCTAAAATATCGGAATACCAAAAATGCAAAGAACGTGACGACCTAGACTATTATTCTAAAGTCACGTTATGCCACAGAACGTTATTGAACCAGGGGCGGATTTAGAAGGGGCGTCTGAAGGCCTACCGCCCCCCCCCCTAATTTTGACCAGACTATGTACATTTCTACATGGATGGGGGGCCTCAAATGTGTATATAAGCCCCCCCCCCCCCCCCCTTTGGAAATCTCATGGATCCGTCCCTGTGAACGTTGCAGAACGTCCCTGTCATGTTGCACCTTGGCCTGGAAGTATCAACTTTATAGTTAGGACATACTTGTCGTATGTTTTTATGACCGAGTGACAGTTCCAGCTCCGCCTCCTAGGCACTTCTGACAGAGGCTTGGCACAGTCTGTCCCCAATTCAATTATTTCTTTTCAGATTGATTTTAGAAGAAAGGTGTCCTTTGGACCGATTTAATGCACTTGTTCTTTTAATGAAATGACCTCCTTATCAATCCCCTGAAAGAAATACGTATTTGGTGTCTATTTTGGGCCAAATTTAAGCCCTTAATTCAACGTTTAGGTTATCAGTTACATCATCTAAATCAGGGATTAGGATTAGATTAGAATATCCCCCCTCCCATTCGTCCACCTTAAACAATGGTTTCGCTGATATTACCCTACCCCCAACCCAAGACGGCTGACCTTTGAAGTATATAGCAGAGAAAGTTTTTTGCTGACGCATTTATCAGCGCTATTCACTGTTGTCAAAGAGACCATTATTGAGAAATATAATTCCAGATGTTTAAAATACCCGACCCTCAGCCCACGTCATATCAGACCCCACACAAGGCGGACCTTTAATGACCAATAACCGCCTCCGTCCGGAGAACTCCGCTAAGTTCTATCGTCATCAGTCCAATAACGGGCCTTGTCTCTCTGAGGATGGTAACTCAGTCCATCTGTGATATGGTTTTAGACCCGCCGCTGTCGTATTCTGACCCAAGGCTAAATTGAATACAGTCCGAATCCGAGCTGTAATTACAAGTAAAGCCGCCTGACGGGGGCTTTAATTACAGTTTGAGGGTAACTTTATACCACTCTGTCTCGTTCACCTGAATGTGACGGTCAGGTCAGGTTCATAATTGTATGCCTGTATCATCGTCTTCGCCGACCTTATGATAAATGCCGACCAAATCACAGACAACCTTCATTAAAACTTCAGGTTTCAAATGTCATGTGTTTTTCAAACTTATGTCATGGCTAGGTCCGTCAGAGGTCCGTATCTGTGATTTGAAAAGTTGTATGCACCGCTCAAGCAGCGGTAAATATGTACAAGCTTAATAATTCGACCTACCACGGATAGCTGATTTACAGTATTTTAAGCACCTTCAGGATAATTTTGACCAATCTTGTCGCAAAAAAACTGGAAAAACTGTAGAAAACTCATGAATAAATGTGGTATATCTACCTATAATGAATGAATTTTCAAACGACTAGGAAAATATTTAATGTGTATTGATACAAATTTGAAAAAGAATGATATCAAGTTGTTCCTCATATCCAACTAGAAAGTGATAATTATAATGAATGAAAGTTCCTTTACTAAAGCCTTGTGATTTGTCGACATATTACCCAGCATGCATCCTGATCAAGGGTATCCTGGAGATAGTGGCAAAATATGTTTGTGGTTGGGCGAATTGTTCATTACTTTGTCTAATATAGAGGTATATCAATATTATCAAAACCTAACCTAAATATTATAGCACCACGTGTTTATGATACCCTTAGCGCACAGATCGTGCTAAATGTTGAACCCTTTCACATCCGACAACATTTGATCTCGTATCAACATTTTCTTTTTAACCTAATAATTATCTCAAGCGGAACTCAAAACTGTGTAATTCTGTTACTATTCTAATGGGGTTCCTCTGATCTTGATAGTGATCGGCGAGGACTAAGTGTGTTTGGTGTGGATCTGTTCAGTGTCCTGGCCTAATAGGACCTGCAGGTGAGAACGGCCCCAACCTCCTGCACCTGGCCTTCCAGGGCGGTACACGCCCCCCCCCCCCCCCCTACTCCCTCCCCTCATGTCGCGGGTAGTTAATTAAGCTTAAGTGAACCGGAAAACAAATCAACTACTAACAGACAAGTTACGCCCTCCTCCTCCCAAGGTTTAATCATCAGCCCTTACTCCAAAAAGAGAAAATAATTACGTTTTTCGCCAGGGGCCTTTTCCCTTTTCCCTATACTGCTCATAATGCGTAGAATACGCGTACGGTTCCACCTTTCGGATTTTGTAAAGTTTCTTCTGTGCGTCGTTGAAAGGGTTTAATTAAGTTTTCTTGGAGGAATACCCAACGCAGATGTTCATATTGTATTCCCAGACGAATGGATGGCTTTAGGAGTGTGAAAGGCTGGTATTGGGGCGGGGCTAGGGGGGCTTTGAGGGCGGCCGAGGCCTGATGGATTGGGGGGAATATATTACCAGCACGTGAAAGGGGCGAGTGGAGGGGCGACGGGGGAAGACGGGCCGGTAGTTTAATGAATAATAAACCAAGTATGAATAGGATTAAAATCAAAACAACACCCGTCAACACCTATCAAAAAGGGTGCGTACTACGTCACGCCTTTCTGCGCTGTGACGTCACGCGGCGTTCCCCCACAGTCCTTCCCCACCCGGACCCCCATTCAGAGATGGTTAGGGCACGGGCACGGCGTTTAGAAGCCCTTGACCAGGCCGCCCTCCTCTGTTTGTCGACACTTTATTAAAGAAGACGTGAGCACCGCTTGAGCGGGCCCGATGAATACGTCAGCGGCGTTTAATGTGGACAGCCTCGTCCCACCACTTGATCCAGGGCTAAAAATGGCGGTCTGCTCGAGGAGCGCTCCCACGCCAAATAAGCCTGCTTACTGATGGCCACTTCGAAGTGGGTGGGCCAAACAAAAACCACCAATTAGAACAACTTTTTCAAGTCTTAGTTTAGCTTTACTTGACGAACTCAAAATAAGTCTGGTCCAGGACGTTGTGCCTATTTATAGAGTGATAGAGCGGGAGATGAGGCCCTATGGCTATGAGGGTTCCGATTCGGTCAGTAAGAAGGACCGGAAGTAGATTGATTTTTTGATATTATGGGCGGAACAAGTATGTGAAGCCACTCCTAAATTATAGTGATTTCAGGAAACTTGAACGCAAATTAGAAATCAAATAATTCCACATCAACTTGTTATTGCCTAAGTAAGTTACAAGCAATCAAAATAAGCTACCATTCTGGATCTAGGGACCCATGAACAAAACATTGTGAGCGCACACAGTGGTGGAATCCGCCTAGTCGGTATGTTCTGATGCCTCAGGCCGAGGGTAATAAGGGGTTAGTTGTCGGTGGACAACACTGCCAATACCTGCTTTGTCCTTGTACAAATGGTATTTGCAGGTTATTTAGAATAATCATATTACCATAATTATTAATAATATGAGTGTTACCGACAATCCTCAGTATAGGACAGATTTCTGTAAACACATCATCTAACCTAGACGTGCTTTCAATTGTTTGATATGCCTTAATTAACGGTTATTATACCTCATGCAGTGGCCGAGTGTCTTTGTATTAAATCCCATGGTTCTTTGCTAGCTTAGAACGTGAAGGTGACCGTCGACCGTATGGTATGGAATGATCCAGCTTAGTCCTAGGTTCATTATAATCATAGTGTTTCAACCTTTGTGCGTTATTACAAATCCAAATGTCGAAGTGTGGAAAGAAACAATATAAAAGCCGATGAAACGCGAAGAAGAACTGCTCCACGTTAATAGAAAACTCTGCAACTTTGGATTGAAGTCTGCATGTGGCTTTTGAAAATGGGAGGATCATTAATGATGATACTTAATCTTATTGATGAAACTATTTTCATTTAGAAATATTGTTTTCATTTCACCCTTCCTCCTATGTGTACATAGGTCATGTGCTCCTAACATTGCCTTATCACCATCATTTATCATTTGATAAGGTGGTAATAGTTTGTTGTTGTCTTTTTTTTAATTTAAAAGGGGGAGAATCGAATGCCATAACAAAGAGTTCTAGCTCTACGTCCCGCATACGAAAATATATGGACGCACTTACTTCATATGTCGACCTTTCGAAACCTCTCGATCCATTCATTATGTTACAATAGCGACCCACGCATCTATGGTGAAATGTCAGCGGGAGTTTCGGAGTCCATCTGGTTAGCACTTACACCACACAGAGAGGGGGAATGCTACATGCGTGGTACAGTCTCAAATCTGTTAGTACATTATGTTGACCCCCTTTCTAAAATCCTGGAACTGTTCGGGAATAGTTTGGGTACATGTAGAACGGTTCGTCGCCCTGTCATATTTACCCCCCCCCCCCTCCCCTCCCCACCTCTTCGATTGTCATGGCTAAATGCCTCCATTACAGCGGCCTGTGGTGACGAGTGGTGACAGGGTGAGGGACCATCTCCCCCACCGACCACTGCCGACACCCTGTCTCCATACACAGGGCTGTCCCTGTTGTGGCTGACATGATGTTGTCAAATAACGTCCCCTCCCCACCCTGAACCCAACCAGTTATTCCCCGATACAAACCCATCCCCTGGCCTCCTCACAAGCTGCGCTCACAACGTGAAGACCCTGACACCACAGCATAGGGAGGAACCTTGAAAGTGCGAAATTTGGAAAACATGTTGGAATTTTCGTTCTTGATATAAAGGGACCCCAATTGTGTCACACAGAACTGCTTTGAAATCCGTTTATGAACCTGAGCACCTGAGATACCATTTGATAAATATTTGAGTATCGTCAGCTCAAGACTTTTTCCCTGATCTTGATGGCTACGGCAGATCCTTTAACAATTATAGTTCACTTGTCCATTCACCTGATTACATGAAAAGACAGGGTGGATTGTTCCATTGTAGCCAAGTACACAGTGAAATGCCCCGATCTCCGGGTACTAACATCGTGAGGTGTGGCCCTAGCCTGGGGTGGCCCCGGGCCCCTGAAGGCCCACAGTAAAGTCGTTTCCCGGACTGAGATCAAACCACGAACAGTCGACCAGGCCGACGCGCTGAGTTCTCAACCCGACTTGTGGTTTTCAGAGGGCGGCTGGGGTGTCCGTCAGGGCAGGGCAGGGAGGGACAGTTGGAGTAGGGGAAGGACAGGGGGTTAACACTGCCACTGTGATTAGGGCGTACTCGCGGGAATCGGGGTTCAAACCAGCAGCGTTAGAAATGTGTTTCTCCCATCTTAAACCTTGAGATAAGATTATTTTTTCTAAACCTGGGATCTATAACTTTCAACTGTACGTTAAGACAGGTGTAAGAGATCCTAAAGTTATTGGCTTTTCATGTTTGGTCTATCTAAATGAATGACTCGGAATAGCTCTTCAGATTGGTAACCATAATTGTGTGTGTGTGTGTGTGTGTGTGTGTGTGTGTGTGTGTGTGTGTGTGTGTGTGTGTGTGTGTGTCTCTGTGTGTCTCTGTGTGTCTGTGTTACCCTAGCGTATATGGCTAAAGGTGCCTGTTTCTCCTTACTGTCATCATTTTCAATTTGCCATGAAGTCCTCCTAACCGAAATTAATTAGCCTTTTCAAAACTAATGACGGAGTTAACTAATTAGAAGTTTTATGGTCCCAGGGGTGCCCAAATGCTGACAACTGAGATGAAGTTATCCTGACGCTAAACCACTCTAGGCAAAACAGCCCACATGTATCATTGCCTAACGTATTTGAGGTAGTAAAATAAACTTTCAGAAGCAGCTTATATCCTTTTCTATGGCTATCTTTTTATTTCAAGTTTGGCCATCAAGAGCTAGACATTTTAGAATCAGTGTATAAATACATAAAATGCGGAAATGCGGAAGTCTCGGAGAAATCTACCGGAAACACAGAACTCAGACGTCCTATAGTTAATTGCTTATGTTGCAGATTGTTATTTGATAAGTGCACGTTGTCGTTAATCTCCGGGCCGTTTGTCGATGAGAGGCCTGTGCTGGGAGGCCGTACCGGTTGTGCGGTGTTTTGTGTAGCGGTGCTCCGCTCATGCTACAGACGAAACATCTTACTACACGGCCATTGTGACTTTTTACGTCCAGAGAACATTATTACCCGCGCTCTTATTTCAACTTACAATAGTGGGCGGGGAAAAACAATACAAAGCTTTGTATTGTACTCGGCGTAATGAGAGGTTATAGTAGCCTACTTTTAGATTAAAACAAAAAGGGGAGACAGTGGCGATCTCTGACTACAATCTGCGGGGAGGGGAGGGGGGGCGGCGTGCATGCGGCCACATCGTTGGTTAAAGCTCCGGCCCCGCCTCTATGTGATCCCAACACACGGCCATGCGATATCCGCCCAATTAAGAAACACTTCCCCGCGCACAACTGTCGGTTCTCATCATTCCCTGATGAAAAAGCGGCCTACAAACCTGTGCTGGCCTTCCTTAACGCCGCCTAACGTTGATTGGTCCCCGGGCAGTCCCTGTTTTTAATCGGTAATATTAAACGGCCCGACATCCCCCCACAGGCCTAATTCTATTTTATTAACCGCGTCAACCAAGGCCCGCGGAAATACAAGGCCAAAGTTTCATCAGAGAAACAATTTGTTTTCATTCCTAGTCGGGCCGACTGAATAGATTATTCGCCCTGCGGGGGGTCGCGGCGAGCTGTCACGTGGTGCTGGGGGCCGCTCCTCATTGGTGGCTTTCCTTTGAAGGTCCGCCCGCGGGCCGCCAGGAGCGCTGATCTGATACGCCTGCGCACTGCGCCCTAATAACGGGCCATCAGTGCGCATGCGCCCACTACCTTTGATGCCTTCCGGTTTCAGCCGCATTCCGATTTTACCCTGTTTTAAGCGTTTCGATAATCCTTTTTCTCTTTTTAGCCTTTCTGTCCTACACGTTTTTTCCTATCACAACAGTGTCGCCTCCCCCTCCCCTTCTCTCCTCCTATTTGTTACACTCACACCTCTGTGGGCTACACTTACCTCTGTCTAACATAGCACTGATTCCATATTGATTTGATCCAGAGAGTAGATCATGCTGTATTTATGACATGTATCTGTATTTTAGTTATGACAACACTTCTTTATTCAAAAACACAAGAGAGTCTATGAGCAAGTATGGTTCATATCACTGACAAACAGATGTATATGCTCGAAAATTCTGTAGCTGTACATGAATGATCACTGATAGAAATGATGAAGTTGTTGTAAGTCAAACGCAAAATTATTAAGGTACTTAAGTGGTAGGGAGGGGGATGTAACGTTCGTAGTATTTTCTTATACCCCAATCTCTTCCCACAGTTACAGCTAGGCGACACGTCTAACTCCCCGTCACACAGGATGGTAAATCCCTCCCATTTCTCCCGCTGCCTTCCCTACTCCCCTCCCCGCCCACACCTGTCCGCCCACTCCTGTACTTACTTACCGCCCACCACTGTCACTGACGGACCTCACCAATCTGACCAATGGGCCATCCACCAAGCCGAGCAAATGACCACTCCCCAACCTTACAGCATTCCAACCTCTAAACTGGGACGTATGCTATTTGATGTTCAACCATGCCCTGACCTAAACCGTATTGTCTGGGAAGGTATGTCCTGAATTCCGCCTTGTATTATGTGAAACCTCATCCTAATTATCTCCGTGTATTGCTGGCCTTGACCAGTCAAAAGTGGAACACTGCTCGAGCCAACTTTCCTCATGGTGATTTGATTTTTTGTAATTATTGACAGGAGAGATATGGATATGCATGTATACACAGGTATCACATGATTACGGTATGATTATTTTCTAATTTTTCATTGAGATGTGTTACCAGATGCTTTGATTGAAAGGTTCCTTGCACATATTTTTTCAAAAGCCTAGTTTATATTTAATTAATTTCCTGTTGGTATTCTGAAAATTATTAAGGTATCAGTGAATCATGAAGAAAATAAAAGAACAGAAGGTGAAATAAAATATAAGCTTTTCATTGCCCCCTAGTTATGTCAAAATAAAGAATTATATTTAGATATTTCTCAGATTAAAAGTGCCAGAAGTTAATGACATGCTGCACTGTTGTCATTTAAAAAATAAGTAGCATGTACTTATGTGCAAGGCCGCTTTTCTCCCACATTGCCCTGGGGTTGTAGTATTGGTGAGGGGAGAGACCAGTATCAGGTCCCTGCTTCTACCAGATTGAATGAGAATCTGGAATAGTTCAGTGCATATGGGAATGAATTTTACTCTACCATGGCCTTTGGAGAGCTGTTGACTACTCTAAGGGTAATATGAATGTAATATAATTGGCAATAATCCAGAACCCCATATGACAAAAGGCCATGTTTTCAGGAATTTCCCAATCTCGTAGTACTCATACTCTATGATCTGGGCTCGCCGATCTGGGCAAATGTTACAGAAGAACAGCGCAAGCAGTTTGTATCACTGGGTGACGAATTTTAAAAACCGCCAAAGTGTAGAATTCGGTTGGTTTTCCGGAAATTTGACGCATTCCCCGATCTCAGGCCCCTCATTTACTCCAGGAGACAGTCCAGGTATCCGACACAGATCTCCATCTCAAAGGAAAAGTCTCATTAAAACATGAGCCTTTAATTGGAGAGAACGTCATCGCCTGGCGCGTTTAAAATGAACAATTCTCCGGTCTTCTAGTTCCCAGCCAACACCCACATATTCACCAAAAACCGACTATTGCTTGTTTACCACAAAAACTGGCACTGTTCAGCGAGGACTCTGCTGGAGGTTTTAGGTGAGGGAACGGCGAGTACAAGTCACTGTTGTTATCTTTGCTGGTTCAACACTTTTGAAACCCAGACTTTATTTTCTCTTTCTCCAGTTAAAGGACAAGCTGCAGGTTAACGATGAGGTGAAGAAACATGGCACCACTTTGCGTGAAGCACGTGTCGGAAATGGTCGGCATGGTAAAACAGGAGTATTATGAGCGGTAAATCAACAGATAGTTGAAGGAGTTCCTCCTTAAATAACAACGAAAACATTAAATGACACTTTACGTCGTTAGTTGGATAATAAATTGTATGTATGAAAAGGTGTGTATATATATATATATATATATATATATCTGTGTGTGTGTGTGTGTGTGTGTGTGTGTGTGTGTGTGTGTGTGTGTGTGTGTGTGTGTGTGTGTAAGTGTAATATTGTGTGTGTGTGTGTATGCAGAGAAACATCTCATTTCACTCATTGCAGGTGAACTATGGGGTTTTATTTTACTGTTATGTATTGGGGTGCCTTTAGTCATTATGCCCTATTATTCCAGTGTATTAGCTCATGTTGATTGCGGTCTCCCCTCCTGTCTCAGCTGCAGGTCATCTCAAAATGTAGCTCATCATTGAGAGGTGACTGAACACTTGTGTGAAAGGATGATGTTTATCTAAATCCAAACATATGATATATGTTGCGGTGTTCCCAATGACAATCACCAGTCCATAGAGGCTATCCACTCAACCCAAAGAGCCAGCACTCCTAGCCTTCCAACTGATTGGTCTGTTCACTCACCCAACAGTAACCTGAGTTCACAGTGCCCCTTACTGAATGAGAATTCACCTATCTGCTTTTGCGTAACACTCTAAATCTGGCTGCCCTCAAGTCCCCCTTTTTGTCCATACCTATGATGCCGCATCTTCGCTCTCCAGCCCTAGCAGAGAGCCACTCTTAGCCCTGAGTCTTACTTACTTATTAAGCTGGTTAAAGTTTACATGGCGGACTGACACCTGTGTCAGTACACTGGTTCAAGATGTAAATTTTCATTAACTCGTCACTTTTCTCCACCATTCTTTAATAGAACATGAATACTCCTTACATCGTTTCATTTATTTTCATTCCCATGGGGAAATCACTGATCTAGACACGTCTAAGTCTAACAGTTTAGATGGAGAGTTAAATAGAGTAATCATCATAACTTATCATACATTAATGAAATTCTCTCGGGGAGAAAAAAATGTCAAAAATGGCAGCAAGCAAAGTCCAATACCTCTAAATGAAACTCATCCGGATTCTATTCGCGTTTGTTCTGATTATTCGCTTTGAATTCCTATCCTTTTGATTTAACCACGAATGATGTGGCCAACCGACAGTGTGTCAACTTCTCCCTCCCCCTCCCCTCCCCGCCGCCCCCACCCACGGCCGGCCGCCGGAGACATGCCCACTATTTGTCGTCGGGCGGTTTTTTCCCCGTCCGTGGGTAGTAATGAGACAATGGAGTTAATCTGTTTGGTGATTAACACCTGGCCCGCTGGGATCAGCCGTGTTAAAGGGGCCGTCCGCCGGGAGAACGGGTAGAGGCGGCCCGCTATCACCGCCTTTTTGTTGGTCGACGCTCCAGGTTACATCAGAGGCCAGCCTAATGTTGGAATGGCGACGGCACTGGGACCGCCGACCATGTGAAACTCTTATGGTATCCTCTTTCAAAATAACCTCTGTTTGATCTATTAATATTAGGACGCTCAGGTTATTATGCACAGATAGACTGCGCACGTTGTAGGCTTTCCAATTTGGATTGACTTAATGACCTCAAAGGTTTTCTCTTTTCCCATTTAATTGAGTAAAAATAATCATAGTTATTAAGAGTTGGTGTGAGCGTCTAACTCTTATGGTATCCTCCTTTAAAATAACCTCTGTTTGATCTATCAATATTTGGACGCTCAGGTTATTATGCACGGATAGACTGCACGTTGGAGGCTTTCCAATATGGATTGACTTAATGACCTCGCAGGTTTTCTCAGTCAATTCCCATTTCATTGAGTTAAACTCATTATAGTTATTATGAGTTGGTGTGAGTTTCTAACTTTATCACCCACACGGCGGGCGAGCGGGACTGCGTATCAGGAGAACGACTTTTCTGGGCCACTGGGTACCAGCCATAGGTTATAGGTGTACACCGTTATAGGTGTACACCGATAGCCCATACTCCTTAGTCGCTTCAGATTCCCTTGTAATCCTGTATTACATGCGTAATGCGACGCGACTAAGGAGTATGCCGATAGCCTACTGCTGGTACCCTGTGGCCCAGAAAAGTAGTTCTCCCCCTTAATAGGGTCAGGGCATTTACGTACCGCTCTGCATTATCAGTTATTTTAACATATTTTTAATAATGTTCGGTAATGAAAATTTATAAAGAACGAACCTTGGGGTCGTCCTCGGGTGGTCGTACGACCCATGGTGATCGTACAAACCTTGGGCTTCGCCCTCGGTATGTGAGGATCCCCTATGGGTCGTACGGCCACCCTCGGACGCCTCCAGCGGTCCATCTTATCATAATTATGATGGTCAGCGCACATTAGCTACAGTCTCTAGGTAACTGATACCACCTCCCTATGAAGGAAACCTTCGGCGGCCATACTTCATCCATCAATGTTGGACGATAATGGATGAACACACACACCGGGAAGACGTAGGCCAACATACGGGTTCTGAACCTCCCCTGTTTGGACCACATTCATCAACTTACCGCACCAAGACGGCCAAACGGGCTGGTGTAAAGACAGCCTCTGGGTATTATATTCCCGCCCTCAACTTTTGTTCCCCCTTATATTCAGAATTTTACATTAAAAAAATTCAAGATTTGGCACAAAAGGGGAAGGGGGCGCCCCCCCCCCTCCTAAGTCCACCACTGAAATCGCCCATCCCGTGATGTGATGTCGCAGAACGTACTAATAACGTCACACAATGTCAGAGAACGTTATGAGTATGTCAAAGAATGTGTACGTTACGTCGCTCTTTGACTGGGAGTTGCTCATTATAATTACCAAAAGTACCATGTGATGATTTAAACTTTAGAATACAATTTGAGAGGCATATAAGTCCAAATGAAACAACAAAGACAGAAGTATCAGTGAATTATGTGACTGGTCAAGTATAAAAGACATGCGTTTCTCTTGATATACCCCGAGTTCCTAATAGGGGTTATGAAGCCTTACACTGTTAAAACAAGTGTTTAGATCCTAAACACTTTCCTAAACACTTCAGCGCATCCTGTTTTTGGAACAGTTTATTTCTCTAAACATGTTTAAATTATAAGTGTTTAGGGTTAAGTGTTTAGAAATGTGTGATGTTTAGGTGTTTACCTTGAAGTGTTTAGGTCTTCAATGTGTTTGTAGTCTAAATGCTTAGGATTTAATTGATGTTTATCAAATATTTTTTAGCTTCAAAGTATTTAGACTACAAGGCATTTAAATCAATAAAACCAATTTCTTTGGTAATTTTCACTGATATTATTCTGGAATGTTATGGACCTATAATTCAGAGAGGGAAACATGTTTCTTGATCTCAATTGATCAACAAAGAGGTAAAATCCAAGTCTAGAGTTAAACCTCTTTCAATATTATGCATGGAGAAATGCAGAATTGACCTATGAACCAAGGTAGGGCTCAGCTACCTCTGGTGGGTCCCAGAACCTTTAGACCCATACCCTAGTCCCTATGTCTGTCTGCATATGGAAAAGGTGGAGTACAGTTTAACTACATACATGGTAAATCCAATACATGTTTAGAAGTAGAAAGTGTTTAGATTTTGAACACCTGCAATTTCATGTGTTCAGATTCTAGGCATATCTAATCCAATACATGTTTAGGAGTAGAAAGTGTTTAGGTTTTAAACACCTGCAATGTCATGTGTTTATATTCTAAACATATCTAATCAATACATGTTTTGGAATTACAAGTGTTTAGCTTTTAAATACATGAGACTTCATGTGTTTACATTCTAAACATGTTTACCCCCTTAACATGTTTAAATTCTAAACGTCATTTTTACAGTGTAGTGGTGCCATGACTAGTATTTTATGTGTGTAAAACGAAAGAAAATATGGAAAAGAGATTGGGTTTCTATAACTATGAATATGTTGTTCTGACTTTAGTGCATGGGAGCTAGAGCAGTTAGAACAAGAGAAACATTATGGAACATTATCGTGTTCTTTCACATCCCTTTCTGTTTTTAAGTACTTTGTGGAGGTAATTTTTGCTTCATTGAACCTTCATTGGCCCGTTGCACAATCATTTTCATAACAAGGAAAATAAAAAAACAATGAAACATTTCCTTGTTACTTTCATCGTAACAACGAACACTTTGACACATTTTTTTCTATATTTCGAATGCCCTCAAAGAGCTGTAACTTTCACTGATTTTTTTCTAATTCTTTCCCTTTTTATAACATTGTGCAACGGGCCACTGGGGTCTCTGAAAGGAAATCATAAATTTGTTTTCAATGTTTGGAAAAGAAATAGTCTATGATATATTTTGTCTTAGTAATTGCATCATCTCTTTAATGATAACACTTCCATTTTTTCTCAATAAAACTAGAAATAATGCGGAACATAATTACTGACTTGTTTTAGGAACATGAGTACCTATTTACGGAAGCTGGCAGTCGTTTTGGATTGATATCATAGTTTTTTTTAACTTTATGTAACTTGAAATGGAGAATTCAGCCTTTAGGTACTAATACTTTCACATTACAATACTGTACATCAATATTTGCACATAGTGTTATAACACATGTTGTCAGGACCCAGAGATAGTAGAACTAAAACCCTCCTGCAATTACACATGTCGATAATGCATTGAAACGAGATGTTTCATTGTCATGTTTTATCAAACAATTTTAGTAACGCAGAAACGACCTTCATTCTGACCTCTCATTTCTCCACGACAAATGATATGTGGGACTTTGTAAACGTCCCCGTCGTGGCTTGTGGCGTTTTGAATTCTTCCCTTGTATCATTTCTGTATAAACAGCTTTCAATCTAGGTGTGAAAAAGACTACAGGTATCCTATGGTGTATGTTTCTGCCCACCTAACCGTGCACCTTTGTGACAGAGGAGAATATTTTAACAGATGAATAGATCAGCGGTAAAAGATGTGCATTCGATGTGATAGGTAGACACGCTTTGAGCGTTAGATTTTTTAAAAGCCTTAGCATAGCTTCAGAGTCACTGCTTGGACAGATAACATATTTTTAAATTGTCTCAAACGCCTAAACGTTAAAGGCCTACAGTGGAAACGGGCCTTGGTGTACGTTAAAGGAGAACAGAAAAGCCGAATTTTAAGGCCTTTATGTATTTATAACATCTTAATTTAGATATATTTACAAAAGTAAGTTAACCTATTGCAAAATAAACAATGAGAAATGATGTTTTTATTTCGCGCTAGTAACAGCCCTAGACAGGCCTATCTCAGGTAGCTGTCACGTGGTCCGGTGGTCAGTGACGTCACCTAGGCTCAAGGCCTAAGTCTAGTAAGCATATACAAAGGGTACACTATACTACATTGGTATACCACAGGTATATTACAGGGGCTGGTTTTATGCAAAACAGTCCGCACATATAATTGCCATTGTATGGACGGAGCTATTATGCATAGGTTACTTTTAATGAATAGGCCTAAATAAAAACCAAATGGACTCTTAGTTGAACTGAGGATTAATTACTCTAGAATCTAAACCATGTATAAACTAACCAACAGCTAGCACATTCACTATTTAATTTCAATAGAGATTCCAATGTTACAAGAATGAAGTTTAAAATGTGGGTAAACATTGACAATAGAGGGATGACAACCCAGGATGGCCACCTACTACTCTACCCATGCAAATACACAACGGGACATCCCCTTAAGCTTGGCCACCCCAGATGACCTATAATATAAGTATGGGACCGATATCCAATGGGAGCTGCTGACTTGTTACCCTCCCAGCCTCGCATCAAAAGCAAGAAGACTTGTCAGTCAACCCCTTTCCACTCCACACCTCTGGCATTCCCTCAACAAATTAATTATATACTGGTACGTATTAATTTTCGCGCTGCAAAGACAGAAGTCCTTTAAGTCGCCCCAGGGCTTGTCCTCTCCACGCCCATGCTGTCCCCTCATCAAACTGTTTATATATGTATTAATTGTCACGCCGCGAAAATGTCAGTGCACAAAAATGTTTGAACAGGCTATATTCGCCCAAATTAAGTTTTTTTTATTTATGCACCCGCCGAGTGCAGATCTCGAGGTTCTAAAAGTATGCACCCGGACACACTTCTATGTGTACCTTACTATAAAGGTCTTTATAAAATGATGACAAAACCGCGGCACCATCCAGGCGCACATTTTTAAAAATCATGCACCTACCTCTAAATCATGCACCTCGGGTGCAGGGTGCACCCTTAATTTGGACACTGGTCTGTTCACAGAATAATAATCTCCTATAGCCTAGATGACGTCACAACACCATATATGGCAAGCTAGCTGAAGTATGACAGCTGAGGTGTGAGAGTGTCTTCGCGCCAGTAACAAACAGCCTCTCAGGCATTACCTAACATCAGCAGACCTATTTTGATGATTGTATTTATTATGATACATATCAATCAACACTTTTCAATGACTATTAGCAAATATGTTATTTTCTTTAGGGTTGACCTTTAAGCTGCACGTTGCTTGGCTCTCCATATCAGCCAGTCAAAGGGCCATGGACCGACTGTAGGCCCGCCCTGTAGAAGGGAATCAACACAACAAAGAGGACAGTCCATGTGACCCTAACAGGAGTGGAGTTTACACATATCGTTTGTTATCTTTGAATATTCCCATAATTCCTCAATTATCGCATACATAATTATTTACATTCATGCAATGTCGCGAAAATTGACTGCGCCGTTCAGTGGTGTGGTGAGGGGACAGACTTAGGGGAACTAGCTGAACGCCAACTACAAGATAGGTGTACCTATTTACGTATCAGGCCCTATTGGTGGGGAGTAAGGTATAAAATTTATATATATTTTTATGTAGAGGGTATAACCATACAGACGCGGATGGAAGGGTGCTTTGTCGGAAGAGTCCCCTTATGGTAGCCCAACTGTGAAGATTCTCCATGTAAGATTGGAATTGATGAGCACAAACCTTTGACAGAAGAACAACCCCTTTTCTGATTCATATGGGGTAATCCTGAAACCCTAAGCTACGATCTGATATATAACTTTTGGAGATGGCGTCGTAAGTGCCAACCCCTATATGGATTGGTTCAGTTTTAAAAAAAAACTGGTACCCCACGTGCCAGCTCAGGTACCCATGGGTTACTAGAGCCCGGCTGTAGGTGGTACGACAGTAAGTCATCTCCAATTTATTCAGGGAAAAACCCATGATGGATCGCGTCCCCGAAGATACTCAATCGCTTCAGTAACTGACATCTTAAAATACTCTCAATGTTGAGCGGTCTATATTTCAATAATTCAGAAACAGAATATTCTTTTGGCCCCAGGTACAGGTTCTGTCATCTTTCTATGGACGTAATAGGACAAGACTCATCCATTGATGAAAAAGTAATCCATTGGCTGTGGCTGGTGCGTCCCGACCTGTTCTGATACACTGATCGGTCACTGCGTAAAGGCCCCACTCCACTATACGGTGGTTGGCACAATATTTGTGGAAATCCTGATGATTTTTGGCGAGAAAGCATGCAAAGTTGGGCAGTCAGACATGATGTTAGGCATGTTCCAAACATCGTGAGGTCTAATATACCTGATAAAAACGACTTTGGCATCTCAAAAATTTTGAGCCTTGGTTGAATCTTGGTTCATTCCTTAAACCCAGGATTAGGAAACCCAGGCCGAAGCCATGCTTGAGTTTACCTCAAGCTGAGCTTCAGATAATCTAAGCTAGGTTGCACAGAGATGGAGTTTGTTTTAGATAACCTTTGAATGAATTTGTGACCTATAGGTTTTCAATTTTGAATGATAAAGATTTTAAATTGATCACCAATACGGCGGCTATCCAACCTTGGAGAGGTGTGACGTCATCTGCACATCGTCTATAAGATGCAGAGGTATAGGCTATAGCCATAGTAGATGGTTATTCTGTTATCTGGTTGGCCGCAGTCCAGCCACAACTGTCAGTAAATACGACCTATGTATAGAACCCTACGAACAATACAGTCTGATCACACAATAGGCCAATAAAACCTCAATAAAGGGCCAGGGCCGGGGTCCTGCGTGCGGGGCGTGTGTGCGAAGGGCCTGGCCCTGGTATCTTACAATAGAAAGGTAGGCAGGATTTATTGAATGATTGCACCTAATTGGCACCAAGTGTCATTGGAGGTCTATGCTTGGAGAGTGTACAGTGCGCGGTAATTGGTCGGTTGTGGAACGCATACCCCCTCAATGCGGCTTAAGTATCGCCACAAGTATCAATCAATGTCCTTTCAGCAGAAAACCAAGGCACCCTGGGCGTTCACGGTTATGGGTATAGAGGACCCCGCTCCGTCCAGCCCCCTTCACCGGCCACTCACCCAGCCAGGGCCAGGGCTGGCCTGTGGGCGAGCCCCGGGAGGTATTCAATGCATCGATTCGCGCTAAGCATCCTGATTTGATGAATGACCCAAGAGCAGATTAAGTAGTTATGTAATTATTATTGAAAGCCATTAATTCCGCATTTTGTGCCATATTCCTTGTTTGAATAGACTAGCTATCCAGCATTCCTCTGTGCAAATATGTGAACCGACGCCTTTGTGACTTGTAACAGTGGGAACGAATCTGTCTGGACTTGCACATGCATGTGGTTGTTTATCCTTGATCATAGCACATGTAGAAGCCTAGCGCGATATATGGTGGTTAGTTTTTGTAACTACTGCATTCTGTAATGTCATTTGAAAACAACGAATTTGCACTTTTATCAATGTTAAAGTATGACCTTCCGGTTTATGACAAAGACATAGAAACAGTATTATGTTTCATATGGTTAATCAATCCATGTACAGATGAACACCTGCACACACATCAGCACAGGCATCATATCCCAGGCCTAGGGTTTCACTTTATGATGGGGTGTTCTTGGTAATTTGGCTTCAATCATAGGCCTACTCTGGTAGCAACAACTTGAACAACAACAACACACAAAAGCTTGTATACGCCCCCCCTGTTGGCATGTTAATAATAACGCAGAATTCTCCGTCCCGTGGAGACCGTTTGGCGGGCGGGATAAGGCACCGGAAGTCGTCACTCTCCACTTCCGGCCCACTGAGGCATCCTGGTTAATCACGTGACTCGAAGGCGTTTGGGGAATCAGTTATGTCTTAAGACAAACGAACTATTGGAATCACTGTTTGTAGCTTCCTATTCTTGCTCCATCCATGACGAAGTCACGAAACCCTGCATTCCTCAGGGGAAACATGGGGACGCAGGGAGGTCTGAGCTGGAGTGCACTGGTTTCCTACAGTTATTAGCTGTAACCGTGCACAACATCCGAGGTCAATAACTTTATAATACCTTTACTTAGATCCTGCACATACATATTGCTATCTCGGCACATAATACATCACCGGGGAGGTAACCTTCGTCCCTGGCCGAATTCTAACAAGCCATAGTATTTTCCTTCTTTTTTTTTAGGAATTATTTTCATATATAATAAGTAATATGATAAAGGACATCCCGGTCATGGACACAACAGAGTAGTGTTGATTCTTTATATGGTCAGGTCAAGCATCTTACCGCCAAACCTGACCTCCACACTCTACTGAAGCTACCCACACACTTGTATATAAGACCAAGGCTTAGGGCATGTAGAGAAGTCCATTACTTTAATACAATTATACTATTCTACCTCCAGTACAGTATTTGGGACGGGTGCGTCGGTGGATCAACGGGGATGGCTTCTCCGTGGGAAGGTGGGGGCTTTATTATCAATCCTTCCACTACGCTGCATTCCATTAGCCTCGGGAGACCTCTGACAGTGGTATTTTATGACACCACACCTCTTATGCAATTACATCGTTATAGCATACATCCCTGTAATTCCATAAAACCGGTATAAATATGAACATTGGAATATATTGGAAATACTTGAAGTGATTCCCGACATAACTGAGACCTTTTTCCCTATTATCCAATGGCCAAAGAGGCAGCAGGTCGTCAGTTACACTGTATAGTGTGGGGCATTGACTCCATACTAAGGGAGTTTCAGATACTCCAAGGCGTGACGTAACTTAAACGTAACATGTCTTTTTTCTCAGCTTTTATAAAATAAGTCACAAATATTTTTTGTGAGCATACTGATATATGGCTATCCTGTAAGACACAGGAATTTGTATGAAACTCGCTACTGTACGCCCCCGTAAGCATGTTATTTCCTGCCCTCGCAGTGAGCTGAGGAACAATTCTTCATTCGATGAGATGCTTTTTGGACGGTCAGAAAACGGTCAAATCACATGGGTGATGTGTGAATGACTTCTCTTTGTTATAGGCACCCAACGGAGGGCTCTGTCTTTGTGTGTGACGTTGCCTCAACGAGCTCAACTATGTGCTCGACAATATCGCGTGAATTGACATAATTGTATACCTTACGAGCCCTGATAGTGCAAGTAGTCTATATGAAAGGGGACTCGAAGCAGGTTCCGTACATAAACCAAGCTATGCAAGCGATGTCACTTCCATTGTATGAGCTATATTGATGACATTATGTGTAAAGCGGTGCTGTCTATATACGTACACGACGTCGCCTGAATAGGCTCCCCCTTTTACGCGACACATTGTCGCCTGTATTGATTCGATTATATACGCGACATGGTAGTAGTGCAAAGAATAATAGACTTGGTACATGTCGCCTACATTGCTGTGCAAAGCGTGCGACGTCGCCTGAAAAGGTCCCACCATATACACGACATTATCGCGTGTATTTGCGAAGCACGTGACAAGTTAGCAGTATATGAGAATTTATAGACGGTCACATATCATTTTCATATGATCAACTGTGTATTTCATACTTAAAGTACTCGTCACCTACATTGTAGTGCCTATACGTGCGACGTCACTTAGATTGGTTTTACAATACAAGCAACAATGTTGCCTGGGTTGATTCTCCTATACAAGCGACGTGTTAGAAGTATATTCACGCGAAATGTTAGTAGTATACAGAAATGAGAATTTAAAGATGGTTTATTCTTGTCGCCTGTATAGCTTGTCTTATAGAGGCGACGTCGTGAATACACTCTCTCTAATATAAACGACGTCGCATAAGCTCCCGAACCCCTCAGTGTGTGTTCGACGTGCTGCTCATAACAAATACGCTCCAGGGCTACATAAACTGCAGTGCCCTTAGTGATCTAAGGTAGGGGGTCCCTTTCCAAGGTACAATGGAGTCTAGAGACTTTGCTGAAAATAGTAAAACTGATTGTCATTCACTTCATAGATTTAAACAGCCAAATACGGAATAAAAATCTTGCAGTTTAGTATTCACCTGAACTAGACTCTCTATCTAGATTTTCACATTTCATATTGATTAAAAAGGCATCCCTTTAATGCCGCATTTGACCACCCTTTGGTATAATAATCTAAACTGTACTTTTCTTACGACATCAGGATATTAATGCCATGTATCTGTAGGAACTGGATTTTGAATTTAATAGGAAGTACACATACAGCCGACTGAGATGAGTTAAATGATTTACAAATCAAACCACGGGAATAGTGATAGGAATTCGATAACGTCCCTAAGCCTATAAAGAGTGTACCTTGAGCATGAGGCCCCGAGAGAAGCCCAGCCAAGTTGCGCCATAACAGAGCCGTTCTGCAATGATATTTTTTTGGTCAGTCTGTTACTTAATAAGATGGCACATAACAGTTATGTTATCAATGGTGAGGTTGAAACCCACCAAATCAGAATATTATCATATTGTTGTGTTTGGTGAGGTTAAGACCAAACCATTACAAAATGTTATAAGAACATTCTGTTTTGGTTGAAGAACATAACCAGAATGTTGTTATAATGTCTCAGTGCAATGTCACTGCAGTACATTGCAGCATCATGATTGGTAGTCATCAAAAGCACGTAACAAGAACCAATACAGAACCAACAAGAACGTTGCTACAACGTTATAATAACGTCACAGCCTTGTCTGGGAGGAAGGCCCCAGTGTAGGAGTGCCCCATCGACCCGAAGGTCCATACCTGGCGCCCATCGTCACCTGTATTGACCGCCCCGAGGGCCCTAAGAGCCCATTAACAGGGTCTGTGGAGGGGACAGTGGGGGAGCCTCCCACAAAAAGCAGTATTCAATGTTTTCATTAGTGCACTTTTTGCATGTCTGCCACTTATTTGGACACTGATATTGTAATTGACATCCACAGTGAAACGATTGGGAATTGGCCGCTTTTGCCAGTTCATTTAAGTCCATTTTAGTAAAAAGCCTATTAGTTGTGTACATGCAAACCGAAGACTCTGCATGATACCATTCCTAATAGCCTTTTACTGTATATATCATTTTGCTTTCCCGTTGTATTCTCGGGTTAACAAGCATGTCTTCAATTGATTGTCTCGTTACAAGATGAGGTAATCAGTTTTAGAAAGCAGCCCTAGAAAGCGGCTATAATGAAGGTATGGACATTGAAATTGCTGTTTAGATTGAGCTGCAGTGAACAGGTGAGTGAACTCAACAGGTATCAACCGAGGCATTGGCAAGAATTATAAGTTAAATCTTAATTATGTTATTCTGTTGTTACCTGTTGAACAAGTCTGTGGAGGCAATGACTCTGGTTAGCGGTGTTTTTCACACTAAGACGTATTCATTTTCCACCTTTTTTTTAAACAGATCACTTCACGGTTTACATATAATCTTCCAGTGTGTGTTATTCAAATTAGAAATGAGTATACCTGCTTATAATATCTTAACATGATAAAAGGGTCGTTCGGGCTTTTTCACCTTGTCTCAGCTTCTTTATGGGAAGAGCTTGCTGAATTGATGCGACTCTTTAACATCTTTCTGTGTTCGGCTCACTTAGTCAGACTTGGGCAGATTACAGAGCCATCTCCAGTTTGGTCGTCCCCCAGCTTGAACCCTCCCAGCTAAGGTGTGACCCCCACACAGGCCTTTAGTCAGAGTCGGACCTCCTCTAGATGACCTACTGATGGAAAACGTGCCACCAGCCCGGCCTGCTTTTATCGCCTTTGATCATCTCCAATCGGCATCGTTTGAACATGAGAGGTTAATCAATACCTCCACTTGTCATTTGGGTAAGCGGAGACGGGGAGAGAGGCACACCTGCCCTGCCCGAGCCGTGGGAGGCCCGGCCCGGACTGGCCCAAAACATCTTTAAGCCTGTATTCCACTAGGCGATTATAACTACAGAAAATTTAGTAATTTCTAGAATTTCATTAGGAATAATATTTCTAAAGAAATTTTAGAAATCTCTAGAATCTTTATAATTTTCTATTACATATTATAGAAACCCATGCATGTAACATACCGTTTGAAAGATAATTCAAAATCCTTTCTAATGGTATATAACATCTATAATTATATTTAGCTCATATTTTTACTGGCGATTTTTCAAATGGGGAGTAAAATCAGCTAGTTGAATACAGGCATTAGTCGACCACCCGGCCGGGGGTGGGACCCCTGCCGCCGGCCTCGGGTTTAATTGCTGGGCCGACGTGAGACCTCGCGAGGAGACATCAAAGATGGCGCAGATCAGCCTCTGGAGGCAATCGTGGCCGAGATTAGTCAGCGCCCAAATAAAACACGGGCCGTGGGTGATGTGTAAGCTCTGCCCGGACCCCTCCCACGTCGCCCAGCCCCGTGCGTCAAATAGCACCACATCGGGAACCAGCGCCACGCATGCCTGAGTGGAGTCACGTGCTTCCGGGTCACGTGGCCCACCTATTATGGGATGGCGGGGATTCCTGGCCGTGGCCAGGTGGCGCTAAGGAGGAGATAAATGGGGTTAAATGGTGACGCTTTGTCAGAGGGAGTGGTGCCTCACTGCCCCATGTTAAGACGCTATCCTGCATACAGATGCTATCCAACAAAATTTTGTCACTTAGCATCGTTTTGTAGGATAGCAGCTGCACAAGCTGTTAAGCGACAAAATTACTGCTAAGTGACAAAACAATTGTCACTTAGCATCCACTGCATATGCTAAGAGATGCTAAGTGACAAAACCTTTGGGGAAGGGGAGGGGGAGGGTTTGATTAGGGGGGTAGTGTACCTAGGGTATGGAGAGGTAGTGTATCCAGGGTATGGAGAGGTAGTGTACCCAGGGTATGGAGAGGTATATGGGGGGTAAAGTGTACTGAGGGTATGGAGGGTATGGAGGGGTATTAGAGGATATATGGAGGGTATGGAGGGGGTTTTAGGGGGGTCGTGTACCCAGGGTATGGAGGGGGTAACAATTTGTTGCATAAGGAGACCCAGACAAGGACAAGGGAATAGGGCTCAATATTTTAAAATAGACCCATTGTCAGCAAAGACCCTGGGTCTAGCTAATTTGCAACTTTAGACCCAGGGTATGGTCTGTGGAGACCCAGGGTACAGTAGCTAAAGCCAGGCACCCGAGGCTCCACCCTGCTACATCCTGAAACTCCATACCTGGGTACACTACCCCCCCCCCCCCTAAAACCCCCTCCATTCCCTGGGTACACTACCTTTGTAAAAAAAAAACATCCATGCCCTGGGTATACTACCCCTTACACCCCCTGTGTACCCTGGGTATTGTATATCCCATATACCACTTCTGTACCCTGGGTATTCTATGAGCCCTATACCCTATCCTATTTTGCATACCTTTTCCATACCCTAGGTCTACAGTAACCATACCCTGGAACTATAATATTGCGATTGAGTGTGTATAAAAATATCAAAATAAAATGCAAGCTTCTGATTGGCAGACTGTGAAGAAAACCCTGTGTATGCATACAGAAAGTGGGCAAATGGCCCTCAAGCTAAGGGTGGGCTGCAGACCCCAGGACATGTTTTGTAATGCCGACCCGGTATATGGCCCACACCACCTCTCCCTTATGGGTTAGCATCTGTATGTAGGATATCAGCAGGTGGCAGATGCTATCCAACAAAATGTTTTGTTGGATAGCATCTGTATGTAGGATAGCATCTTTATACTGCTGCTAAGTGACAAATACTCGATTTTGTTGGATAGCATCTGTATGTAGGACAGCGTCTTAACACCCCGCTCTCAGCCCTCAGCCTGACACTCATCAGTGTCAGAAGCCTGGGAGTCTAACTGGTTACCACTCACCAAGCAGCAGGTTACATGGTGTTATAGGCGGCTGTACCAAACGTTTTACACTTCATCAAATAATTCACACCCAGCTGCATGTGTATTTATTACGAATGATGTATCATAGACGTATATCCAGGGTAGTTGTTAGGTAAAGGCAAGTTATGGCCAGAAATAAGTTACTTATAATCAGTTTGACCACCAGCTCGTATAGAAGCTTCCAATTTCCACATTAAGCTGTATCATACTTTAAATGTGTTTCCAATACAATAACATATCACAACATGGCACAGCTCTCTAAGACCATTCTTGTTTGTGATCCAATGCTAAGTGCTGCATGTGCTTTTCACTGATGGGTTCATTCATTAATATGTGTTGCAGTAGACAAAATAATTCAATTGATCATGATACAGATTAATTCAGTTGATCTACATTTTTTTCTTCATTGCAGTACTTCCCTGCTGTCTGCAAATTCTGTGCGATTTGATAAGTATTATTATAACCAAAATGCCTTTTCGTAATCTTTAATTTACATTATAATACTACATATTAGGTCGCCAGCCTTCCTGGCCACATCTTGCCCAAAAAGTATTTAACCGATAACCAAACGTGGCATGGTTTGAATTAAACATCAACGGCATGCGATTGCTTCTTTATTTGGAGAAAAAACGTTAAACAAAGCATGAAATGAAAACGAGAAGTTGCTGAAATACCAGCGTTGACCAGAGAAACAAATAATTCAGTCGCTTTTTGTCTGGGAATGTCAGGTTATTGTGAACTGATCTGTGAAACATGATCCCTCCGTCTGTTAGAACAACCGGCGACTGTTTTAAAGCAGCTAAAGGAATAAATACTTCTCTAATGGTGAAACACAGTTTTATATGCATACACAGCAACCCTTTGTTGTTATAAGTCAGGAAGTCGCGTTCTCAAAAACATTGTCTTTATAGGGTTAGAACCTAAAGCCGTTAAATGAACAACATTGTTAGTCTCAGAGAAACAGTTTTTAGTTGATGTTTCATAACGACGGACTAAAATTCTAACTTTACTGTTCAGTGGCAACTTGCACATCTTAAATAACGAGGCAGAAACAGGCACGGACAAAGGATTTGAATAAAATAAATACAACTTTATTTCTCTCGCCGTGAATGAACTTTTTGAAATATTCTATCGCAGTTTCAATTTGACCTCTTCTGGTTGAGGAAAAAGGTGACTGTCGGTGTGACCTTTGGCAAAGTCAATCCTCATTTTGAACTGTGGAGTATTGTTCTGATGATATGCTCTTGAAAATAAGTAACAGTTTTTGAGTTAAACTATGAATGTACATGTAGTATTAAACAGCCACAGACCGCCTACATATCTGTGAGTAGTATATAGAAATGTCGTTTTGTTGCTTATAGTTGGTTTTAAAATGTTATTTGAATGATGAAATATGAAACTAATTTTGATATATTCGGTTTTGTTCATGAACCCAAAATCACGGCAGAATTGGATAGAGATAGAGGGTAATACCTTCATTATCTAGAACATTAATTCATTCCCGTTCAATACAAGCAGTCAAATTTTGTTTGGTTCACTATTAAAACCATAGTATTGTTCATGTCTTACAAATGTCTTTTTAACTGCTCTGAGTAGAAAACTTTCTTTTCTGTTTTAAACTCTTTGGTGACGGGGGATCCCCGTGCCAGGAAATGCATTTCTGGGAAGGCCTTGGGAGATGGTTCCCGGAACCCTTTCCAGGAACTGGGATCACGTGGTCGGGGCGACATCTGGTGGGTGACGGGGACATGACCGCACCTCAAAGGGCGACTTGATGGATGTGTGGGGGGCGGGGGGGGGGGGGGGGCTCTAAGACGGATCAAACCATGAGTGAGTCCCTGGTTCGCTATGTCTTTGTTTTTTTTCCTTTGGGTGTTCAACCATCTCAGACAAGGATGCAACGTTTTTATAACGTTGCAGTAACATTCTATTTGGTTCTGGTTTGGTTCTTGTTGCATTTTATATGCAGTGTCCTATAGGCATGGCACCACATACAACGGCCATGGCACTAGGTCTTTGGTAACCCTGTTGTTGACCACAGGGAGAATGTCAAATACAACAGCAGCAGGACAGAGACTTGAACCGCCAACCTTTGGATGGCAAACCCAACACCCGACCACTCCGCCACTAGAACACCCTGTACGGACCCAGGAGGTAGAGCTGTTATTCCACGCCTCAGTGCACACCAACCAGCTACCCTGAACTCTGTATTATTGACTCCCACTCCGTCAGAGGCAGGGGGGTGGGGCCCGAGCTCTAACTCCCAATACAAAAGTCAACCCTGGGGTTTTGATAGACAGATTGGGAGACTACGAGTTGTGGGTGGGTGGAAGACACACTGAGACATGCACAGTTTGGGACCGTTTACAAGTTTCTTAAAGCATGAGGTCCACACCTGCCTGTACTTGTAGCTCAGGTTGTGTCCCCAGTTTTTAGAGACCTAAGGCTTCCTCGCATGTTTAATTATGGGAATGTGAGATGCTAGGAAGGATGTCGAAAAGTAGGAACGTGCCCAACATCATTTTCCAGGAATTACGTATCAGTTTCTACACAGTTTTGATTGTATGTAACTGCTATCGAGAAACTCGCAATATCGGCCCAGACTATCAATGGACAAATATCCAACACGCTTAATCTATTGTTGTTGTTTTCATTACAGTTAATGCCAATTCCTTGCAGATTGCCCGATTCATATCACAGATAACATTATCGCCGTAGAGTAAGATATTTGCAGCAAAAACATTGGCAACGAAATACGCACTTGAAAAAGACCACAAAACCTCCAACCTTTAAGTGGTTAATTGTAGGTCATTCTAGCAAAGGTTCGGTTTGACCAACGTTGGACGTTAAAAGGGCACGATGAGTAGTTCTGGGTACAACATCTTGACGAGCACGCTGTGCAGAGATTTGTCTGAGTCACCCTTCTATTCATTTACACATCTGCTGTGAATATGAATCTAGTAAAGACTCCTATATGGGTGCTTATGATGTAGAGCAGTGCCCAACAATAGAAAATAAAAACATGCTGTAACTTCCCGATATCTTATTCCGGTCCAAGAAAAGAAGATGCAAAGTCGATCATCTGTTTATAGCCTTCGATGTTTATTTTAGGATCCCTTAAATTAGATTAGCCATTTTAAGGTGTGGCCTGCTTAACTCTGAACTACAACAAAGACCACCGCAGTGAAAAGAAGAACCCGTCCACCAGTGTTTAAGTTCACCATCAAAAAGGTGCTTTAACGTACTTGAGCGCACTGATGGTTAGAATGCCAATACTGACGACTTAACCTTTCACGAGGAGCTCCACTCCTCCTGGCTTAATAGTCCCCGTTTGAACGAATTCTTTTTACATCAGTCCTCCTTCAGTTTTATTGATTAGTGGATCAAGATTTCCTAACAAGTCTTAATTACTAATTCCAATTCTTCCTCTCTCATAATGAAACGGCTTGAAATGATTATCTTTCAGATCCGTCGCTTTTATTTCACGATGCAGGTAACCGTTTTGAAAGCTACCTCAAATTGGGGCAAACAGGCACTCATCTACCAATGGTTAACAAAGAGAGGAACCATTCATAGCTCTCTAATCATTCATAGCTCTCTATTGATATTTGTATTTGTTAATTCTTTGAAAGCAAAGTAAATCGTTATCCTTTAAGCCATGTAATGTTCCCTCCAATCAGTATCTATCTGAACAATGAAAACAAGTATTTTCATAGCTCTAGATCAAGGGGTGTGTCCATTTCCTTGGCTATTGTGAACATGTGTGCTCTGCATCTTTTCATGGTTCCGGTAGTATGAAATATATTTTCATGGTTCAAAGAGTATGAAAATATCTGCCGATCCCCATCACCACTCAGCCAGTCTCAGGTAATATAGAGAGATCAGCACCACCCAACCACCACCCCTCAACCTGTCTCAGGTAGTATAGAGAGCTCAGCACCACCCGACCACCACCACTCAACCTGTCTTAGTTTGTATAGAGAGATCAGCTTCCTCAAACCACCACCCAGTCTCAGGTAGTATAGACAGATCAGTCCTTCCCCCTCCCAAGTCAGACTGTCTGATGTAGTATAGAGAGAAAAGTCCTTCCCAACCCACCATAATTCAGCCTGTCCCGGTTAGTATAGAGAGATTGACCCCACCCCACCACTACTCTGCCTGTCTCCCGTAGTATACAGAGATTAGTCCTTCCCCAACCACCACTCAGCCTGTATTAGCAAAAATAATATAGCTTCACTAAGATACATAACTCCCGTCCGTCACCTTCGTAATTTACGTGATTTTGATGATAGTGGCGCTGTCTGTCAGAATCTGTGCAACCCGTTACGACACGGCCGTCATAGTTACCCTTTACGTGACGTCATTCATAAACACAGAGACAGTGAGGTCACCATAAGGGCAACAATGACGGCTGCGTCGTAACGGGTTGCACGGACTCTGACAGATTGCGCCACCATCACGACGTGCACGGCAAAACCAAACGAATCGTATCTCTTATATTGGAGGCTCGTTGTGTTAGGTAGTTATCTACATTGCACCAACACCACTCACCATCTCAGTCAGTATAAAGACTTCAGCCCCTATCCCACTCAGCCTGTCTCAGGTAGTATAGACAGATCAGCCCCACCCCACCACCACCCAGGCTGTCTTAGATAGTATAGAGATCAACACCACCCCACCACCACCACTCAATCTGTCTCAGATAGTATAGAGAGCTCAGCCCCCACACCACCACCCCTCAGCCTATCTCAGGTAGTATAGAAAGTTCATCATCAACCCAACAACCATTCAGCCTGTCTCAAAGAGTATGGAGAGATCTGTCCCACCCCACCGCAACCACTCATCCTGTCTCAGGTAGTATAAAGAGGTTATCTGCATTGCACCAACACCACTCACCATCTCAGTTAGTATAAAGACTTCAGCCCCTATCCCACCACCCCTCAGCCTGTGTCAGGTAGTATAGACAGATCAGCCCCACCCCACCGCCACCACCCAACCTGTCTTGGGGAGTATAGACAGATCAGCACCACCCTACCACCACCTCACAGTCTGTCTCAGGTAGTATAGAGAGATCACCCCCCACCACAACCACCCCTTAGCCTGTCTCAGGTAGTATAGAAAGATCACCCCAATCCAACCACCACCCCGCAGCCTGTCCCAGGTAGCATAGAGAGATCAGCTGCATCCCACCACCACCATTCAGCCTGATTCAGGTAGTATAGAGACCTCAGGCCCACCCCAACCACCACCCATGAGCCAGTCTCCCATAGTATAGAGAGCTCAGCCCCACCCCACCACCACCACCCAGCCTGTCTCAGGTAGTACAGAGACATCAGGCCCCGCCCACCACCACCATTCAACCCATCTACAGGCCGAGAAACTGCCGCCAACAATGGCCCTTTGACCATGCATGTATTCAGTAGGACTGTCGGCCTACCAGCCCTCCCTGCTCACTCACCCCCTGCCGCCTTGTGTGGGCCCCCTAACGTGTTTATGGTACTGGTGGAGGTGGACACATCCTTTTCACAGTAGATGCTGCCTGGATATTCATGAATGATAAAGTTACACTTTCCAAGTTCCAGTTTGACGGAATTGGAAACATTTCGTCAACTGATCTTTTCATATGGTCCGACGTTTTAAAAGATTTATTTTAAAAGAATATTTAAAGATGCGTATTACTAAGATCCAACCAGCGGCAGTCTGAGCAGAGGCGGCGGTCCTGACTGGCTCCTAAGATATCCTATTTACAGAGTGCAGCTTGACTTCAGAATCCCGGGATAAAATCAGCGGACAATAATGAAGCTTTGCACAAGACCTGTCCAGAAATCGCTATACATATCCTGCAGTAAACTAAGGTGGATAGAAAGGTTGCTTTCACAGCCGTCCACAAAGGCTGGAAATCGTTATTAATGAACCGCAATTCATATGACTATAACGTGTCAGCTGCAGAAATTGACTGAAACTGAGAACTCAATATTTCTTTGTTCATTAAGCCCACATACATTGGGTATATATCCCAGGATTGGACTAGGCTTAGCCAACATTTCTGTATAAGCCATCCTTGTCTCCCAAAGTTGGGATTGCTGAAATGAGCAAAAATTATATTTTTCTATATACCCAATAACTGATAAAACATTATGATTTCTTAAATTCTTCCAAATGACATATTGGAAGGTTTGCCAGCCAATCAAAATGTTGTATTTTATGACAAATTAGGGTTGGACATTATAGGTTATGCTGACAGGCTTTAACACGGGTTCATATGGGGAAAAGGCCAACATATAAAGCTGCATTTTACCAATTTTAGGAGCAAGTCATCAACCAAATTACCTGGTTAATTTTGTATTGTGCAACTGTCTTCATGGAAGAAGCATGGAGGCAATTTTGAAAATATTTCATGATAAAACTTAATGTTGGTATAAACTGGAATGGTTCAATTACCAAGGCAAGAATATGATGCTATTATAACATTATAACATTCTGTTTAGTTCTGCTTTGGTTCTTATTACATTATTTTGATGGCAACCAAAAATATCTTTAGAACCTAACATTGTGCAGTGTAACATTCTTGTGACATTCTTGTGATGTTCTTTCACGTTATGATAACATTATTATAATGTTCTTTTTGAGTAAGGTCTCAACTTCATTAAAATATAATGTTATCATAACATTCTTTGTTAGTAACTCTCAACTTTACCTAAAATAACATAACTGTTGCCTGAAAATTGGGCAGTTTACAGACTAACCAAAATAGTATGGTTGCAGAACGTGCATGTTATGTCACTGCTTGCCTGGGTGGGATGGGTTTATTGACATAACACTGGGTTCGCCATAGCACCACGAGTGGTTGTCAGTCACCTCACTCACTCTCTTTCCCCTCTCCTTTCCTTACCCCCCCCCCCCCCCCCTCCCACGTGCGCCCCTCACTTTACGCTGATTTCCCGGCGCAGTAAACCCGCCCCACTGCCCGCCCACAATAGCCCCCCACACACACCCCGTTAGCAGGTAAACTCAGGGGGCGACTAAAGCCCTTCTGACCCCCATAGAGCAGGGCATAAAGGCCCTCCGCCGGGCGGGCAGGGGACGTTACCTGGGCGGACAGAGGGGGCGGTAACAGGGTTAGTACCGAGAGGGGGGAGATAAGGGCCAGATAAGGGGGAGATAAGGAAGGCCTTTCACACCGCGTTAGGTGCCTCTGAAGATGGACTCACATTGTTATATCTGAGAAGAATCAACAGGGATGAGGGCTTTACAGGAACGGTTCAAACATGTTACCGAGAGAAGACATGTTTACACTCAGCACAAACTGATTCAGATATAAGTTAGATAAAGTTGAGGGAAGCCATGCGCTGTGCCTTTTCAGATAATTATGTTGAAATGAATTGGCTTGCTCCAATTTAGGGCTTTATGCAATTGTTGTTCCGTAATTGTTGCACCATCTGAACAACGCCTATATATATATATATATTTATTCATTTATTTATTTATTTATATATATACATATATATATATATATGACCTCCCATTGATACCTTTAACTATATGTATGCAACAATAACGCTTGGATTGACTTATCGTAAATTGACGGCCTAGTAGTATACAAAGGGTGATATATGCAACGCTTACATATATGGGCCAACAAGACCTCAAGTAGGGCCTATACATCTCATGTCTCTTTGCTACTATAGAATTGGTTTAAACCTAACTCAAGGAAAGTGGGAAAGGTCAGCAGATTTGCTAGACTTCAAGCACTTTGTGAAATGATGTAGTTGTGAATAGGAAATATTTAAAGAAGTAAAGCAATTGAATAGTGTAAACTTTCCTTAAGTGTTTGCTGAGAGGGGTGCGTATTGTGTGGCTCTGAGTAAGGGGCTGAGAGGGTGGGCAGGAGAGTAGGTGGGGGTAGAGTGGGTGGGTCGTACCGTGAGAGGTGCTATGGTTATTGGGTGTGGATGGACCCCTTTAGTGCCCACATTACGGTCCGACACCTCTAACCGTTATAGGTGGGTACTGAGGCGGGGTTAGTCCCCTTTGACGGGCAGCGCATGGCGGACCTAACGGGGGTGTACCCATCGACCTACCCCGGGCAGACTAGCCATGGATGGGGGTACCATGGAGTGTGGAGACTCTCCATAATGGTCCTGAACATGTTTTGAAATTCATGATGAAAAGGCATATTTTTCGAGTGTAAATATTTGCATTAGTGAACTTGAGAAGACATTTTATGCTTTATTCATTCGTGAATATGGATAGCACTTAGTTATGCACCTATATACTGTGGTTTGTGGTTTTGATACAAACATGTTGGTATCCTTGAATGCAAGCAACCCATAGAAAACCTATATAAAATCATTTGAGGTCCTTGAAAGTACCACAAGCAAGTATAGAAAGTACCTATATATTATATTATGCAGTAGTTTGCTTGTTTCCTTTCATGGTACTGCAAGCAAATACTATATACTAGAATATAGCCTTACCCCTCAACCCGGGCCCATCTACATACTAATGAGAACATCTCATAAAAAGAAAACACTTTATTAAAGGGTATCGTCCCTCGTATCGTGCTTTTTACCTGTGTGTAACAGATTTCATAAGATGAAACCAGAGAGCGGGCCTAAATTTGAATTATCTGTGTTGCGGGCTTTCCTTGTATATGGATATTCTCATCAAGAATTTGAAACTCATTTATTCACCGATATTACTCATTTTGAAACGCAATGAGATACATGAGCATTTTGTTTTGATGTATAGTTCATTTCAAGCATTTACAAAAACAATGATAAGCGTGTTTGACCTTTCTATGTGGTGATGTTTTCTTTCTGTGTCTTTTTGACAAAAGAGCGAATAGTAGTTATTCCCCTGTCAAATTGTCTTAACATACGAAAGTATTGATCATACATGTAAGAAGAATGTCTACTTACTGTGGGATTTGGACTGCATTCTACATTACAAATAAGTCTTCCTTTAACAGGCACCCCTCCAATCCGCTACATGTGCGTATGCAAGTTGCTCGAGTAGTGGCATGTTATCAACATGAGGTTTGATACAATTGTGGCGTACCCTACCCTCCAATGGCTCGATTACAAAATGGATCTCAGCCGAAAACAGAATCCCTAAAACCTGTTAATATGAGAGCGCATTGTGTTACATGTGAGATCTCATTTGAGTAAGCCGACACAGCGATGACTACCATACACAGTTTCATACAGGCTCTTTATTGACAGAGGAATCTCTCGATATACCCGCACGTATTACTTACTGATTGTCCCATCCCCTGACGCCCCGGGCCCCTGTAGGCAGGCTGCATTATGGCTGTGAGTACTGCCTGTTGGCCGACAGTTGACGTTATGGCCGCCCAAACAGGGAGTTACCCACCCCGCCCTGGAGGAGGACTGCTGGTACCCGCGGTCCGCACTACGACCAGCGGATAACTCCTCATCACCAGTAGACTATCAGCGGCCAGCTTCCGGCTACCAGCGGAAGTATTGCGCATGCGTCAATGTCTGTAGAGATTGCCTCCAAATTGGTGCTCAATTGGGACGGGGGGGGGGGGGGCATGGCCGACACCCCCGCCCACTGCACGCTCGCTGCACGCCCTCTCACATGGGGTAGAGGAGGGGCACTGCCTCTTTAAATGAAACCATCCATTGCCAAACTACCACCCCTACATTTTGTGACTGACCACTCCTGAATTTTAGTTGACTTTTAGTTTGATCATTGCCCTCCAAAATCAGAGGGTCTCAATACCATGAAATAGGCCAAAATCACCAAAATTGCTTAGGAAAACTCCTGATAAAGTTGCTATAAGATTTTTGTGTCAAATAATGTAATATATTAAGCTAAATTTTGAGTTATTGCCCATTATTGTTTTATACAAGTAGTTCACCGCCCCCCTTTATTGGCATAAAAGTGGCTGACTGCCCCTCAATTTTGACATTCACCGCCCCCGCTTCACGGGTCTGTTTCGCAGTTGGTACCCTTTTGATGTCCAAGTGCCCTCCCAAAACGCTGACTTAAGGAGTGGAGAGTCCTACTTCTTTTGACATGAACAGGAAGTTGACAGGAAGAATCTTCCAATGATGAAAGAGCTTTCAATGATGAGAAGAATGATGAAGTCTTCCTTAAGGGCCGAGCGTTAGCGTTTAATTTTGTTTCAAAATACATACAATGTAGGAGCGGAACCAGTTATCTACGGGAGTGGAGCAGGGGGAAGCAAACTGCCAATCCCAGCCCCGCCCTATAGAAAATGTTAAATGAATTTGTAGGTTGATAACAAAAAGTACTCCTCCGTCTATTGGGACCCACCCTTTGCATCCCCCCTCCCCCACTCCCCTAAAAAGTAATGCATGTAATATACGACAAACGTGCCCCTGTTGTGGTTTTCATTTTACAGAGGTGGAGAAAACAATGATCAATTTAAAACCGGGGCTAATAAAATAGTCCCACTGGAGCATTTCCTGCCGCGCGGTGAATTGAGCCTGTCCGTTCGGCGCATGTCACAGGGCGTGAAGAGGCCGCGAAATAGTCCCTTCCGGGCCTCGTCGGGGCGGAGGATCTTCCCCCACGAGGCGGTGCGTGGTGCGGCGGTCGGCGGTCACGGCCGCCATTAGAGGCGCCTCACCGCGGTGCTGGGGTGGATTACTGCGCGCGGGGTGACCTGTGGGGTGCAGGGCCCGGGCCGACAGGGGCCGAGCCCCCCGGATTAGCCCCCTCCAGGGCCTTAACCCCCGGGACCACGGCCACCCGCGCCCCCTACCGGAAAGGGCCTGAGCGACCCCAGACACCACGGTCAGCTGGTTCACAGGGCAGTCTGCTTTGTCTTCTTTTGTAGGTTTTTATTGATGATTTTATTATACTTATTTTTAGTATACTAGTACGTGTATGCGTGTCTTGGTCTGGGGCAGGGGTATGCTGTTCTTAGGCCTATATCTATGGGCAGAACCCCCATGGGGGTACCGGGGTGGAGCTTCTGCCCCTGGGAAGAATATAAGTAGCTCCTGCTAATCGTAAAAGGTGATGATAGGGGGGACCCAGCACTGACCAAGTGGTTCAGTAGGTTCAATTCCTAATTGGTCTCTGGGTTCAATAAGGGATTAGGCCCACCCTGTCATCTCATAGATATGATCACCAAAGACTGAATTCATCCCAACTTGTTTTCACCGTGAAAATGACCCTGGCTGTCGGTATGATGTAAAACATCCATCACTCACTCACTAGATCTATGGGCAGAAATACTCCACTCTGATATAAAGTTGGGTAATTGACTTATCATCTGACAGTAAAGAACAAAAAATCCTTCCTCATGCGTATGGCAAATGGGAGTACATATGCATATGCATATACATATATAAATATATATATATATATATATATATATATATATATATATATATAGTTAGGTGTATTATTCAAAATGTATCCTTCAGAAAGTCTTTAATCTTCAGAGTTTCTGCGATTCAAATTCCTGTGGTTTATAGTTGTAGCTATCCAAGAAATGCCCTACGAGATCCTTCTCCGAAGAGTAACGCTGGTAAATCACGTTATGACAAGAGGGCACTTGGGCCACTACCCCAGGTAGGTCTGGTGTTGAGGGCCCGTGGTGGTGACCCGGGGGGGAGGGGGCTGAGGGCACTAATCAGGAGTTATAGGGGGCGCCGTGACGGGCGGAGGTCAGGACCGGGGCAGGTGTTAATTATAGCCATATTTCACTGTCATCTCCAAAGGCCAACATAACTTGTCTCCGAATTTCAATATTCTAGCCTTTAACTTTACAGATATCTTTACCTGCATGAAACATAATTGGTATATTGTTTGGATGTATCTGTTTCACAAACCATCACATACGGGCGCAAAGGTCTTCCTTCAACCTAAATCATGGGACTATAGCACGAACCATAGAAAGAAATAAACACCCATCATATTTGAGTACTAGAGGGATATGGCAATAGAGTACACAGGCGGAATTGAGAGCTCGGGGGGAGGACGTACCTTGACCTCCCCCCGCCCGCCCGCCCGCCCGCCCGCCCCGCTACCCCTGTTGGCCCTCTACTACATGTGTTGACCCTCTGTTTCCTTTAATGACCCTGTACTACCCCTGCCGGCCCTCTGCTTCCTCTACTCTCCCTTTGCTACCTCTGTAGGCTGTCTGCTTCAGCTATGGTCCCTCTGCTACCCCTTCCGGCCCTCCGCTACCCCTGTTGGCCCTCTACGTCCCCTTGCTTTGCTTCCCCTTCTGACCCTCTGCTAACCCTTCCAGCGCTCTCCTTTACCTGACATGTCTGCCTTTTGCTTTCCCTATTGTCCTTCTGCCGCCCCTGTCGGCCTTCTGTTATCCCTATTGTACCTCTGCTGCCCCTGCCGGCCCTCTGTCTCCCCTATGATCCCTCTGCTATCACTGCTGGCCTTCTGCTTTTCCTATGGTCCCTCTGCTACCTCCGCTGGCCCTCTGCTACCCCTGCTGGCCCTCTGCTACCCCTGCTGGCCCTCTGCTACCCCTGCTGGCCCTCTACTGTCCCTATTGTCCTTTTGCTACCCCTGCCGGCCCCCTTTTGCTCCCACTGGCCCTCTGCTACCCCTGCTGGCCCTCTGCTACCCCTGCTGGCCCTCTGCTACCCCTGCTGGCCCTCTACTGTCCCTATTGTCCTTTTGCTACCCCTGCCGGCCCCCTTTTGCTCCCACTGGCCCTCTGCTTCCCTTATTGTCCCTTTGCTTCCCTATTGTTCCTCTTCCGCCAATGTCGGCTCTCTGCTGATCTTATTGAAATATTGTTAGACCTTTATTAGGAGGTTAAGGAAAAATCCTTATCTAAACAATTGATATCCGTATGATTAATTGTATTAGCCTCACACTGAAAAAAATGGGCATTGGAAAGTTAGTCAAATGTCCTAACCTTTTGCGAAAAACTTAGTCAATTTGACGGTGCATTTTTGTCCGAACTTTCTAACCTTTTTTTGACTAACCCATAGGCAAATTGACTAACCCTGTACAAAAGGTTAGTCTTGCTCCTGACGAAAAAGACCAGGCAGGTCCGGGAATCGAACCCGGGCCTCTAGCATGGGAAGCAAACGTGTTGACCACTACACTATTGTAATACACATGGGAAGACCTGCGAGAGAGCCCTCTGAATTTTGGTGACGTCTTTGGAGGTCCCAGCGACCTCCTTTGCAGGGGCGGATCCAGGGGGGGGGGGCCTTGTGAGGTGAGGTCGCTGGTATAACCAAAGACGTCACTGCAAGAGAGTACTGAGCCATCAGTTTTGGAGAATCCATAGTTATAGGTACACCACTGTCAACACGGCTGTTATTTTATTAATCCTACCTATGTGAATAAAACAAATATGAGGTCGAAGCTAAGGTTATTGAGAATAACTACATGTATTTCTTATATCATAATTCTCCACTGGTCGCTGGGTCCCAGATACACCTCCCTACCACTCTCTGCATGGCGACCACTACAGCAACGTCTCTCGGCTGAGATGATTTTATTGAAATGCTCTCTGAGGCAGCGACATCTCCAGCAGCGACGTCTCTGTGAAGAGACCACCCAGGCGACGACTTTAGGCCTTATTGAAACCTTAAGGTGCCCTGTGTGTGTTTTTTTAATGTAAAATTCTGCCAGAGTGACCCTTAGGTTAGTCAATCTGACTAAGGGGATAATCAAATTTAGAAAATCATTAAAACATCGCAAAAGAATTATCAGGAGTAGGGATATACATGAAATTGTATCATAAGTATCTCATTAATGTTAATGGGGCTCAATCACACCCTGGGGTTAGAAAGTTAGTCAAAGTGACTAAGGGGTTAGTCATGTAATAGTAATATGTACCTACAGAAAGGTTAGAACATTAGACTCTTCTTGACTAACCCTAAAATTCCGTGGTCAAATCAAGATTTGACTAACTTTCTAACTTTTCACTTTTTTCAGTGCATTGTCCTTCCCCCACCAAAGGTTGAGAGGCCCGCCGCTGATATGGCTAGGACCAAAAGAACAGAACGGTCCGACAGTAACCTGAGTAGAGTTCGGCATCTTCTATTCGTCCGCCGACGTTATTCGTTTCCTTAACATAGCAATTATACTGATTTCTCAATTGTATTCATCCTATAGAGTGTTGGCTACCAAGCTATATGATGCTTCTAGCAATTTCGCAATGGCGTTATAATTTATAGCTGCATTCCCTTGATTCTTTGTTCATTTTTTGACTCACTTTGCTTTGAATTAATGAGTGGAATCACTAGAATGATTTTCCACGTACGCGTACTCATATATCGACATATTGATAATATGGTCGTTATCCATATTCCTATGTTTCGTGGACCTGATAGCAGAAGTCGTCAGAGTGTGCAGTGTTGCACCATTAACGTCAGCGTTAGCCAGGGGCAAATCCTACCTAAATACCAACTATCGTTACAATTTTGACTAATATGTAATATAGCCACACGCCATGCGCACATTTTATTCGTTTTCCAGGTGCATCGATGTACGGTTTTCATGAACATGATCACTAATTCTGAAAATCTGTACAAGGGGATATAGCAAGTGATTAATACCAATTTTGGTTTTCAATGGGACCAGGAGCAAAGTCCAAACCATCCAGTCCGGTCCTGTGATTGGTCACATCGCTGAGTGATGTCGCTGAGTGGGTTCCTGCTTCAGAGTGCATTACGTACGTTTTGTAACACTGGCCACCTTTAATAACTTTATCATTGACATTGGCCTTTCTACAGGGACGTCCTGACCCCACCACTTACGCCGGGTCTTGTTCATACCTTTCACCCAACACCTGGCCTTATACATGAACCACCACACTAATAACAAGGTCAATACACCTTACCCGTGAGTCTGCGCAGTGGACCCTCCCATAGGTGCATTGACTCCAACACCATTAGCCTTAGTCCATCAAAACCGACACCAAAACCAATCGGCTATTCCCCAAAGCCCAATGCAGTAAACATCTTAAGCCATCTTATCAACCTTGTACATTGTATACTACCTGACGCTTTAGGGTAACCTAGGGTTGTCGCACCTGACCCACAGAGATACATGTACTTTGGTCTGAACCCAAACTAGGGCCGTCTCCGCGCCGGGAGGGCGCTCCAGGGTTGGACCGGAGGTGCTGCCCCCGCCTGGGAATTCTGGACACTAGAGGAGCCACCCCCGTGTTGCCAGGTAACACTTAAGTGCCACTTTACGTATACAGTCTACGTGTACCCAAAAGGACATGTATGCGATACAGTTGAAAGGTGGGGCCTGCTTTGGGAATGGTGGATATGGATTACAAGCGCCGACGTCCGGCGTGCAAGTCGTCAGAGAAAACATCCTATAAGTTTTATAGACCTATAGGGTGGCTCCCTGCTAGCAGAAAAAGGCTATTTGGGACATGGGTTTAAATGGGAACCACTGGGAACCAGGCTTCTGTGGGAGGGTTCGCTGCGCAGGTTCATGGCTAAAATACCGTACTTGTATTATATGCTACCAGAACGTTTATACAGGTACAATCAACTTAAAATATCCCCTATACCTCAAGGTGCCTAGATAGCTCAGTTGGGAGAGCGTTAGACTGAAGATCTAAAGGTCCCCGGTTCGATCCCGGGTCTGGGCATCGTTTTCAGTCTTTTTTTTCTAAATCAAAGTTCTAAATTGTGCTGTCCGATTTCCAATAACCGTAGTGTGAGAGAGGTGTCCGGTGACCTTGGGCGCTTGAACCAAATAAATTATGACGGAGCAACATGTCTAATTATTTTGCTTTTTTAATTCCACGGGGCTACGAAAAATTGGAAAATACAAAATAGTTGATTTGCATGTTTTCCTTTTCCCGTCCCTCGGCCATGTTTCTTTCCTCGTGACGTCGACACGGCATGATGCCGCTCTCCATCCAACATGGCAGTAGTACATGGGAATGGGAATTTGGAGCTGGTCGTTTAGATTCTCCCGTTGATTCCACCAAAACCCATCGTTCCTTAATTGAGGGGGTTGTATTGCAATATTCTAAAGGCTAAGAAACGAGCCTGGGCCATTATGCTGTCACTGGTGTAAAGTGCTAGATGTTTAATCTTATAGAAACCTATAGACCTTGCGCAGACAGTGTACGTGGATCTTTTGGTGATCATTATGTGGTGATCAAGACCACATGACCAAAGAATAAATGATAATGAATTAACTGCCAGGTATAAATTAGGAAGGCTATCTTTTGTAACTGTAACATAAAATTATATTTCAAATACTTAAGAAGATTAAATAAGAGCGATTATAAATTGATCAGCAATATGGCTGCCAGTCCATTCTGGGTTGTTTTGACATCATCTGCACAACGTATATACTTGTCTCATGAAAGGTGATACGGGAATTCATTTATTTTATTCTTAAATTCTCAACACTGCTCCAGTACTGTAAAGAGTAGTGTAAAGAAATGAGGCTTTGAGGTTTATAGTGTCTATGGTATATAGGAACAAGCGGAGTGCACATGGATGAGTAGTATTATGGAAAGATAACTTTGATGCTTGCCGTGCTCACGTTACTTTACAAAGTAACAGTCACGGGTTCAGTTTTAGTTCTGGGCACAGGTGAGCTTTCAGTGATCAAAATTCTCGCTAAAACAACCAACTTTGATAAGGAAAGTGTACTCAAGTCGTATTTGGGTGCATTTGCCAATGTGCACCATTAAAATTTATCCAGGGGTAAGTGTGGTCTCTGTATCTGCCAAGTAAAAGATTTCTCCCTGCAGAACAAAAGAGAAGTACCCGTATGAACCCAGGTTTTTGTAAATCTGAATTAGAGACTCAAACGAAATGGTTGCGGTCCTGGGTGTGGTTATCCCTGGGTATCTGATCAGTTATAGTTTTGTACTTTTGATAAATAATTATATAGGCCTGCCCCTTTGCCTGATTTCCTTTTGAAGTTAAGAGGGGGCAGGCTTTACAACTATTTCCTGTTCATTTCGAAGTGTAAATATAATCTAAGCAGCCTTATGTACGTACTCACTTATATTTCTCCAGACACCTGTCCCTCGAACTTTTTACTAAATCTTAAACGTATCCAACCTACAGTTTCAGTTTATGGATTTGAGGCATTGGTTAATCCTACAATAGAGATGGCTAAAATGAGTTTGTCGAATTTCCAAGATTGTTTGGAGGTCACACCGTTTGAAATAGGCCTTGTCCGAGTGCAACTACAGGCTACATACCACCTTGCGGTTTTTACTCCCAATTTCGAAAATCTCGAGAAGGAACAAGCACCTCTGATAGATATGTTATATATATATAATTAGAAATAATTTTGATTTATCTTTCGAATATGATGTAACATGCAGGGTTTCTTTGTAATATTTCTTTTAACAACTTAATAATTACAAATTCTTAGCAGTCGAAATTACTTGGTGGGATGCAGGTTAAACTTGTCTAGTTGGACTATTCATATCTCTGTTTGGGCGACCTGTGGCAACTCATTAGTTAAGGACTGTCTAATTTGTCTCATCGTTTGGCGGTTGTTAGACCCTATTTGCCATTCCTGACCTTTCAAGCTTCATTTAATTCCGCAAATGACAGACACTTTTGCAATGACTGTTTTCGAATAGTTAGATTGATTCTGTTTATTGGGCTTCTATGAACGTCTATTCTTGCTTTAATAATTACAAATTTCTTATGAATCATAGTGGGCGTTTAAAACTGTCAATTTTATCAGGAATATTAATAGACCGCCCCCATCCCCATGCAGCCAGTCCCGAGGAATGGGGGAGGTGGTACGGTGACAGGACAACTACCCCTGGGACAACTACCCCTGGGACAACTACCCCTGGGACAACTACCCCTGGGACAACTACCCTGGGGACAACTACCCCCTAGGACAACTACCCCTTAGGACTATTACCCCCTAGGACTATTACCCCCATAGGACAACTACCCCTGGGACAACTACCCCTTAGGACAACTACCCCTCAGGACAATTACCCCTATGGGAAGGACAACTACCCCCATAGGACAACTACCCCTATAGGACAACTACCCCTTTAGATAGGACAACTACCCCTATATATATGACCATTACCCCTTTAGGACAATTACCCCTACAGATAGGACAACTACCCCCAATGATAGGACAACTACCCCTATGATAGGACAACTACCCCCCTTGATAGGACAACTACCCCCATAGGTAGGACAACTACCCCCATTGGTAGGACAACTACCCCCCTTTGATAGGACAATTACCCCCTTTAGTAGGACAACTACCCCCCTTAATAGGACAACTACCCCCATAGGTAGGACAACTACCCCTATTGATAGGACAACTACCCTCCTTTGATAGGACAATTACCCCCTTTAGTAGGACAACTACCCCCATTGATAGAACAACTATACCCATTGGTAGGCCTATCCCTCCTTTGCCCAGCCCTGAACACCAAGGGCAGGTCCTACTAATGGGGGTAGTTGTCCTACCAATCGGGGTAGTTGTCCTATCAAGGGGGGTAGTTGTCCTAAAGGGGTAATTGTCCTACCTATAGGGGTAATTGTTCTATCTAGAGGGGTAATTGTCCTAAGGGGTAATTGTCCTAAGGGGTAGTTGTCCCAGGGGTAGTTGTCCTATGGGGGTAATAGTCCTAGTGGGTAATAGTCCTAGTGGGTAATAGTCCTAGGGGGTAGTTGTCCCAGGGGTAGTTGTCCCAGGGGTAGTTGTCCCAGGGGTAGTTGTCCCAGGGGTAGTTGTCCTAGAATCAGGTGGTACAACTCTGAGTGAGAAAAGTGTATTAGATCTACACGTACATAACAAGTAATATCCTCTGTAAAATCCCATAATCACTTCCTCTTCTTCAATATCATTTAGTAGGTTATGTCCTTCAAAATTACTATATATATATATATATTTATTTATTTATTTATCTATTATAGATTAAATCCCCTCCTTAACGACATGTGGCCAACATTAACTATGAATAACGCTGACCTTACCTGTAGTTCCTGAATACGGCACCAGAGGTCCCCGCAGTAGTGGGTTGGGCAAAGAATAGTTATTGTTACATACTACTTTTAAAATGGTCTCTTTTCGCATGTTGCAGTCTATACACTGAACTTACTTCAAATCATACCAATAACCAGCAAAATAGGTTCTTATCAGCCAGTCCATTTCATTGCTGATTTGTTCAACTGTTAAACGACCTGTGGGAACCAGAAAATTAGGTCTCAATATTTAGTTCCACTTATATCCACTCATATCCACGTTACGGCTACATCGTGTAGTGGTTAGCAGCCCTTCCTCCAAACCCCATATTGTTGGTTCAAATCCTGAAGGGATTTTGTTCCTGACAGTGCTGTTTTTTGGCTGGTGAAGCCACTTGTGCATTAAGAAGAGAACACCAACTCACTCTCTGAACAAAATCTCTTTTCTATTCCTCTATTGAGGCAGTTAGGTTTTGTCCGGCATTGTCAATTATTATCATATGTATATGAAGTACCCAAAAAGTCCCCGTGGGAGCGTGATAAAGCACTGACAAACGTATGGTAACGCAGAAAAGAGACACAGTAACCTTTAGCCAGCTTCATTCGTTTGATTATTTATTGCAATTCAATTATTTTAAGTTTTACACTTGTGTTACAGCAACTATGAAACGTGTCATTTATCAAAAGGTGTTTCCAGATCGTGAGTTGGACTGGAAAAGTAGACACTTCTCTTGTGATCATTACATCAGCATTTAGCAACATGGTTAAGGGGTTGAAATGGGTAAAAGGGTTGTAACTTATTTCCAAATGGAGAAGTCAGGGGCCTACATAAAGAGGACCCCCCGCGAGGCCTGGACCTGCCTGCGGGCATCAGCTGTGAAAGGAATGAGGAATTGTCATCAGGGAAAAATCTGCCGAGTGCCGGAAATGAAATGATCTTCAATTAATTAAACTGAAGTCCAAATCAAACATGACCCCGTGTTGGCCGGATTGAGAAAGGAGGACACAGACTGGTGCTCCCACCTGGTGGTCAGATCTATCAACAACCCTCGTACCAACTGAGTCATCCTGAAAGGTTATTTAAAATCCACAGAGAATTGTAACAGATAAGTGCAATGCAAGGTAAAATATGTAATGCTTTTCAGATTATGGTGTATTCTTTTGGCCATAATTTTGCAGATACTTCATGACCTATGCTTACTTTGTCTGATATCATGTTTACATAAATCTGAGTGGCATTATTCCTTTGGTGTGAAAACTGGGTATTTCCTATACGTGGCGCTGCAGTATAGGGTGTGTGCTGTGAAAATAATCCCTTAACTGCATGGTAGGGATTTAAACTTCGGATCTAGGAGGACATTAGCTATCTCTTTAACATTCTCTTCATCCACTGGTTTCTACAAAGATCCGTTGTCTCGTATAACATGTTGGCCAAATGAGCAAAGACAGTGCCAAAAGGGCCTCGTTTCGGGTCGTTCTCTCCAGAGTCTTAAGTCTTACGCAAAATTCAGACATGAAATACTTGTTCAGAACTTTCTAGATATACTTTGCACAGCAAACATTATAAATATATCAATTATTTTTCATTACATTGCCAGCATTTTTATCTTTCATTTTCTTGTAATTCGAAAGTGTTTCCAGGTCAACAAAAATACAGATAAAGAAGAAGGGTTCTGTTCAAAACTTTTTATTTTGGTCTGACTTACTTCCAAGTCAACTGTATATTGTCTTTAGGTAGAATAGCATAACCTGTACATGTCATTAATTTTTATGTGTGCTATGAAAAAGGTATTTTAGTCATAAATACAGAGTAAAACTTATGTAACGCATGTGAACATTTAAAAACCAATTAAGATAAGAATTGGTATTATAATGATATGATAATATGAAATGTTTGAAGAACGTAACATTTTATATAAGATGTTTTTAGACTAGAGATTAATACAAAACACACGTAAAGCAGTGCAACCAGAATCTTCTGTTTATTGAGTAAAATAACCAGGGGATTCAAACAGTACTCGTGAGCCAGTCAAGCCAGTGAATAGCGGATGTCATTCAACCTCCGCTGCCGAATTTCCGTCCCCTACGACCCCTTCCCCTACGATCTTTTCCCCGACCAACCCCTCCCCCTCTCCCACCACCCCAACCCCTCCGTCTTGGGCCGTCCTCCTGTGGCGGACCCTGACTGGTAGTACGTCGTTTCGCCGTGAGATGGCGGCAGTGAGCAGGCCGTCCAGGGGGAGTGGGTGTTCCCTGCGCTGGTCCACGGTCTCCGGGAGGGACGGGGGCCGCGGTAAGAGCACCAGGCCTGTGTGGGTGAAGCCACTGGTCAGCGGTATGGCTGGAATGAAAAATAAATCTTATTAATCATTATCTAAAGTTACTATAATCAAATAAACCTTTAGTTTATCATCAAAATATGCAGTATCAATTTTGATGTCCTCACTGGTCAGACGTTAGGCAATGCACTGTGACCTTGGTAATATGGGCGCAGAACAAATGTTTGAGAATCCCTGACTATTGAAACTTTTAAAAATTGATTTTCAACAAATTCAATGTAGAATGGGCTGAAAAAGAAAAGTTGCTATCTAAGTAAATGAATCTCAAAGAACTATTATCAGGTGTATTGGTTTGAGTAGATCGAGTTTTAAAACCTTTGACATCACCCAAAGCATAAACAGGACATGTCTCTAGGGCGTAAGCATTTATAGGTACTCTCAGGTACCTTTTATCAAAATCAATCGCTTCGCATAATATTCATTGGATATTCTGTGGATTGTTTTGAATTGCCTCATTACTTCTCCATTCTTCATGAACCATGTTGACATAATATAAAAGGACTGCCCAGACCCGGGATCGAACCGGGGACCTTTAGATCTTCAGTCTAACGCTCTCCCAACTGAGCTATCTAGGCAGCTGAGGATAGGGCTCTGACACTTGAAAGTTAAACGAATAGTCAGGTGTATAGTTTGTGTACATCAAGTTTCAAAACCTTTGATGTCTCCAAAAGCATAAAAATAACTCTAGGGCATGAGCATTTATAGTTATTCTCTGCTACCTTTTATCAATACTATTCGTTTCACAAGATATTCATTGGACATTCTGTGGATTGTTTTAATTTGCCTTACTTCTCCATTAATTTTGTCTTGTTCCATGTACATATAAACAAAAAGGACTGCCCAGACCCGGGATCGAACCAGGGACCTTTAGATCTTCAGTCTAACGCTCTCCCAACTGAGCTATCTAGGCAGCTGGATGAAAAGGAGAAATTGATTTTCCAATTTCAGATTTCTGTAAATCCCTAAAACTATAGCTGAGAATCATAATGCATGTGGTAATAATATCCACTAAAACTACAGGTGTAAAGAGGAATGTAGTTACTGTTGTTATGTATGTTTGAGCACAGAAACATTTTTCTGAGGCAGGGCACTGGCTAAAGGACTATTCACACAGGAGCAAAATTGTCAGAGGTTCTTTCAACCTTGCTACCTCCTCACACATATTACAAAGACACTATACTACGATATCTGATGCCCAAACAACTCTACAGGCAATGACATTATGAAAACATTTTACTTTTTTCAGTTTAAAAAAAACTAAACTCTTTACATTGCGTGTCGGTGGCGTGGTGGTGGCCGTAGTGGACCCGTCCCTCCGACTTCTGCAGGATGCTCAGTCTGAGGCTGATCTCCTTGTTGGGCTCCCTCTTGTTGATGTCCAGCTGGCCCTGGGTCTCCCACCGCCCCTGGGGGGACGACCAAAGAAATTTCACACATCAATTCTTTCCCAAAAATGCTACAGTTAAACATCAAAAAAATGATGAGTGAAAGTTTAGATGAGATGCGTGACGGATTCATGAATGAGAATGTCCATATAAAATCATGTATAAAGTATAAATATCTATATAGAATACTTCATTATAACTATATGAAACAAATTGCAAGTTAATTAGAGTGTTTTTAACTAAAAAGAAATGTCACAAATCTAGTTTTGTGTATTTTCACAAATCCAAATTTTGGAATCGTGAATAGTTTTTTGTCGTCCTACCTTGGGGGCGACCAAAAAGTATTCATGAATCTGAAATTCAATAATAGTCACGAATCCAAATTTTGGATTCATGAAGGATTCGTGGTCACAAATCTTACATTTGTTAAATATGCATTTCCCCCCACATTTTTCATTTCAAAATTATTTCTTTTTACCTCAAATGTATTCTAATAGATATCAAAATGTATTATGTACAATGATGTGCAATTTGTGAACACTTTTTTGAATGCTTGAAAATGTTTGTGAATACCCATTTAGGTTCGTGAATGTTTTCTGGACATACCGTAGGTTCGTGAGAGGGCAAATTATTATCACGAATATTCGTGAAAGTTTTTTGGTCGCCATACCTGGTAGTGGCGGCCCGGGTAGGGGGGGTAGGGGGCGCGTTTCCCGATCCGGGCCTCGAAGTAGACGCAGCAGGTGCAGCACTGGAGGCAGTTGAGGCGGCAGAGGGGGGCGCACATCGGGGGGCCGCAGTGGGTGCAGGGGCAGTCCTCGGCCCTGGAGGAGGGGGCCGCCTGTAGGAGGAACAGCCACCACAGCGCCACCAGCCGGGCTAAGGGGCAAACACAAGGGGGAGACAAGGATAAGACATGAAGTTATCATCAAGGGGCACATTTTTTAAATATTTTTTATTGAAATTTTTATTTATACCGATCTTTTTCACGCCAGAACCTAGTCTTCCGCAAAGTTAAATTTATTTTCACGGGGCAACTGAACCCCAGCACCGACCGTCATCTAGTGTTATAACTAATGTCAAACAGCTGTAGTAAGCCGGCAAAGAGCGCATATGAGTATTCCTTTGGAAAGCGTTGACAGCAGTTTAGACAGGGTTTAGTGGCCGTGTGGAAACGCGCCCTTATATATACATGTATAAAGAGAAACTACAAACTAAGACGTTACGCGTAACCTGGGCTCTTGTAAACACTTAGAGTTTAACAATTTTCAAAAAACTTAGACTATGCTAGAACAGAAAATTTATTATGTATTCATATGAGCATGCTAGACTCATTTTCAGATGTATTGGTTTGGATACATAGAGTTTAAGACATTTCCTGACATCTCCTATAGCATAAACACGACATGTCTCTAGGGTGTGAGCATTCTTAGTTGCTCTCTGATGTCTTTGATCTGAACCATTCACTTTACAATGTATTCATTGGACATTAATTGTTGTTATTTTTACATAACTGTGGTTGCTAATACCCTGTGGTGTAAATTGATTTGTCCAGAGCGTATCTTGTTTCTGGGACGAAATATACATTTAGAATTTTTGTTACTTTTGAATGACCCCCTAAACTCTACAAATGCAGTGTCCCCTAGACTTGTGTGCAATAGTTTGAGAAATCAGCAAAGTGGCCGGACCTTCTAGCTAGAGGTGGCTGTTTGTGACGGGTATTAAAAATACATACAACTTGGCTTCAGTTTTGAAACTATGGCCGCCTATGGGGGTGACAATGTAGTCCGTTGGGACTACCACCGTGTGGTAATCTTGTTCCAAAGGTATTAGACAGTGCCTGGAAAGCATTCTACTCTCAGTGCCCATTTTGCTACCATCCAACTCAAGGACGGTTTGAAAACTCACTTCCACAACCCTTTTTGTGAAACTTAATTTTAGTGAAGTTTTATTCATGTCGAAACGACAGTAGAACCAAGGAATGGGAAGTTTACCCTTCTGACCAAATTCTGTGACTTCAACGTGTGAAGTTCTCGCAACATGGAAGAGTGACTTCAAACTGCCTATCTTAAGCCCTGTTTCCACCAACCGATTTTACTACCAATTTCAGAAATCGGCATTGGGAATATTGGTTAATCATGAGTATGTTATAAACCATTAGAAAATGTTTTTAATTCTCTCTCAAATGGCATGTAAGATAAATAACCCTTTGCCATATTACCAGTTAAAACTAATAAATTACCAACAAATTGTTAGTAAAATCGGCTGGTGGAAACAGGGCTTAATGATGCTCTATGCAGGCTCAGTGTTGACTTCACCTAATGAGAACACCACAGTGAAATCATGTACTGACAAGGATGGTCAGTCCAGACTTTAACTTAGCTGGTCTAGTGCAAACTCAGAATCAGGGCTAAGAGTGTGACACTCAATGTGGAATAGAGAGTGTAGGAGGGGATGTTAGGTAGGCAGAACCATTCATATAATATAAGATGCAGTCCGCACACTATCCAGTAGAGCACTACTCACTGTTGTTGGATTAGCATCCTGGAAGGATTGGCACTGTTTAGCTAGATTCTGGAGTTGGAATTTAAGCGGATAGACAGTTGTTAGTTGAGCTGGAACATTGGCTGGGTGTGGTTGAGTGGCCATCACCCTATTGGATTGTTCATTGTCAACGGGAGATCTTGACACTAGCAAGCACTTATTGGAGATTAATAAGCATCAACCTTTCATGCAAGTGTTATGTCATTCATAATGCGGAACTATGTTATGGATTGGATGCACAGTCTGATCGGGGAGAGACTGCAAATGGAGCTAGCTAATATACACAGGCTCAACCAATATTATACTCCATAGCATCCCTAACAGTAACCCGATACTAAATCTCTATAGTTCAATTATACTATTGGTTGAAATAAACTTTATATCTTTTGTATGGTCTCAACATCATGAATAATAAATAATAACAAGAGAATGATGTTATTTATTCTACAAGTAATCATTTAACTTCCGACAATTTTATGAATGATAGGACAATTGCAATATGAAAAAAAAACTACCTAATTTTAGTGTTGAACTACAGTGGTCTTGGAGCCACGTGCACGTTTTGGCCTTACACAGCTTTCATGATGCCTACCTAATAATGCATACATAGCCAAAAGAATTAGGCCTAGAAATAAACCCTATGGCTCACTGAGCCAGTGAAATGTTACCACAGCCTTTGGAGACTCAGCCCCTGTGGTCTCCACCTACTAAGATCAGATGCAAGTTTCCGCCCGCCAAATTCAGTTACAACAAAGTTCCATAAATTAGAAGTAACAATTAGGCATTTATTTCAGTTACCAAGTTTTGGTACCTTCAATATTTCAAAAATCACACGTTAAAGTATCATCGTGTAAATGAGGATTTGCTTCACGGAACGATATGTGTTGAAAACTGTGCCCACAGCTAAAAAAAATTCAAAGTTCCTAATTTGAAAAAAAACTGTTTATAGTTTCTCCATCACTAATTACCTACCTTCTCAGTCATAAAACTATAAACTATAACACTGAGTATTATTACTACATGAATGAGTGTTTTTAAAGAAAGTGCATTCCCCTCCATAACAGAACCTTTACATAGTGTGAGCCCCTTTATATTATTTCTGCAGTGTTGGTGGAGTATATAAGTCTGAGTTGGGCCTGTCCCCCTGGGTGACCGTACAGGCTGAGTTAAGGTGTTAACAGTGGAGATTACACCTCGATCTGTCCACCCGACTCTCCCCCAGGTGTGACCCCTGAATAATGCACCCACCTGCCAGCACTCTGTCTGTTACCTTGTCCCATGTGTCTGACGCCAGGTACACACTTGAAAGGGTGTTTTCACATACAACTTGTGTCACAATCTTTAAGACTGTCCCGACAGTTCTTCTTCAGTCCCCAAGAGTCCCCAGAGTCTATTTCCAACACACCATGTCCTTATAGTTGGTATTTAGTCATTATTTACATATTACAGGGGGCGGATCCAGGGGGGTCCTGGGGGTCCTGCCTGCCCCCCCAACCCCACCTTTTGGTGGACTCCTAAACTGCAAAAAGAGGGGGAAATGACACCCGCGTACACACGGTTGCACGCAGTTTTTGTACTTAGCCTTAATGCTGACCCCTGTTTTCAAAAATCTTGTATCCGCCCTTGATATATGATTATGTTTTACCATTAACTACAGTGTCTTGTCCGGTATCGTCCTAACAGGAGTTATTGTAATGTGTCTCTTAAGGTTGGGTTACAACTTCACTCAGTCAGTATGTATCAATTATGTACTTTTTAAGTTATATCTCTATGTCACCTAATCATCATGTCATAACTATATTCTTTTTAGGTTTGGTCATAACCACACATAATTAGTTTAATAAACTGAAGTGTAGAACATCTAACTCAACGACGGCTTGTTGTAGACTTTGAAATTTATTAAGACATTCAAAGGTGGTCGAATTTACATGTTTCGGATTGTTACATCCTTCATCAGAATTAATTAGAACCGTGTAATTGGGAGGGTATATCAATAATCAACAGTGTGAATTTAACGGGGTGAAAAATTTCAACCGGTTGAAAATCAACAGGTTGGAAGTAATTAACAGTGTTGAATTATAAAAGTCCACTTTCTGTTAAAATAACAATATTAGAAGTAGTACAAGTTATAATTATCAAGGTAATCACAGGTAATGACGCTTCGACATTTAAAATATTTATAAATATCACGAATTACTATATTAATAAGATAAAACAACGTAACAGTCTGGAAAATCCTGCTAAATTCCAAAATGTGAGTTCAACAACAAATCCGCTAATTAACATCCATGAGAGTCCAGTGTATATGTGAAAAAAAAATTCCGGTTATAAAATAACAAGTCTGTAGGTATTAACACGTTGGTTACTCCGTGGGCGGGGTAGTGGGAGGGTTAACCTGCTTGTTGACAAGGTACTGGAAGAGTACATAATTAGTTTGTATCAGTTACGTTTTGTTTGAGTTATGTCTCAACCACACCTAATTGGCACATCACTGTGATGTTACATTGTAAGGTGGTTCTAACCTGATGTTCAGCATCCCCCTCAAAAATCAAGTAACTGTTATGTAGTTTTATGTGGGTTATAAACGGTTGCAGAATGGTTCTTTTACGTCGCTTCTTGCCTTGGATGTGTGTAAGAGAAGTTAAAAGCTGTATTGGACAAGAAATAGTGCTGAGTGTGTAAGGAACCCTGAGTCAGGGCTTTAATGAACAAAGTTACAAAGTTTTACATTATCTAACTAATTAAGGTGCGATATACACTGTTCGGAAAAGTTAAAAGGATACCTTTATCAACCTAGATCTGTAAGAAAAGAGCTCTACATGAGGATTGTAAAACATAATAGCCCTTCGGTTGTTTTGTAAATAAAGAAGTGTAGGCTCGTAGCCGAACAATATGTCTAATTAATTCTCGATTCATACACCAAACGCTGACTATTTCCACCGCCAGGTAACAGTGACATCAGCAGTGTTAGGTAAACTTCTGGGAAAAAGGCTCTGAGCACTGAGTTCTTACTTCACCGACGCCTCCAAAAAATAATGATATCCGGAATGTTCGTTTGATTGTTGCCTTAATTGGTGGAGCATTGACTAGGGGTGTGGGCCTGAACAAAGGAATAGAGGCGTCGTGCAGGGGGTGGAGGGGGGGGGGGCGGGGGGTGGGGGGCCGGAAGGGAGGGGGCGGGGCCTTCTTAACGCCTCTCTCTGTCTCAGACCTCGTGGGGTGCCACGTTTTCCGTTCCGGCCCCACCCTTTTCTGTCCACCCCACCCAAGTCGGCCCGACGCGCCTGTTTTAGCAGTGCAGAGGCGTCCTAAAAGTTATCTCACCTATACGTGGAACTCAACGGAATAATGAGTTTTAGGTATAGAGAATGACGTCATGTATGGTATTTTTGGAATGTTTATTTAAATTTTCGCACAGTTTGGGATGTGCATGTGTTTCTAGCTTGGGTGGCCCGACTGTTGTATGACCAGTCCATGGCGTCATGTTTCAGTCTGTTGTATTATGTGATTTTCAATTATTCCGTACATACATATGTCAATGTTTTAAGGATCATTGATCCCTCTGTGTTTCACCTCATTTTGGCGCCTGTTAAGTCTGACACTCAGTGATCTGCAACTTCCCAAGGGCCATTACATCGTTTTGGCTTGAACATCATGGAACAAACCATGGGCCACCCAAATCATGTTCTGTTCTTCTTAGATAAGGTTATACGTGTCCTTTGAGATTAATCACATATTCTCTGTAAACTATTGTTAGACACTCTTTGACCGACTGTAAGTATAGTAAGTAAATATCTCTGCCCTCGCTCCCCTAAGTACGAAATTGTTCCTCTTTACCGGACAAAAAGTGCCCCTTTATAATGCTTCATTATGAAATGTGAGAAAGAAGTTTTGTTGACGTTGCCTATTGCAGAGCTCGCCGGCACACCAGGTTGTATTAATAGTTGTATCATGGTCTATATATGAACACACTCACATCGAACACAAACTAATCAAATACTCACTCCATGTACTGCCCTTCTTCAATCCCCCTTTCCAACAGGCCTTCAGAACTAACCCCCTGCTAATGGCATCCAAATAAAAGTTTTAATGAGTGAATAAAACGTTTATCCATTCTTTACATCAAGGTACATGTCCTGCTTGGAGACTCGAGGTACCCAAAACCTGCTCCTTGTGAATATTTAACTCTCCTCGTGGGTTTTGTCCTTTTATCACATTGTGACTGTGTAGTGCAAGAAATACTGACTGTTGCTATAGAAACCTCCACAGACCATGTCTTATGTTGAGAGGTCAGATCAGGCACGATGCAAAGCAAAGTGAGCCAAAGTGAACTTAATAACATGTCCCCTTCCTATCCTCAATTCGTAGTCGAACAGCCAGCACTGCGGTGCGCGTTCATGTATTTTGGGTACATCTCATTTCAGAAAGCCCTTCCGGACTTGTCTCAGAATTCGCGAAATATTTGTTTTGAACTGTCATCATTTGGTGTAACCAGTAAATAAAAGGGGGAATTTACTTTGCAGACTAGCCCGAGAATGTGGGTTATGCCCTTTTTGAACTGTCCTTATTGATTCTGTGGCTATCCTGTTTAAAGCTAGGGATCATGTAGCATAAACAGAGATTCGACATTGGCCTTCAGTGAAATAACATGAACAATAGTTATTACAAATAAACTAATATACCATACACCCAACCAATCGTCAACCAGTATTTCGTCCTAAGTCCTACTTGGAACTTGGATGGTTATGGGAACTATTTGTGATTGGTCCCTCCATTCTCGGTCAACCGGCCGCCACAAACTAAATTACGTTTAAGAATGGCGCAGTATGCTAAATTTGGGGTGATTACACCTTTATATAGAAGGCATTTGGCCTCGCTCAGTGAGTGATTCTCTCTCACTATATCGCTCACACCACAGGGCGTGTGGCGTGACTGACAAAGTCAGAGCATCGATTTAAAGGAACTCTAATAAGATAATTGCTTTGAAACGTATCTTTATCTTTATTTCAAGGGGACGATCGCTGTGTGCCCTAAAAGGCTGCACAAATAGTCTTCTTTTCGTGTACTACTTAGATTAAGCAGTATACAAAAAGAAGGGTATTTTTCGGCTATGTATGATTTCATCTGAACGCGCACGCCTGCCCTCCAATACCTCCCTCCACTCACCCCAGTTTCACGACAAGTTAAACAAATCGAGACCGGCGATTTCACAGCTTGACGCCCTGTAGACATCCTGAATTGGCGGATTGAAAGGGGTGATACAGCTATTGCTATAGCCTGACATCCTGTGGATGTGATCAAGTTAAACTTAAGCCGAAGCAATTCAAGTTGCGATGCTGCTCCTTTAAAGAGCGATATGCCAATCTGGCTGCAACGGATATGATTTATTTGACATGCAATTCATTTAAGGTTCTTAAATCAGTGTTATATTCATGATCAATTGGGTGCTATTTATAGGAGCATTTCAGATGACTTTCCTTTCCTTCTTCCCTGACCCCCTCCGCTGACACCGTATATGGGTGGGACAGGTGTGTCAAACAGGGTTTGGGGTGGGGGGGGGGGGGGGGGCAGGAGGGCGTCGCGGGGGAGTGGAGAAAGTGCTCCAGTGGGTGGCGTGGGGGGGGGGGGGGAGGTAGCTTCTTGATGGGGGGGGGGGGGGGTGTCCCGTGGAGGTGATCAGCTGGTCTCTCGCCGGGTGACCCGGGGTAGACCGGGGATACCATGACAACCGACCCGTCTACCCCGGGGGGACCGACAGAGACACGCCTACTGCATTTTAGCCGGCCCAATATTTACAAACGGCTTTTATTTTTACGTCCGACTTGTGCGCCCTGCTTCTGGGAAGTTCTGTAACTTGTTTGCTGGGTGTGACAATACTTTTAGACCCTTTTTGGGTATTTTAGACGAATTTAGACGCAAGTCTCAAAGGGGTGAGGTTTCCCATGGTTGTCAGTTTACATTGGCATAAATGGTTATTGACAAGGAAATGAGACTTTCCTTTGCACCTGTTTGTGTGATCTTATTGCACCTTAAGTCGACTTCAGAAAACGTGAATCGGGAATTATTTTATAACTAGAATCCGTCCGCACGTTCAGAGTGTTATTTCGAAACATGACAAGTTCGCTCCGCTCTCCGCCCCCCCCCCCCCACCCCCACCCCTCTGTATCCAGTGTTCAGTGTCGTGTTGTCGATGCGATCAGTTTATCGTAGCCCACCCATCCCCTCACCACCAAACACCCACGCTGGTGTCCAGTGACTCGGCGTCTGCACCATGAGGTTGTAGGGGTTATTTTTAGCCAGAGGGACTCCCCGTCTCCAGGGGTGGCCCACTACTCTGACCTCGTAAAATTAAGCAAAAAAATTCTCCTTTTATCCATCTTGATAGGGAATAATGAATTAAAAGAAGATGTGGGACTGCTTATTGCTGTATTAAACTATGTATTAAAACCCTAAAGTGATCTTACACTAAGTTAGAGAAAAAGATAACTGTGCTCAGTTAAGCATGTGCTCAGGCGTGGCAGTTTTGGTCGGTTTTTAGGCAGTATGGTCAATCTCCCCCACTGACCTCAGTGGCCACAATGACTCCAGATGGGAGTGGTGTTGTGTTGGAGAGTGCTCGCAGGCCAACACTTCTTTCTAGAAGGGAGAATAATAGAACTGTCAGATGAAAGCATATAACCGACACATCGTCAGCAGGGGTTTGGGGGAGCTGGGTGCACAGAAAGAAGAAGACAAGCGATAACGATGAATTAATGTAATATCAAAAGAGCTTGCACTCAACTTATGTTTTCAATATTTTGCGTCCAGGTATGGCACCAGATCAGCTCTAATCTTTGCCATACGGGTACCATATTCTCAAACATGTCTCCTTCATTACCTCATCAGTCATGTTTTATGTGTAACAGGAGAGTTTTATTCGTTATTTGTTCTTTCTCCGAAGATCATGTTCAGGCCTAGGGATAATGTCCGTGTCTTTCAGATTATGACTATTGATATGTATACAACGGTGTTAAGTTCAAAAGGTGTTCATATAGCTATAGAACGTATAGGTCTTATACGTTTGGCATAAAACTGCAGAATTATGTGTTCTAACTCCGCCTGGGTTTGTCTCTGATATGTGGTTTATGGTGAACCCCGTTTACACAGTACGATAGCCAGGCTTACGTTTATCATTATGGTAGTATCAGAGGAGAATCAGGCCAGACTTTTAGAAAATGCAATGTAAACCCTACATAAGAAAATATAATTGTAGAAATATGGTTTGGGCTGTTATAAGACTGTCGGGACTATCATAACCGTTAGCAGAATGATGTTATCGGCCTGTGTCGACCCCCCTAACGGAATATCCCTTGGTAAAGGTCGGGGAGCCTTTTCCTGAGGAGGTTATGTGGTTGTGAGTCTCATAAAGGTCATTTCCTGGTGTCGATAATTAGAGGGTGCTTTTAAGTCAGTTTTGAATATCTATGGAGTTAAAAATGCTCTTATACGAGAAACAAATAAATTATTATTCTTAGCATTCCTTTTACCATAATCCCTCGGGCTCGTCAAACATATCCTATGGAGCATCAAATTCCCATGAGAGTTATACTCCAATCCCAGCCAAGGTTGGTTGGTTGGTTATTGAGGTTTAACGCCGTAGCAACATCTAAGGCCATATCATGGTGAGAACAGAGTTTTTGACAATTCTGTCTGGGATAATCATATCTATGGAATGATCGAATCTATGAGAAGATAGAGACCATACCCCTACACATTTACTGAGGCAGGTGTTCTTTAATGTGCCTGGTCCCATAGACAGGGCCATACACACAACAGCTGGTGGTCTACCAGAGACCTTTCATAACCCAGTTGTTGCCACTGGGAGACATGTAGAGGGGTATAGTAGCCAGCTCACCCCAGCTCCCAGCCAAGGTGTGACATAACAGTTTGATGTGCAACCATACTTTTTTGGTTTGTCTGTTAGTTACTAAAATGTCATGTAACTGTTAGATTATTTTTCTGTGAGGTTGAGACCTAACCAAAACAGAATGTTACCATAGCGTTCTGGTGAGGTTAGGTCAAGATCAAATTAAAATAGAATGTCATCTTGACATTCTGATTAGCTGAGGTCTAGACCTGACTTTAACAGAACATTGTTGTGACCTCCGGACCAGGGGAGATCCCAACCTTACCTAAACAGATTGTTATTGTGTTGAATAATACCTAAATGTTAATCGCATTAGCAAAATTGACATTGCTAATGTTTCCTTTCTGTGTATACGTGTATACGTCTTTGGGTAAATGCCTCGTACATACTCCAAACGCTCAGACTAGCAGAGCTATTTAGCCCACCCCCTTCTCACAGACTACCTCCAGTGCAGGTATTGTCCCCCGCACGTCCCGCCCAGCACCCTCCTACACCAATATTATCCCCGGCACATCCCGGGCCGAGTATCTCCATTCGGCGAACCCTCGCCGTAAGTGGGCGAAGTTAGGGGAGCATTAAGGAAGTTTGCGGCTTTCACGGCGCATTTTGAAATGTTATTGTATCTGTGGCATTTTGAGTCAGAGGTGCGAATGGTACATTAGCAGTAGCAGTGCTACGCTCACCTATTCCATTCATGCCGATGTGGACAAACATCATACCTTTAAGGTTGACTTTAGTTAATGTATCGTTACACCTCGTTTAAAAAGAATTTGATTAGCTTTCCCATGGTAAGCTTATATTAGACCCATTGCCAACTGCCTTCAACTTAGATATGAGGTCTGAATCGCTGGACAGAGCTGCTGCAGAGTCAGTACATCGTGCAGCAATGTTCTGTTGAGTTCTGCATTTGTTCTGATTACATTTGTTGATGGCAACCAAAAACGTCTTTAGAACCTAACATTGCAACGTTGCACACCTTCATTCGTGTTCCAAGTAGTGCACGAGGGCCTTAAGGGTTGAAATCCCATCTTTCAATAACTCTTCACATTAACTTTTACTGACTAGATGTCTCTGTAACATTGTCCCTCCTCTGGGACCTGGCCTTGTTCCTGGATGTGCCCCTCAAAGTTCAGACATGTGTGATTTTACTTCACTAAAACAAGTGGTGAGTAGGCGGGGTCGCGTTTACGACCATGAGAGGGTGGTAACATCTGATTTAACTCATGATGCGGTAATAAACAGAACCATCATTCCTTTAGTATTGCTGTTAAATGTATACTCCAAAGGATATTTAGTCAAAGTCAAAATTGAATGAAAGAATGAAAGAAAACTTTTTATCCAATAATTCCCTATATAAATCAGATAGGATACATTTTTCATGGTATGGTCCATTTTGGTTTTCGTGAGTTTGAATAAACTCCAAAAGTTTCCAAAAGAACTAAATGTCATATAGTGATAAACTGAAGTGAGGGTGACCCCTACGGGCTTTAGAACTATCATACTAGTTCTCTCCAGGCTGTAAAGATGGTTCATCTTCAATGAGCAAATTACCTTGGGTATTAGCCCTTGTTTGGTGGCCTCAGCCATATGTCTATTTTATTCTATGAAGGCGTTAGCATCCTTCTGTACTGCAAACTATGCAAAATCTAAAGGATTAATTAGCTTTGTCTTTAGCCTTCATGGTTGACAACCCACTGACGACCTTCTGCCTGGTTGTTTATGGATTTATCATACCCTGGTAAAATTTTAAAGTGAAATTTTAAAGCTTGGACCAACTGAACATGCATCACTATTTTCTACTGCCTATAACACTTTGGTTATCACCCTGCCTGTATCAGTGATGCATTAAACTCTTAACGACTGAACCTCTATCATGTGATAATACACATGTGATAATACATTAAAGGATGTGATAATACATTAAATTCATAATAAATATGTCCAATAAGTTGTAAGAAGAACAAACTACCTACCTAGTGTGGATGCACTGCACCCAGTGCGCTGTGGGAAAGCCTTATGTGACGAGTGGAGTGGCATGTCTGTGGTGAACTGGGGGCAGGACAGAGGGGTAATAAAGTGAGCAGGTCCCGAGCAGGTCCCGAGCTGCTCCTTCTGAGTGGGTCGGCCCGTGAGTTGTGCCAGTAGTAACCTGTCAGCCCCTACATAGACCCAGTAAACTGTGTCAGTAGTAAGTCAGCTCCTACACTACACAGACCCAAAAGGTGTGTCAGTAGTAAGTCACGCCCTCCACAGACCTCCGAGAGCTGTGTCAGTAGTAAGTCAGCCCCTACACAGGTTTGGGAGTTGTGTCAGTAATAAGTCATTCCCTATACAGACCCTGTGAGCTGTGTCAGTAGTAAGTCAGCCCCTACACAGGCCCTGTGAGCTGTGTCAGTAGTAAGTCATTCCCTATACAGACCCTGTGAGCTGTGTCAGTAGTAAGTCAGCCCCTACACAGGCCCTGTGAGCTGTGTCAGTAGTAAGTCATTCCCTATACAGACCCTGTGAGCTGTGTCAGTAGTAAGTCAGCCCCTACACAGGCCCTGTGAGCTGTGTCAGTAGTAAGTCAGCCCCTACACAGGCCCGCAAGCTGTTTTAGTAGTAAGTCAGCCCCTACTCAGGCCTCCGAGTTGTGTCAGTAGTAAGTCAGCCCCTACACAGGCCTCCGAGTTGTGTCAGTAGTAAGTCAGCCCCTACACAGGCCCTGTGAGCTGTGTCAGTAGTAAGTCAGCCCCTACACAGGCCTGCGAGCTGTGTCAGTAGTAAGTCAGCCCCTACACAGGCCCTGTGAGCTGTGTCAGTAGTAAGTCAGCCCCTACACAGGCCCAGTAAACTGTGTCAGTAGTAAGTCAGCCCCTACACCGATGCATGGGTTGTGTCAGTAGTAAGTCAGCCCCTACACAGGCCCTGTGAACTGTGTCAGTAGTAAGTCAGCCCCTACACAGGCCCTGTGAGCTGTGTCAGTAGTAAGTCAGCCCCTACACAGGCCCTGTGAGCTGTGTCAGTAGTAAGTCAGCCCCTCCACAGACCTCCGAGAGCTGTGTCAGTAGTAAGTCAGCCCTTACACAGATCCCACGAGATGTGTCAGTAATAACCCATCAGTCACTCCACAGACCTGTGAGCTGTGTCAGTTAGTAAGTAAGCCACTACATAGGCCCATAAGCTGTTTCAGTAGAATGCCCTCAGCCATGAGTAACCTAGTTCCTACACAGGCTTGGCGTGCAGTAAGGGCTGGTAGAGCCACCCCTGCGTCATCCGTGCTTTGCTGGGACCACCATGTCCCCAATTCACAGCTGCGGGACCTCCTGACGTGCCCCAGCCACACTGTAGCACTAGTACTTCCGAGCAGCTCTAAGCCCTTTTGAACAGTTCCAGACACTTCCAAGCAGACCAGAGTTCTTCCTAGCAACTCTGAGCCCTTCCGAGCAGTTTCGAGCAGTTCAGGGTAGTTGTAGCTGGTTGCGAACAGCTCGGCCCGTGGAGCTTTACCTTTCCCTTGCCAGTAAGCAACTCGCGTGTAAGTGTTGTATGGGCCGTGCCTGGTGGTTAAGGCATGTCCCGCCGCTACTATATAGTTCTCATTACTCCTGCTACGGCCCCCGCCCTTGTAGCGTCACCTGGTGGTAAGGTAGCGCAGTCAGACCTGGCTGAGACGGGGGGCCAGGGGCAGGGGGAGGGGGGAGATGTGTCCAAGAGACAGGCGGAGGTCTATAGGTCCGTTGGTAAAGAAAGGGCTGGTTTTGCTCATGTGACTTTATCTTATAAATAATCAAAGGGATCTGATTATAACACTATGAGCTTTCAGCTTGTGCGTGGGAAAGAAGTAACATTTTAACCCTTTCTAAAGTTCTCCCTCTGCTTAAATATACAAACAGGACAAAATGTCATAAGCAAAATATGTTTGAAAATTATCAGATATAGATTAGACATTCACAGAAATATTATTATAACATTGCAATCAGTTTTTCTTATAGGGCATAACACATTTTTAAGTTTTAAGTTTTTCAGTCCTTTCTTGGTCAGCAGACCTATAGGGGTAGGTGGGGAAGAAGGGATGGCTCGGGGGAGGGGGAGGATGGGAGTGGTGGGAGGGGCTCAGTGGGAGGGGGGAAATGTGTCTAAGAGATAGGAGGTGGTCTAGAGGTGCATGGGTGAGGGAGGCCGGGAGTGGTAGGAGGGGGTCCCGAGCAGTGCATTGTGTCTGACCGTACTTTACTGTTTGCTCACCAGGTTCGAGCACAGACAATGACTTTCTAAACCTGTCTCAAGGCGTCAGCAATCACGCGCTCCGTTATTTGCTACTCACCAGTTTCCTCGTGTACCCTCCCCAGCCCGATTTACACACGGTGGAAACGACCCACCTGATGAGATGAGTTGGCCCTCCTCACTCTGCTTAATGTAAATAATAATTGACTGTCAATTTAATCCAGTACTCTAGTGCAATATAGAAACTAACATATTGGCCCAGAGTCTCATTCATCAAATAGCCTAATTACGAATGGATGGAGGTGACCTGTGGTCAACGCTTACTGATGCACCAGAGTGCGTCTTATTGCAACAATCTTGTCTTCGTGATGAGAAATCTATGGGCATAGGTTGTAGATATACAAAGTGAGAAAGGCAACAATACAGAGATCTCCATAAGCTCTACTTGTGTGATTTTAGAGGGGAGGCGTCATACGGCTCTACATATGAATACAAAGCTCCTGAAGAGGTTCCAGCAAAACATTTCAAATAATTTACAAACTTACTCTGATTATTTATATTTCATTAGAGAATGCATGCATGAAACGCTGCCCCGGCTCACAAAATACAACAACAGAATGGTAGGCATTAGATCTACCCTTTTCTTTTGTTAAATGAACTAATTCTCGAGGCACACTGCTCATACTCTACTGGGAACCTGTCCTGAAGGTTATATCCCTAAACACACAGCGGTGTTGTACGTTCTACCTCTATCGTGGTGGGTCAAGCTGCGGTTACACCAAACATAGTAGTTACCTGGGGATCTCCTAGTTTTGAGTGCGCCAGCCACAATGAATGGTGTTTTTCTAGGAGATATGGACACATTCTGCGCATGATCTTTGTCTATCATCCGAGCCTTTTGTATAAGAGGATAAAACATGAATTGCACAGTTTAGGCCCATCCACCCACCCCATGCCCAGGTGCAATGCATTCATCGATACGAGATATGAGTAGAAATCCTGCATTCTTCTATCGTTTTTCAGTACACCACAACCAAGCTGACTTTACACATCCCTCGATCGTCACTATGTCATGTTTGTCTTTGTCTTTTGTTCCCTACCAAACATGTATCTGTCTCTACAGCTTAAATGACTGCAGTTTCTCTTAATAAGGTCTTGGCAGACTAACAACAAAGAGCAATTTAACGTAGACTTTTGTATGAAAGAATGCTATTCCCCAAGTAGCAGTGAAGACCCAATGAGTTTTAATAGATAATGCCCCCAGAATGTTTCCTTGTTGGCGGACTGAGATATTCTTCAGAGGGCACACCCACGCGTTTAAATTCACGTTGGGCTTATCCGCCTAAACGAAGACATGGTTTTTACATTTCTTTGTATGGATACATCTATTCACGGGTGGAGATACATCAATTAGGGGGTAATTGGTTGAATGTGCTGCGCGTATACTGTGCAGACCAAACGAGCTGTGTATATCATAAACCTGGCACGGCGCCCTCCCTAAACATACGACTATCACTGTGTTTTATACATCTTTTTCATTAAGGTAGCGCCGCCCTGATGGATTATGTGTGAAACACATCTTTTAGGTCTTTTCCTATGGTGAACCTATATGAAGTGAAGCATATAGTTTAACTATAGGAAAAGACCTAAAACACTTTTCCACTTTAATTCACCAGGGGGCACAACACTATAATGAGAAAGGTGTATAATGCAAGGTCCATAATCCTTTCATAAAATTATGTACCAAGGTGCCGACGAGAGAGAAGAACACAACCGGAGAAAAGTGTGTAAATATTCTCTGCACCCCCCCCCCCCCTTCCTTTCCCCCTTTGCCCCCTCCTTGCCCCCCCCCCCCCCCCCCGATCCGCCTCACCTGGATCCGTCTCTCTGATTGGCCGCAGGGTGGGAGCTGGTTCCGGGTAGGTCTGGTAGTTCTGGTCACAGGTGAGGCGGGTAACAGGTGTGTGAAAGGACCTCACCCCCCTCTACCCCCTTACCCCCACCTCCTACCCCCACCCCCTCTAGTCCACCTGCACTAAACCCCACAGGGGCAGTTAAAACAAGTGCAATTATACTTTTTTCCTTATTTTCTTAAGATATAACGGCGATAGATGTATTTTTGTATTTCTTTTTTCTCGAACTGTTAGCTCTCTAGGTTTTACTTATATAAGTGATTATATTCCTCAGCTAGCTGTTTATCCCGTTCCGCTTACTCGCAAGTCCGATCATCTGTTGTTTTGTCCCCCCCCCCCCCCCCCCCCCCGTCTCTTTTCTCTTTCTCTCTTTTTTGTTGTTGTTGTTGTTGATATTTTTAGTTCATGCATATTAGGGGCCTTCCATTTAGTACGTACGCGAAATTTCAAACATTTTAGAATCGTGTTCAGTACGGCAGTTATTACATTTCCATAAAAGTGATATATTCAGGAGTAGACCGTTAGGTAGGCCTCCCCGCCCCCGTACCTTTACCCGTGCGACAAGAACAATACATCAGGTGTTGTTGGATAATGCACCTCTGCATTATCTGAAGCATTCCTTGAATCAGGTACAATAACAGACTGGGGCAATTGTCTTTTTTATTAGATAACAACGAACGGAGAACTCGTGTGAAACTTCCAACTATTGGCTCTATTGTCCTTGGGCCAGCGTGGTTCATTAAAAGTGTGTGAGTGTGTGTGGGTGTGTGTGTGTGGGGGGGGGGGGGGGTTGACCATTAGGGCCCTCAGGAGGGGCCCTCAGTATGGGTGTAGGGGTAGAGTGCCTGTCTGGAGTGTGAGGGGCCCCGGGTTCAACTCCCAGTCCCGGCGGCGGAGCCGACTTGTTCTGGACCTTGTCGAAAACTACCAGAATTGGTGTTCCAATTCAGGTGTTTGAACAGTTTTGGTCAATTTCAACCAAAATCAAGTGACAAGAACTGATGGGAACGACCAGTATGTAGTTCAATCGCCCAATGCCCCCCCCCCCCCCTTAATGATACTTTCACATACTTGTACTTTTAGGAGACCTGGAGGGTATTTCATAACAAAATAATAAGAAACGGATGAATCTTTGTAGTATTCTTAATATAAAAAGAAAATATAAGAAAGTTCTTTAAATCTTTCTTAAAAAGAGCCATCTTGAACTTTTGTCATTGTTGTGATACTTTTGGCTGTTGAATACAGGATCCAGGAGGCACTGCTTGTGCTAGATACATTGATTCAAAGGGTGAAACAAATGAAAGGGTTTTACAAAGAATTCTCATTGTTTACTTCTAAGAATGTGGAAAATGGTAAATTTTACAAAGATGCCTTTTAAGAATCAATTGATTCTTAAAAACATGTTATGAAATACCTAGGTAGAATTGCTTTCTTACTTGTGTTTTACCATTGATATAACATTGGCCATACTGGGTCTAAGATAAGATCTTAGGTCTCCTAGAGGAGAAGGTGCATGAAGGAAATGATACAAGCAACAACGATTTCTTATGCAGAGCTTTTACAAAGAATTCTATTTTTTTCTTAAAACCTCTCTTATTTTAAGAAATTCTTATTACAACAAAGAAAAAAGGTCTTACCACAAAGAAAAAAAATATTTTCGTACAATATTTTCGTTGTTACGAAACCCATTGTGCAACGGGACACTGTGGGCCGCTGCACAATAGAATTTCGTTACTAAGATAAAACAACGAAAGCATAACGAACATTTGCTTAGTAACAAAAAGTTTCTTTGTTACAAAAATATTTCCACTCTTACTTAAATAGTAAAAATCTCGGCTTCTAATAGATGGAATTGAATTCTGTAAATTGATATAAAAAGGCAAGACATTGGAGAAAGCGCATTAAAAGTTACAACTCATTGAGGGCATTCTAACTATAGAAAAAAAATTGTTAAAAAAGACTTTCGTTGTAATGAAAATACCTGCAAATAATTTATTAAGCAACAACGAACACTTTCATTGTTTACAATATTTTCGTTGTTACGAAACCCATTGTGCAACGGGGCACTGGAGGTTTACTCAGAAGGATATAGTAGATTACGCCCAGAAACCTACTGGAAGAACAATAGAGACGTGGGCTGGGAGGAGCCTCATATGATTCAGACAGCATTACACTTACAGCGTCATTAGACAAGAGCATCCCCAAACAACTTAAATCATAGATCCTCCCAGCATTTTATCCCTCGCAGATCAACTATTCAAAGGATCCGATACTTACCCTATAGTCATTGGGGAAAAGTTCTTTAGTTTGTACCAAAATGTTATTCCTAATAAGATACTTAATTGAATTCCCACCAACAAAGTGCATTGTGCATGTTAAAGGGAGTCAAAAGCAATGTTGTGTCAAAATATGACAAAATTTTGCAAACTCAAATAACTATGAAAATATTTTCCAAGAATCTTATTTTAGCCATTGGTACAGTAAAAATCATGATAGCTAACAACAGCTTTATGCAAATTCCATAATACTCATGTCATTTATGCCAAAAGACAGCAATGTTTGTAAACAAACCGATTTTGGTGGGTCACCAAAATAGACCAGGGACAAGTCTTAATGTATTTTGATGTAGTTTAAGTCTTTATTGACAGTCTATATTTTACCACAGGCCTAGGTTATGGCCATGTTTCTATTTCAATAGTTAATAGAATTTGAAATTTTTTGACTCAACATTGCTTTTGGCTCCCTTTAAGAACATTGTTTAATAGTTTGTTTTTACGTCATAATATATAACTTAAAAAGGTTATGTATCTATACATAATTTAGACTTTGTTATCTTCATTTGAACTCCATTTCAAACTTCCTATTCAAAAGAATGTTTTGCAACAGCAAAAACCTCAACGTCATGACGTTAACTCATTACTCACGTTACGTCATGGTATAATTACAAAATAACTTATGTCACTCCATAGGAAGTTCAATCTGAGGTCCTTCATTAACATCAATCACGTGCACACTTATAACCGTTTTCACCCCCGCCCCCGTGTTGCACTTCTCTGTATGCATCTGGGTACGCCCCAACCCCCAACCCCCCTCCCCCGACCTCAAACCAGTTCCGAACGGAGGGATTTCACTTTTTTTTCTCGTTAGTATGAAAATAAAACTCATGCGGTGTCCCATAGCTATGCAGACTTTTTAGATTATTTTTAAAGAAGTCTCTGCATGAAGTCTTTACTATTTGGTTTGTAAACTATACGCAGTATTAGGTGAATTGTACTATATCCCATTTTTAATGACTTATCCTTACGCATTTCTTTAGAGTTTCAAACATCATATGTGAATACCCCCGAAAGGGTTAAAGTTGCAATTGTGGGAGGGGCCAGTGACCAAAAATTAGTATACTGTCGTGATCCTTACCATCCAGGGAATAACCATACCAAATTTTATGCTTTTATCTCTATTAGTTTTTGTTTTATTCATATTTTGTCTCAATCAAACTGAGTTCCCCTGCCTGCATCAGACACTGCCTGCACAGAGCAATTATCTGTCTGTGACGTCACAAGCAGAACAGCTGAAAAATTATAAATGTGAAAAAATAACAATAAAAATTATGTAATTTATCTAAGTGTTTTTTATGAGCCTAAAAGTGTTTAAAATGACCAAATTAAATGATTCATGAAAGAAAATGTGAAAACATATTATTTTTATGGAATTTAGAAATTTGAAATTTGAAAATAACTGTCATTTTGTGTGACGTCACACACAGACATCCTGTGTCAGGTGTGCAGGGGTTTTGATATGTGACCTGATATGTAGACAAGATTTCCTATGCAAGATATCAACCTATAGTTATAAAATCGTTTTGTATTCATATTAAAGCATCATATCTACTGTATAAAATGAGAAATTTACAAAATTAAAATTTCACTGGCCCCTCTCTTTAAGGCTGGATACCCAACCACTACAATAGTAAACACCCTAAATAGTGCTTTAGGAGCCAAAAAGTATTTTTACTCTTGCCACCAGAAATATAACCGAGCTAGTACACCACTGAAACTTACAGGAGAACGCTCGACCACACAGTTATATTTTTAGGTACCTAGCGAGTTATTTATCCAATTATCATTTAAGCTAGATATCAACAATCTCCGGCACTTACAGAAAGACCCGTATCAATTTTCAGAAGAAAATTATACCTGCATTATAATCATATGATCCTATAGATGAGAAATAACGTGTTTTACATTTTCTTTTAATTTAACAATACTGACATATCAAGAAAAATTATTGAGAAGGCACAAAGAAGATTTCACACATCACATCCCGTTAGATAGGGACAGAACCTTAAGTCTTAATGTTATTTCAAGTGGAACATCCATGGATATCCTACACTTTGTCATTGTACCACTAGGTGGCGTGTATGTGTCTTCCTGAAGTCCGAAAAACGATCTGAACAAAGTCCGTGGGTGTTCACCCAGGCGGCAGTACTGGGTCGGTCCGAGAGTTATATACTAGGGGTGGTACAAACTGACTGAGGCCTTCTGTGGGCCCTAGACCCTTACATTCCACATGCCGATATGACCCTTTCGTAAAATCACATGGGACATCAGGGTTGGTGACATGACTTAAAAAGAATAACGACATGACATATCCTAATGTGACATAACAACCTCCACTGGGGGATCCAGGGTTTTGAAAAAAGGGCCATTGAAAATAGTTTCCTTTAATTACTTCTTGGCCGAATTTAACATTTTAAAAACAAAAATATTCCGAAAAAGGGAAGGGGCGCCCCCCCCCCCCCTCCTGGATTCGCCACTGGCCTCTTAGAGGCTATATGCAACCTGGGGAGTTCAGTGACAGGAGACATGACCATTTCTTAAGTTCGAAATGTGACGTAGGGACCCCCAATCGAGGGCCCCTACTGTACCATACCACGGAGCGACGCAACAGTACCCTTCTGACCCTTCTGCAACTTTCTTAAAACCTTCTGTGGCGTTCTGTGGCGTTCTTAGAACTTTCTGGAACGTCCCATCCTTCGCTGGTAACATCCAGTAATGAGGTGGCAATTCGGGGTTGTCTTTAAACAACTGAGCTAGGATGGCTTATGATCCTGCATATCGATCCAGGATACACGTCGACTGTACAATAAGGTTAATATCTATAGTTAACGTATATTTGATCCTTAAATATCACAGATAAGATCTGATGCTCTTGGCATCACCTCAGAACAATTATTATGAAGGTTTAAGGTGATAAAAGTCAAGTTATGATTGTGATGATGCCATGTCACTCTTCGCCCTATATATATATATATATATATATATATATATAGATTAGATTTATATGATTATAAATCAAAGGAAAATGTTGTGAAAATATAAGGTACAACTGGAAGAACACGTATATTGTATGTGAATTTGTCGGTTAATGAAATAAAAAAAAAACACTTAAAGCTAGGTGTACCCACCTAGGGGCCCCATAACAGATACATGTTGAAATTGAGCAAAAAAAAACATATTCTTAATGTGGACCCCTTTCTCCCCTCATCCGACCCTCTCAGTTATCGGATTCTTTGGTCTGCAAGTGTGCCTGAATAGGCAGGAGGCAACCACTCACCACCTGTACACCTGTGTTCCCACCAGTACCCGCAACTCACACGTCCATCAGTGTCAGTTTGGGGGCCGAACCTTGTTCCTGTTAGTCGCAATTAACATCCCAAAGTACATGACTCATAAGTAAGACCTGGTTCATAGAAGCACCCCCTCTTGAAACATTTTAAATTCGTTGTTTTGCGAGTGGTGGGAACTATGATGAGACCAGCATTGCGGGACTCAGATCCGTTCGGACCTGTAGGGTAATTACACTACACGACATGGGCTGCGATATGAGGGTGTCTTATGGAAATAGCACATTTTAGACAGAAAATTCTTGTTTACACATAATGTAAAATACTCAAAATTGCCATTCTTTTAACAATAACTATTATATCACTCTTGTATGCGAATTGTCTGTTATATCACCATATATTGCGCCCCATATCGCAGTCCTAGTCGTGTAGTGTAATACCCTCAAGTTCAAAAACCACCACGCATCTTGCGGTCGATAGTAAAAACACATCTCATGTTTTCACTGATAATTGAGACTACAGGTGCGAAAATATGGGGACATAAATGGATAGATAGTTAAATGGATAGATAGAAAGATATAGGTATATAGATAGATAGATAGTACAAAATGGCTTTATATTATAATTTTTTTATGTACACATCGTAAAAGCTGATATCACAGCAGTAGTACGTTTCTGGTGATAAATCTAATAGGGTTGTTCAAAGATTATTACAGCACATCAGGGACTGTATCGAATAACCCCCGGTTATGTTTTTATTGAACCAATTTGTTTGTAGATTCTGTTGCTCTATTAAACTCTGGCTATCAGTTTGATAAATGACGTCAGTACTAGCCTCTGAATAATTCAGAGGTTTGTGTTTTCCGAAATTGCCATTATTGCATCAGATTGCATATTCATTCCATGTTTTAGTCCTATCAGTGGGGTAAATATAGCCTCGTTTTGAAACTATCGATTGTGTCCAATTTGTCATATTCAGCTAGAATCTTACTCAATTCCCAAGTCACCGATGGCTATTTTAACCCATCCATCGATTATTCAAAGTGGACTGCGTTGTCTGGGTATTCTTCCACAAAGCCCAATAACCGAATCGTACATCTGATCCCTTGGTTCCGATAACTCTATAGGGAAAAGCATTGTCTTAGTCGGAGGTCGATTCCGTTGTTATCAAAACAATACCCACACGACGAATATGGCCGGGGGGAGAAGGGCGCTAAGATTAGGGCCTTAAAAAGGGCGTCTTTAGATCAATCTCCGGGCACATTCTCCGTCTCCTATAGAGTCTGATACAGGGTCTTTGGTTTAATCCCTACCACCCACACACCACCCCCTACCACCCACACACCACCCCCTCCCTCCACTAATCCTACAGTGTTGCAAAGCGCTTAAACGTGTTCATAGTAGACCTAATTACAATTAATGCAAATCGATAATCCGCAGATTAACTGTGCGTGCTTTTTTCACAAATATCTTTGTAGTTGGACCTCATAATCAGAAATGCAGTATGCAAGTTTTTAAGTAGGAACCTCTTACCACGATATTGTAACATTTCACAACTGCGCATTATGTTTTAGACTATAGGTATATTTGGGGGGGGGGCACTCTGGGTTAAATGCCGGTGAACTGGGCCGAGGGAAGTCCCTTACTCGTCAACATCCTGGCAAAGCAGGAAGTAATAATGTTAAGGAAAACGTTAGTAAGATAAGTTTATTCTATTTCGATTATTTACTTGTCCTCTGTCGGTTGTTGACCCTAAAAACGGATGGTTCAGGCTATAAGCAGCATGTCACTCACATGGACTTTGGCAAATTAAAGAGCCCAGAAGGTTACCGCCCCGGGCTTGAAGTGGGAGTGGATCTCGGACTGATCTGTGCAGGCAAAACTTCCCAAGACCATTGTAAATATGGTCTTCCAGTTGAAACAACAGATAGTTATATGTACTCATCGACTTATCCATATTAGAAATATCTAACGCGCCCCTATGTTGGCCACTAATGTCTCAATACAGAACAGCATGTTCATGCAAACAAATGTCGGGAAGTAAGGGACAATGCGTTAAATATTGGGGAATACCCTCACAGCTCTAGCCTCGCTCCCATCAGGGTGGACACCGGGCACTTAGTTCGACCCATAGGGAGCCCTGGGGAGACAAGTACATTAAAGTCTCTGAAGAGTTCCATTGACAAATCAAACCTCACATAGACTCCATGACTGATCAGCAGGGTGGATGATGTTACGATGATCTTTTTTCGACTCATGGCCAAAGATCTGGACTGTCTTTATACATTCTATCCTGATGTGCCTCGGAGATAGTTGCATAAGAATCCGCAAAAACTATTCGCTATACATCTCCGTTAATATGGCATAGCGAGCGAATTGGCATAGTGTTGCATATTTCGTTACTTGAAAATCAGTTAAATAACGATTCCTTTTAATAATGTTTTCAGCTTTTTCTATTGATACATGTTTCTTTTTTGATATATGTTTTATTAACTGGTTTATGTGTTATACTTGTTTTTCCAGTAGTTGGCGAGAAAGTATAAAAATTGTGAGAAAATGATATGATGAGCAATAGGTTGGCAATAAGTACAGTCGTCGGCACTAGTCCCATTATCTGTTTTGCCAAAAATGGGTCATAATCAGGTCGAATCACTTACAGATTAACTTCATATAATCTTTTAACTTTACCTTTGTGGTTGCTCACTGTACATTTGGTGTTAGCATTTCCCAGATCTTTGAACCCTAGACAAGGGACATTTCAGATAAATCTCATAATGATGCTTCTTTTTTTGTAGCAAATTTGCTTTTTTGATTACTTCTCATATTTGACTGAGGTCTTATATGATCTAACAATCCTGTTGTCTTACTCAGTCGAAACATAAGACAAGAAATATGTTCTTGCCATCTCAAAGTCAATGGCTGAATATAAAATAGATGATACAACTCTTTCATATTCATATTTTGAATGTTGGCCATTGTCAGTACTCTTCAAGGCTCTTTCTTGCAAATTTTCCAGACTACTATATTTAGTTGATGTTCCACTTTCACTCATGACATCTGTATAATCAATCAATGGAAGCCCTGCTTCCTTATCTATAGTAAATGCTATATCAGAGGATATATAGGGTCTTACTGCCTCAGATGATGTATACTAGTATTTACCTTATCATATTTAATATCCATGAATTCATTGAATGAAAGTTTATCATCCACCATTACACCCAAATATTCGCATTTTTCAACATTACCAACTCAAAGATTATGCAGATACATATTCAGTTTACAATTCTCTTTACACTCCTCTACTTTAAAAGAAACTGTCATAATTATGTTAAGTCTTATTTACATTAACACTAAGTCTTCATACAGAGTTATATGTGACTCCGACTATGACTCTATATAGATAAATCATTCATGTATAAAATGAAGAGAAATGGCCCTATTATTGACCCCTGTGGAACATCCAATTTCACAGGTAATATAAGGGAAATCGTTTACGGAAAATCCACTTATATTAACCTTCAACGGAAAATCCCAACGGAATTTTCAAACTTAGGTATCCGCGATTCAATCTGCGACGGTCTGTCTCTGTGAGGCTTCCGTTAAAAACAGCAGGATGTAATGCACCCCTCCTGGTAGGGAATGGACTACCTTCTCTGGGGAAAGGACTGAGTCTAAAGGAGTACATCATTTTAATCAAACTGATCAAAGCCAAGCTGCCACGTAACAGAAACATTTCTGCAACCATACTGTATTTAGTTAGTCTGTTACTTGCTAAGATGGCCCATAAGAATTACATTATTGGTGGTGAGGTTGAAACTGCACCAAATCAGAACATAGTTACAAAATTATTTTTTGGTGAGGTTAGGACGAAACCAAACACAGAATGTTAAAGGAACACTCTGTTAAGGTTGAAGAATGTAACCAGAATGTTATAATCACGTTGCAATGCAACGTCACAGCAGTACTTTGCTGCAACGTTATTGGCAGCCATCAAAATAAAATAAGAAGAACCAATACAGAACCAAACAGAATGTTGCCACAATGTTAAAATTACGTCACATGCTTGGCTGGGGATGTTGTTTGTAGACTAGATCCTACTTCTTCAAAGGATGTTTATACCTGCCAAGACCTTGATTGTGTTTGTTCTTATGTACACTGAGGAAAATCGTTTTGTACTCAGTGAGAGAGAGCTCATAACGTTTGCCATGTCATCCTTAAACTACTTCCATAAGCAGCTAAACACGCCAGACAGTAGACAACGTAACCCCCTCCCACACCACCACAGCGGACAGTTCTCCTCCCGTGTCCGACACTGCGCGCCGGGGCACCTGGGAGCGGTGTCCGCTGGTCGGTCTGTGCCCGGCGATCTGTGAGTAGTACAGTAGGACAGGCCTGAGGAGCGGGCCCCCGGGAGAGGGGGGGAGGAGGGGTGGTAGGGGAGTAAGGTGGGGGCTCCCTGGTATAAGCGGGCAGCGGCCACCCTCCACACGGTGTAACGACGTCCGGTCAGGGACTGTACGAGCCGGGGGCAGGAGGAGGAGGAGGACACACCACTCTACCACACTGTTATTATTAGTACGGAGTACTAACCTCACTGGAGTTAGTGCCATGGGATTAGATCATCCACAAACTGGTAAGCTTTGTTTGTTTGTTTGTTTTTCCCCTAAAAGGTTAACGAAGCGAAGCATCTTTAATGATGATGGGCATTCGCTAAAACCGAATAACGAAGTTGGAATGTGATGGGATTTATTTCTAAAAGTGTTTTTATGGTTACCTTTGGGTCCGCATCCTTAAAACTGTTCCTTTTTCTAAGGAACCACAAATTCCAAAACGGTTCAGTTATAATGAACGTACTAAGGAATTTAAAACTGTCAGTAGATCTAGTCAACCAACTTCTACTTCATTGGATTAAGATCTAGAGGGATGGAGTCTTGTCAGCCTGAGGGTTGAAAAGAAAATATCTTTGGGCAATAAATTTCAACTAATAAGTTCCTCTTATTTCTGTGCAAAATGTTCATAAAATAGGAGGCTCTGGGCCCAAAGCATCTCATTTTATAGATAGGCCAACAAAAGTTGCCTGATGTGCCGCTTACCCTTCAACAATATATCTAGTTCCTCGTCGATGAAAGGGAAAATACCCCAATAACAAGGCGTGCACCGTAACGTAAAGCTAACATAGATTTTTGCTGTTATCCATTATGACAGGGTCCTATCATTGATTATGTGAAGTGTGGGACGTGGTATTCATGATGGAGAGCGATATGATTATATTGAATACATGGTCCACCTTTATGTCTACAGTTATCCTGGAGGTTTCCTGTTACGTCAATCATCGGGTCCTCTGTACCCCAGCAAACATTACGACGTCTTGAGTAGAACCTGGCACGTGCCAAATAGGAAAGTAACGTCTATAAGTTACATGTTGACGATACTGTTTGGGGATATTTCAACGACTACCAGACAACCACTTTTCTAATGTTCTTTCATTCGCTAATTATTAGCATAGACATGTATAAATCTTATGTATCTCTATGTTATTAGGTGTTTAAGATATCAGTACCTACTGAAACAGGTTCATCGGGTTTATTATCAGTGCGATTTCAGTGGGTGAAACGATAAAGAGATGACTATTTGCGGCGACTCAGAAGTTAAACGTTAATGTTTTGATGTTTAGGGATACAATCATTAACACTGGTAGAGACTTGACTGCCGTTCTCACATCGTCTTCGTACACACTATGTAGAATTAGCCCATATCTGGTCTTCCAAAGAAAACCATGGCCCAAAGTATTTTGGATTCTAAGGAAACCAAAGAGGGTCTCTTGTGAAAGCTTTCCTAAAAATTCCAAAATGGCCGTGTTACTGTACCATTTCGAACCATGTGAGGGTTGCAGACACCCTTGGTACTTCCTGTAGATAAAACACGGTTATCCTCAAGAACCTCTCATACACCCATAAGCCTAGAAAGCAAGAGTAAAGTGTCGCATTATGTTTTAACAAGTATGAATTAGATTTGGAAGACCAAAGATTATCAGATAGGGGTATCCGGACATGTGTCTCTTGTGAAGTCAGATTAGGTGCCAATATCGGTACGGGCGTTCCCCTACAAAGTCCTAGATCAAATGACATCAACCGACAGAGAGCTACCTTCACTCGGCCTGTTTTAACTGTATACAAAATGTCAGGCCCTCTTACAAGGGTCGTGACATTCCAAATCTGCTTTATACCTGGGCCCCAAAGAGAAGTATTTCTATTAACAACACCTTTCATTGTAAGGCGTGGCCTGAAATGGCGTCTGAATAGTTACTTCCCATCGCGTACTGGACATCTTCGGAAATGCTTAGGTCGCAGCACTTATACTTCCACCCAGTGTAGGAAATGACCAATACTTCTAAGGTCATGGTGAACTATAGAGGTTTAATTATCCGTTTAAAGTTAATGCGTGTTTGTGTTGTTTTGTTGTATAGATAATAGCTAGCTCCATTCGCAGTCTCCCTCCTCGTCGACTGCGGTCGTCCAATACATAATTATAGTTCCCTTATAATGTAAGACGTGAACACTCGTTGTGAAAGGATTTGTTGTTTATTATCCAATGTCTAGTCGTTCCGTGACAAGAACTCGATTGACCATGATCAGTCCCAAGGTTAGAGTTCCCTCAAACACATTCAGTCAACGCTCCGCGCTCTAACACAATTTCTCTCTCCAGAACCTAGACTGCAGATTAAAGGTCCAACCTTCGCAGGATGTTTACTCACACAGTGCTTGCAGCTACTCTGGCTAGCTAAGAGCAGAACACATTATTATATGGTGGTACGTCACACCTTAACTCCTCCCTCATTTCACTACTGTCAAAGTGAAACATTGGCTTACACGTGCGCTTCTAAGCTCACGTCATGCTGCCCAAACATGGACTGGCCACCCGCGTCAGTACAATGGTTAAATATACTGACGTCAACGGAAGTTGCATTATGCATGTTATATGAAGGGATAAGTACTATAGGCAATTTAAAGGGCTAACGTTTTGCCAACTCTTTTAACACCCACGTTCAAAAATGCTGGAATATTAATTTTATGAAGGCTGTGGCAAAAACGTGATCAAAGCTCCAACTAATACGTTTCTATTTTAGGTAGAAACCTAAAGAATGAGAAGGTAAAATCAGTCGTTATGCTAATTCTATAGATCATTGCAACCAGAAACAGTATGTTGCCATAACCTTTTACAAAGAACACCTCATTATTCTTACAAAAGCAGTTCTTTTTATGATAATACTATAATAAATGTGTGCTCATCAGCCATCTGAGGTTTATTATAGAATGTAAGCTTATTTCTATCCCTTTCTTGTCACATCTATCCATACAATTACCTATAAAAGTATAATAACCATCTAACAGATTTTGTGATGGGAAATGGATTTTTCATCAAATATTCCAATTTAGTTGAAAAATAGATCAAGAACACTCCCTACCTGTGATTGGTAGCAAATTGATGTGTCTGGTAATGTATGAAACAATTTCTCAATAGAAGTCTTTCTGAAAAAATAGTATATCAGTTAGCTGTTTGATGTTTTTTACCACATACAAAGAAAATGGGAAAATTTGCCATGAAATTGTAACATGTGGTATTAACTATGGCAACCAGCATTCAGAGAAAAAATTACGCAGGTGCTTCCAATTTCACATTACTAACTTTGCCATGCTTTTAACTCACAGTGCATGTACAAGACAGCTTATAAGGAGAGGATTTTTAAGTAGCATGAGGCTGAATGTTGTTTCCACATACTGAAAGATAGCTCCACAAAGATGCCACATACTGAAAAATAGCTCCACCAAGAGTGGTGCCACTGTCATTTTTTAGAGAAAAAGTACAATAGACAGTTGACTTAAGGCCTTGATTATAGTCGAATCTTAAAATTGGCATCTACATTTATCAAAAACTATCAGAAAATGCATATTTTGATATTTGTAGCCATACAGGTAACAAAAGGAGCTGTGCAGGAACATAATTATAGCAGGGTCAAATTTCTCAATGTTGTGTCTCGCTGCCTAGATCTATAGTTTCGGTGTGTAACAGCCTTCCCAGGATTAGTTAGATACGGTAGGATAACTATGTTCAGATGGTGGTATGATCCCGAATACTCACTAGGTATAACAATTGATCCTGAATGAACTCAAATTGTATCCCGAGCTCGTATTCTGGTTCGTACCACCATCTGGACATAGATTTCCTTTTATATAATGTCAATCTGTTCTGTTAAGTTGCATGAATTAGCCAGGTATTAGAAATTAACGCTATGGAATTAACGGTAAAAATATTAGATTAATCATCCTAGCATAAAACAGTCTGTCAACACAGTTGAAATATTTCATCACTTCCGCGCGCTGAAGTGTTGCAAAATCTTTGAGAAAGGGACCAGACAGTAAAAGTTTTTCCTGTCCACCATTGCAAGTCAACAAAACCTGTACATGGAAACAGGCTTACGGAACTTTTTTCGGCAAAGTCAGGACCACCAAGGATGATCATTAACCTTCAAAGGAAACAACCTCCTTTTGCTCACCCAAAATAGAGCGTGGGTTTTAACATGTTCACACGTTAAGGACATTATACGGGTGTGTGTCGAATCAGATTGATTTTTAAAAGGAACATCCTAATTTTGTAGATCTGAGGTTAGTCATTGAACATCATAGTTTCTTAAAATTAATAGATAAGCAAATAGGATATCAGTTTGGCTATTGGTGGATGGAAACAGGGCTTGTTGAAATAGAAGATCTGGAATCTATACCCCTGCTGATCCAGAGTCCAAACATCCCTCGGACTTCAGAGGATGAATAATTATTGTTTATATAATTCAATTCGAAGACCAGATCCCAAGATATTTAACTAAATGCGCAGGCACACTTTAGTCGGCTTGAGAAGCATCACAAAGCGTTTCTTGCATCACCTGACCAATCGGGTGGTCTGTTCCATGGCTGTCTTATCGGTTGTATCGAGCCACGTAATTGGTTATCGACCGGCGGTTTGCCTGGTCTCCGTCAGTGTACAATACACAAAGTGGTGTTGACGCCTCACCCGGCCCCCACACTGCCACCCACCGCCCCCGGACAGGGGGAATTAGAGGGCGCCCCGTGTACGATGAGACGACCGTCTCACATATAGACGTTTTTCTGTGGACCGCCTCGTTCCGGTATTACATAGGCCCCCATTCCTACCACTTTGGCTCATTGTCTATTGCCAGGCGTGCACGCACGTCCCGTAAATCGATATACAGATGTTATACTTTTCCCAGAAATTTGCAGCTATATTATAAACTCAAGGTGGGAAACCAATGAGCGATGCAACTAAGATTCTGGTCGAATTGGGGAACACAAGTGAGCGATATCTAGCATTGTTAGATATTATTTTCCAGCAATTTCTAATTTTCTTATGAATTAATAGTCACTTCCCTAAATAAGAACACCTCTAGTCGTTTTTATCCATTTCTGAGAGTTCTAGATGATTTCTGCTCGCCTGATCAGAACAGAGTTTCAGTTGTATTATTCAGTTGGTTCCCGCCTTAAGAGGTTTGATTGATGTTCATCTTAATGTTACCGCCTCTTAGTCGGCAGTAACACGGTCTTGAACATATAGAAATTGATTTTCATTGATAATCTCTTACCTTACCCCTTAATCGTAAGACAATTTACCTACAATATCAAAAAGCACTGGGCATAATAAATTCGATGAATAATTTCAAATGTAATAGTGGAAATAGGCATCTTGGTGGATCGGGTAACGGTAAAAAGTATTAGATGTAATGGGTCTATCTATAGATAACTGCCTTTCATCCATATGATCTGTTGTTTTCATGCGCACTTTACTACAGTTTAAGACATGCATAGATCTCCTATCAAACGAGTTGTTTACCTCCGATAGACTAAGATCATCATCTGACATTGAAAGGAGAGATTGTACAAATCTGTCATTACTTATTTGGATTGACCTGAAATGTTTTACATTGGGCTGATACTGCATAGAAAGAGTCACCTAATGGTCACTGGTAGGATCATGTTCTATAGAATCAAGAAGGCATGTTTCCAACTAACGACTGGGCTAACGACCATAGACGACCGAGAGCGACCATCGGCAAAAGCATAAAATCGGTGATGGAGATTACTGTAAACGACAGCAAGTGACAGCTTCTGAACGAAAAGACATCAAAACTTATTTTCCGGACGACAATATATACAAATATCCTTCAAAACCAAATAAGCTTAATTAAGCGCATTAATTATAACTATGTCTCCCAACCCATTATCAATGAAAATATTGTTTATATTATACCAAATGGGAACCTAATCACTCAATGGACAATTTATGTCGATTTTAAAGTGGTGGAGGATGAATCCTGAAAAGGAAAATTGTTCGGATTCGTATAAAGTCATTCATAGGAAATACCTGCTTTGCTATTAAGGTACCTGACGATTTCCCCCTGCGCACTCATTTTTAGTGTTAAATAGGCTGCCACTAAAGATGGGAACAGGCCTCCATGCTTGTTTATCAATGAAGCAACGAATTCGTCTAGAGGAAAAACAACACTAACGTGCTGAGATATTGAGATGTGTACATCCATGATCGATTATGTGTTGCCTGTTATTAGCCTAGTAGGATGTATTAGATATCACCAGACACCCCTTACAATATCTACCGCAGCGCCATCCATCTCCCGCCGCTATCTCTATGTGCAGGTATCATTTTAATCATTAAGAGTGCCCTAAGGGTGGCCCCACCAGCCGGTGACTTAATACCCCTCATTGAGACGTGAGTGTCCTCCTGGTCTACCAGCTACAGTTACCATTGTGGGCTCACTCCATGGAGATCTAGATGGGCCTGATCGGCACACGGGGCGCATGACCAGAGCAATCAGGCCGGCCAGGTTACATAACTGGTACCTGGGTATATAGAACAATATTTGGAGCAAAGTAAGCTAGCAATATGTATACTTTTCAAAAGTCATGCAACTCTGTGCAATTTAAAACGGGACTGAGTTTCCCTCTGCTTGTAACTGTAATGCATATTGATATTGAAGATCAGAAAAGAAGATTTGTGTCAGGGATTATATGTTATAATTGGTCAAAGAAATACAGGTTAGCAGATGGCAGAAAGACAACATTATCTAACGCTATATAGGCCTATATGTATGTTCTAAAGATTCAACCAAAACTAGAAACTTCTTGGTAGGGTTGTCTATATAGTTAAAGGACCGTTAAGATTTTACGGTCAAATGTGATGTATACAATATTTATATTGTTAGAAGAATAAACAAATGATTCTGGGAGAACCACTTTAGCTTTCGCTGCTCAGGGCCATACAGAGTAGTGTTCTCGTCCTTCGTAAAGGTGAAGTCTGTAACAGAGATTAAGCCCCCAATGCCCCCTGGTACACGACCGCTTAAACCAATACTGATGTATGAAAGAAAGATCATCGGCCATACATCATACGGTGCATGTAGAAGGGAGTGGTTGGATGTTCCTGATACCTGAAGCCCGCGACATTTTAGGGACACCCGCATGGCCTAGTTATATTAGGATAAATGGAAGCTATACTGGGCTACAACACCTCAAATAACTAGGAGTATATCCGATCTTTAGATACATTTTACAAATTTGTATAAAATCAGGGACTACAACGTCCTTTACCCAACGACTAAATTGTTCATCCTCCATGGCACTAACATGTAGTAGGAACAGATTGTGGTGACATGGTGTGCACAGAATGTTGCTTCGTTTAATGATTTCTTTCTGTACAAGCATCTCGTGTAGACTTTATAATTATGCCTACAAATCAATAGCAAAAACTTATAATCAAATACAAACATATAGCGAAGTGTTCCTTCCAACCAAGCCCCACCCACATGCAATTCGCCACACGCCCATTGAGGCTAGCACTTGTGCCAGGTTGGGCCCTCAGGTGGGGGGGGGGGGGGAGGGGTTACTCGGATCTAAAACACCTAATTCTTTGTGGCAAGAAGTTTTGTGTATGTGAAAGACCATACGGGCTCAACGATTCATTGTGAACTATCCCTTTAAGTCGTCAGTATATAGAACAGAATGCACGTTGTGAATAATTCTGGTTGCTATAGGTAAATCTCAGAATGATTAATTTGCAATGATAAGGATACATTTATTCATGACAATCAGGAGTACTTGTAGAAAAGTGACATCTCTTTTTCTTTTGGTTTTTGTGGTTGTTTTTTGTTGTTTTTTTTGGCAGAAAAGGAAATGGGACATTTGTTATAAAGGATCATAAAACCTGGATCTGTTTCCATGTGGAGGAAACTACTTTATGGGGCGGCAGGTTACCAGCCACTGCTTACCACTATCTCACGCCGGGAACTTTCTCTAGATCTTGCACTGGTTCCTGGAATACTACAAAGAAATATGTTATCTAGGGGACCAAATACCTTGTCCCAGAAAGTAGGTCCTACCTCCCCTCATTGCATCAGTGGCGATTGTGTCCCTTCTACCTATGAGAATCCCCCTTCTCCTCCCCCTCTAGTTAAGAGGTACATCGGGCCCCGGTCCTATGGCAGAGGGCAGGAGTTGACCCGTTGATGGCATGCCAATTAGAGTGGTCTGTACAGGGCGGCCATAACGTCCGACGTGCGTCCTCCTGGGCGCCAGGCACGAACAGGCCCTTTTACCTCCCCCTACACCCCCTCATCCCTTAACTGCCCCACCCCCACCCCCACCTTATCCCTCCAACCATATAACTGTAGCTACGTACAGTTCTATGCTCCTACACCCCGCCCCCTTACATCCCCCTCGCCCTCTTGTACCCCAAGACATACCCCCCCCCCCTTACACCCCCCGACATACCCCCGACCCCCTGCCTGAGAACAGCACCAGGTGGGTCCATCTAAAGTATACCTATATATGTCTACCTCTTACATAATGGGTAAGATACACATATATCTAGGCACTGTAGGTCTTGCAGAAAAATAGTATACCGTGCTTGAATGCTATCTAAGATGTACTGATTTTCTTTTCTTATTAACTGTGATGCAAAGACTGTAGGCCTATTTCTTAATAATTTAAAGTTATAAAATATTTTCATAAGGTATCTGTAATCGATATGTCTAGGGAAAAGTAGTCTTAATAATTGGAGGTGTGAACTAAATGACAATCATGAAACTATCTGTTACAATTCATTTCTCTTTATCAATATCCCATCCCACATTTGACCATTATTCCTGGTCCTTCTCTAGTCGCTACTTACCCTGTGACTATAAAGCCGGGGTTCAAGTGGCGGGGGAGGGGCTTAGGGGCTGAGGGCTGGACGTCTGTCAGGTCACGCCCACCCAATGGAGGGGCCCCTCATTACCCCTAAAGTACTGTCAAGTGTGTTTAGGGGGGGGGGGGGTATTCAACATAAAAACAGATAGTTTAAGCGACCAGAACTGGTCGAAAACGACAAAAAATGGTCAAATGGAAATGACCAGAAATCTGTTACCATTGAGCGATTCGTCCAGAAAGCTATCAAAAAATGGTCAGTTTCTTGGAGAATATCTAGATTTGTCAGATATTGTTCGCTGGCTACCTCTAATTCGACTATAATTCCATTTGCATCGCTCAATGGATACTCTCCTTTATCCGACTGCTAGTTATGTTAACACATATTTGATGAGCCCAACTCAAGCCGATAGTAAAAGCTAAAACATGAAAAAAGGCATACCTTTTTTGTTCTATTCAATTAATGTGGATCTGCAAAGGTTGCGTTTGTTTCTAAACTAATTGAAATATTACTGAGGTTACGACCACTTTCTAGGAAGATATCTTACCTATTTCTATAGTTGTCTCAGTTTCCAAAATAATTAAATTTGGTTTGAGTTACTTCAGAATTAACAGATGAATAGTTTGTATGATTTTACCTTACTAGAACCATGAATTTCCAGGATTTTTTAATATCTTAAATTATTTTACACTTAGTATCTTGATCATATATCTTACTCATTTTATCAAAATCCCTCGGTGACTTCATGGTGTACCCTCTGATACAACCTAGGAGTTGTTCCTTCTTAGATATGTCAGTGTCTTTAGCTAGACGGCAGAGTTAACATTGTCTGAACAGTCTTGTTAGTTGCCTTATGTATATTCCAACTTACACCAGGTGTATGGTTAACCCATCCAGCTTAAATCTCACAGTTCACGGAATCCCTAAGCTAAACTAAGCTGGAAAAAGACAATAACAATTACGACTGTGCTTAGTTACTCTGATGTTCTGATTAAATCATCGTTTAATATATATAGCTTCAGTATAATCATATATATATGTGCAATCTTATGACAGCTGTATCAATGGTGCATCTGCCCTAGGTCTGTGCATGTTTGACGTAACCAAGCCGTAGAATTATGTCAGCTGAGGTTTGCCCTCAGGCACACTTATATAAGTCAGTCCACAGCCTGCAGCAAGGGGTTTTCACGTCGATAGGTATCAAACTGTCCCATTTTGGGGACACTTCATTCATGATGGTGTTATCTAAGTCAATAACAAATTTATTTAGATAATATAATTATGATTGTGTGGACAACAACCAATATTGCAGTGGGATTCAAATCGAAACCCAACATTTATGATAATAGTAAACGCCCTAAACACTAGGCTGTATACAGCAACCAGTGAACTGAACTGAACGCCCAACTAGATTTACAACAGACTGTACAACAATTCAAATATGCCGGGTTTGACTTCCTCAAATAATTCTTATTTCTCTTTTAACCTCATTCGGTATATGTTTTATTTAATGTGTGAAAAAGTTGACGAAAAGTTCAAAAACGTTTTTCAACGCAAATGAGCGCCAACATCATGTGAGTACATGGTCTCTCTGTTGATCAGATGGGATAATAAGAGATACATATATGGTACATACAGTGAGTATAGGCCTAATGCTTTTAGAGCAGTTCCCAAGATCTAGTGCATGGGAATCTCGAATGATATACATGTACGTATTAGAATAAGTATGATTTTGTTGTTATAGAATAAGCTTATAAGGTTACGTATATAACGCCCTAAGCTTCATATATCCTCCCCACCCCGCTGTCTCGGGGGTTGTGTATGCCACCTCTCAGGTCATGTATAGCCTGGCCTCAGTCTCTGCAGAGGGGTACCTTCATATGTACTATGTGTATGGACCGCACAATGGGAAAACTATAGACTGGGTGTAGATAAAGTGGCAAGATGAGAATAATGACTCCCTATTATTGATCCCCTCACATGTGAGTCCTTCCAACAAAGCATACCTTATTGATGTTGAAAAAAGACAATGTAGAAAACATATACCAACTCATGATCTGCATGAAATAGTCAAGTCTAATATTTCGTAAAATGTTGCTCCAGCACATGCAATTTAACACTTTTGTCCACAATGTGATCAACGCATGTAGCAGCCAATCTAATTGCTCTTTCATGGTAATCAACAAGAAAACATTGAAGGTGAAGTTGACATGCTCTAGCATTATTTTCCAATGCCTAAATGTAGACAATTGCATTCGCATTTTGATAATTTTACTGAAACATTTTAGGGATGAGAGTTTTGGCGACAGGAATCCTATAAAGTAAGGACCCCCTGTAAATCAGAATGGCGCCTTCCCTCCTTGGTTTACACCAGTCGGGCGCAGCTATCCTATTCTTTTATTGCCCCATGTATAAGCGCACTGTATTCAGAATGGTCACCAGGGGCAGACCTTGTCACCTTTAATTCTGTGGTCTCCATCACCCATCTCACCCCACCCCTCCTTGTTGTTTCAGGTATGCTAGTTCTGTTGTTGCTGTACCTGTCACATGTCTCAACCCCTACCTTAGCCCAAGGGGGGCCAGGGCGGGGTCTCCTGTTGGATTTCCATGGAAAGAATGTTCCCTCAGTATACCCTGTTTGTCATAAGAGACGACTAAAAGGGGCACCCTGTTCCCCCAACAGGATGATCGAAGGGGGTATGGAGTGTTCTTTCTATAGGGCACATAAAAGACCCCTTACCACTCTTCGAAAAGAGCATGGTATCAAATCCAGTGGCGGGTTTCTCCTAAGCCATATCATAGATTCGGTCACTGCCCATGAGCTTTACCTAGTACAGTCTGATAAAAGAACCCTAAAGTGATGACTAGCCATTAAACTAACAAAAAAAAAACTAACTAACAATCAAAACACTCCCTTGTCGTTTCAGGTATGCTGGTTCTGTTGTTGCTGTACCTGCTCCTGACGTCACAAGCTGAAGCCTCGTGTCGGGGGTCGTGCGGCGCATGCGCGCGGCGTTACGGGTGCATGACGCCGGCCTGGGGGAAGTGCTGCACCCAGTTCTTCATGCACAACGGGCGGAAACGGGCAGCACCCCCAGCCGCCCCCGACCGCGGCGTCATGGAGAGCTTCATCGAGTATGTGCGGCTAAAAAGTAAGATGGTCAATGTAAGTTAAGACAATTAAGTCAAAACACATTACCCCTCTTTTAGATTGAAAGTGTTATGGTTTGAGATTAACTCTTGGTTGTTCATAGTCTGATCTGAAACAAATTTATGTACTTATTCTCCCATCATGTTCATGGCTATTTTCCTCTAAATTTGCCTGACCATCTATGAAGTGCGACTAGTTATTCTCCTTCTATAGCTGTCTGGCTAAAAGTTCATAATCTGAAGATTGCGTTTTGGTATGGGAGGGAGAGCACCTCTTGATAGTTATTAAAAGTTGGATGTAATGGTGAAGAAACAACTGTTTTATGTGTGGTTCTGAGAGCATCAAGTTCATAATAGTTAAATATCAGAAGTATGTTGGCACAAGGAATTCCCAAAGGGAACTGGCGTTTGGATCATTTTCCTCCAAATTTGATCATTCTAGAGTCAGCCAAATAAGCAAACAAAGATTTGAATTAAAAACAATTAAAAATGTTCCAATAACATATAAACGAAGGTGTCTACAACACTTGATGTAAACATGGCTTAAGGAAACCCTTATTTGGTCACGGCAATTGTTTGGGGCGTGGATGATGTCAGGTTAATGAGGCTTGTTGGGTTTGGATGGCCCTCGTCTGAGTACTCAGGGCTGGCCCCTACCTCCGTCAATAGTAACATGGCGCAGACAGGGGCCTCTGTAATGTACCTCACTGACGGGGATCGATGAAGTATCATGTCGTCATGTCTATATTTGTAGACTCATTTGTCAAGGGAGGGAAGGGGCCTTCCATTTAGAACGTACATATATTTTCAAAAAGACCCTCACCATTTGATTTCTACTGGAACGTTCGCATATGTTCACCAATTTCGCCCCCCCCCCTTGATGCGTACATACTTAATGGAAGGCCTCAAATCTGAACCCATTAGCTTATTCTGTTTAGTTTGGCAAAGTCGGCAGTCAAATAGCTGGAGGCTAATTTCTTTCTAGTTATTTTCTTGTGCCAACATATATACTTCTGATATTTAAAAAAGACTAACTTGATGGTATCTGCAGATACAGAACTACAGACTATAAGTCTGAAATAACACGAACATTTGAGAAGTATTATCTTAATTCACACTCTTACAACCTTATCTGCAATTAGTTTATGCCTACTTTGCAATAAAAGTCGATAATTTTGCTTTGGCAATTTGCACTTTATTGAACTTATCGTCCTCCACTAAGTTCGTAATGCACCTAGTGTCCTGTCCTGAACACTATTTCTGTAGCTTTGAAATGGACTCAAGTAAAAAAAACAATAAGTGTAATACAATTAATCCCCTTTTTAACAATGAAAACTTTCTCTTGCAGAGGCCGATGGCCGACGGTTTCGAGCCGGAAGAGAGCGACAAGGCGTTCCTGCGTCCCGATATTTCGAGGGACGCTGACAATAGCTTCCCACTAGGGGGCGACACTGAGCCAAGACAGCCGCTAGGTGGCAGGACGCTAACTTCCGGTCCAGATGTATCATGGGAGGATTACTTGGAGGGGGACGTCAAATAAAAACATCTTTTCACTGGGGAGGAAAATGTGACATCAAAGGGAATTTATTTTCAAGCCTCTCTTTTGCTGGAGATTATATTCATTTCGCAATGTGCTGGTTTGTGTTTGATGACATATCAGAAACACAAAATATCAAATTTGTCGACTATTCATACATAACTACTTATTTTGCCTGTCAAAAACCTAGGTTTTCATATAAAATATATCCATCTGAAGACGAATCAAACTTTATTGCAATGAGGTTATTTTTGTGGGTCATCTTTGTACATGGGATTTAAGTCCCTGCGTGCTTCAGAGAAATGAACTGTCTAAAAGAAACCATAATTGGGAACTCTATTACGTTCATGAAGGGTACTGTCTGTATTTCTGGGTTGGCGCACTACACGTCGCGGCCCTGCTACCACGCCTACCGTTGTCCCCTCTCCACACACGGACAACCCGACTCTGGGGGATTTGTATAGATCATGTAATGTGAAAAGGCATTAAAGCGATCAGCATGACTCCTTCGGTTTGCTTTTCATTCTCTGTAAGTATATTTCGTACCATAATGTGTCATATAATGTTGTTGTGTACCTGATATTCCTGCAAGGCTGAATCCACTTATCAAGCAATAAATTATGTTTCCATAATCACCTGCCCTCTTGGTTTACCTGCTAACTTAACCATAAAAAACATGTACACGGGTTTATTGGACATCATACTATTTGTTCGTTGTTGTAGTAAAGTTGCTTTCGGGTATTCCCCATTAAATAGATTTCTGCTCGAGTGCCCACGTCGGTTGAATAAGAAAGTGAGGTGAATTTGAAAAGAAACAGTAAACCAGAATTATGTTTTATGTATTCACCAAGTGTTTAATATCATCTGTTGACGTAGCTGCCTTGGCGCCGAAATGCAAGAGAATACTATTGATATTTATTTGTGTCTTTCTGAATCTACAGAAATACTATATGCGGACAAAATATCACAGTTTTAATATAGCAAGTTTTTTTTGTAACCTTGGGACAATTGGAAAATAAGGTCATAGTTTATAATCTGTGTGGTTTCTAAACAGAAGTTCAAATATCTAATTTTATGAAAGTTCGCTTTCAATCTAAGACAAAGTTGAATTGTATTTAATTCAAGCCTATATTGGTCTTTCGACTTTACACGATTGCATACAGAGTATATACACGTGAAATATAGAGCTGGCTGTCCCATGCAAATTGATAAACTTGTTATTGAAAGTATAGGAAGTAAATATCATGCTTATCAAATTAATTTTGAAAATTCAATTCGTAAATCATACATAAAAGTTCCAAGTTCTTTTTGCATGTTTATCCGCCTGTCCCTTCATTGTCCCATATGGGATCGTCACTTTTCTTCCCGGCACTCCACGGGTTCGCCAATTGCCACGCAAGGACCAAAATCGCACCGGAAGTAAGCTCAGTCCGTCCAGAGTCATTTCCGGTTCCGGTCGTTTGCCTCTGACCCAGGAGAACCCACGAGGGGGCGCCCTCTTAGAGGAGGTATCACCATCCGGGTCCTCGTCGTCCACAGCCTCGTTTTCAGATGAGCGATAATAGGTGAGGCTCTGGTAGCGCCGACACGGGCTGGTGACGTCAGTGATGACGTCATCCTCTATCGTCAGGTGTCGGGATACAGGACGTCTGCCCGACTAGAAAACAAATGAAGGCAATGGCAAATCAACATTATACCACTGTGGCACAGCAAGTGTCCAATACACATTCGACACAGGAGCATAGCCATTTCTACTATGGAGTACAACTATTAGAAAACTATACATAATATCCAGCAGGAAAATTTACTTTGATTGGAAAGGCACCTTGATCAGAAGAGAAGGGCGTCCCCGAGAAACAAACATTTCAAGAGCAATATCTTCAGACCGGAAACTTATCAATATAGCAACATTCATGGGAGGAATTTAGATGAAATTGATATACTGCTCTAGCTGTTTCTACCTGGAAATAACAGCAATAGAAAGCTGGGACTGTTTGTTATTCAGGATCCAACCCACCGTTCAGGTTAAATGCCAGAAGATATGCATACGGTCAGCCCAGACTCGAATCCCCGATTTTGAAGTGAAAAAAAAGGGGGGGGGGGCAGCATATATAAGTACTAATGCGTCACGAATACAAAGGCCCCCTATAATATCATGCGTCTATAAGACCCAAAAAGAAGAAAAAAACATAATTATGGTCACCAGCAAAACTCCAATGCTTCTGTGAAGATATTATGCAGCAATTTTGATGTTGATGTCAGTATTATAAGAATGGCACAAATACAAGAAAAATGCCCTATATTTTAACAGATAATGAGTATCTTCACATTTAAACTTGACGATAATGCATATAGGTCACCAGGGGACAGAAACGGCTTTAGAAAATTGGATATCGTCTCATTTCCTTCTGGTGCAAGAAATGTGAAACAAGCTTTACACAGAGAAAGCCTATTTTCTACTATTCCCATCTGATAAGAAGGTCTAATTGCTATTGCCGTCCTTTTATGATTGGTTCTAATCATTCAGCCTGGGAAAGCCAACACCGGGCAGCAGTCCTATTATACCAATCCTTGTATAGACTAGCATTAATGCACCGACGTCGACGTGAATGTTTAAAAAAAGAAGTTATCACAACATACTTGGGATTGGCGACATGAATATCATGTCTCAGTACCTATAATTGTTTTTATCTCTTTTTTATTTTGTATTTCCTTTTCATTCAACTATTCAGCAGTATGAAAATACAAAATTTTGCTCGAAACGATTAATATAAACGTTTGCGCCGAACGACTAGAGAATGCAATCTTATTTGAGAGAGAGAGTACTTTGAAACTCTTTGAATAGTTCCATAAACGTGTACACTGTCAATTTAGCTGTAATACTGCCCACTTTACCCCTCTCAAAAGTGTATTACAGTACGACGCCGAATACCCAATGGGACGTCAGAAAAATCACAGGCCTTGGGTATCAATTCTCCCCACCACTGATAGCTGAGTTACACTGGTTGAAGTACCTGCAGGTTAATTTGGACTGACTTTCGACAAACACACAGGAAAATCTATAGAAAATATTTGTAGTGTCTTGATCTGTAATTAAAGCATTTTCAAATAGACTTGAAAAATTATAGATACTTATGGATGAATTCTAAGAATATAAGTCATGTTAGTTTTCGATCATGAAAAAAACTGTTTATGCAATGATTAATGGACATTTCAATGCTAAAGCCCCGTGACTTGTTGACATATTTCCCAGCATGCATCTTGATATAGGCTAACCTGCAGGTATAGGACAAGCAAAAAGCCATCCGTGGTAGAGAGAATTAGGTAAGCCGAAGCTGCGCGAAAATGACAAAATGAGATAATGAGTAACTCACCACACGTGGGTTGTGGTCCCTGATGGTCCCGACCTGCCAGGCGCCCTGAGCTGCTCCTAGGACCAGGGCGGTGAGCAGCAGGAGGCGGCACACCCTGGAGGCGGCCCTCACACCGCACACACCTGACACACCTGGCATACTGCCGCAGCCCGCAGTGACCTGCTCACCGGGCCCTACCTGAGTGACCCCCTAACGGCCGGTCTGACCTTATAAGTGGGTGGGGCCTTCTCCCCACTCCCACGCCAAGAGAAGAGGGGGGGTGCTTAGTCCAGAAAGGGCTGGTGACCCGAGTATGTGTAAGGGCTTATAGACGTTGTGCAGACGTGGTCAAGTGATCCCTTTTTGGTGATTAAGACCACGTGGCTATGGAAAAAAAAGAAAATTTATCAATTCCGAATATTGATACTCTTACATATGAGTATTTCTAGTGTATATAATAGCAATTATGAACTGATCACCAATATGGGGGTCAGCCCATCCTGGGTGCTTATGACGTCATCTCCACAAAGTCTATGCATAGACATCTTATGTATCTCTATGGTCTATGCCTGACTTGAACAAAAAGACATCATTATTGACGGGGTGGATCGAGAGACTCTCAAAGGGGGGGGGGGGGGGGATAAAGTAAAATGTTCTCTCGGCCGCTATGGAGGTGTAAATGCTCTTACGATGATAGCTTAAAGTTTTTGGTTCTTCCAAGACGGCACATGGTCTTGATTGAAATAAGTCACCTTCATCGACCTATCTGCACCATTTAAAAGGGTCTTTTGCCGATAAAGATTTTGGTGATGGGGGAAGTCCATTTGCTCCTATAAATCCAAGGACCTGAGATCACCAATCCCTAATGCGAAATCCCTAGTTTCTAACCACCCTTTACCCCCGTCTGAGAGTATTCCCCCTCCCCGGGTGGGTCCCCGGGGCTCGTGCCAAGCCCTCGTCTTGTACCCGGCGTGTACCTTATTAATGGTCATAACCAGGCCGGGAGAAGGCTGACCAGCGGACGTGGGTGGAGACGGGTGAGGGCGGGCTTTACAATGTGTCCGCAGATTTCTCTAGATCTGATAGAAAACGGGACCATTAGGATAAAGATAATGTTTTTGAAACAAAAGTTATATGTGGATCATACGTTGTTTTTGATATGCTAGTTATAATTATGCCAGCAATACGATTAAACAAATTAATTATAAAAGCATTTTTCAGAATTCCCTTGAAATTAAAATCCAAAACGAAAGATGCAGTGTACTGATTCAACTAAAAATCTAGACTAGAGAGATCTCTTTTTGATAGTCCGTCCCTGACCTACTTAACTCTTACATAATCTCTTTGGGAAACAGTGGGTCTGGCAGCGACAGACTATCTTTTTGAATGTGTTATCAGGAGATTATAGGTTGAGAAAAAGAATGGAAATTATGCAAATTTCCCGTGGGGCTGTAGATTCACACAATCATAATGAATCCCTTTGTGAAGGGTCTGAATGTCAACAATACATATTCTAATTGGCACAGCCATTGTCATACTTTAAACTTTGAGCGTTTTTTTTATATATATATAACGGATTTGCCACGTACAGAATAATTAAATAGAATGCTTGCAACAACTGAGCTGGTGCTAGAAACGTCCTGGTTGTGAGACAGATCAACGAGGATATACTCGTTGGACAGATTACCCTCTCCCCTCCCCCACATCCCGAGGTCTTTGATCACCACACCCCCAGCTCAGGGAGAAGTCATCGATTCGGCCTCCGTTATAGACGTGCTATAGACGTATGAAGGATGGAGTCACACCGACGAGCGTGTAGGGGAAGGTGCGTGGGTGGTGAATTACAGCAGGTACCGGGCCGGGTTTCCACCGAGCCGCACGAGTCGCCAAATCACAGAGACCATCAGAGTATTGGTTATTGTACATTGTCTTAGCTCATTAAGGATAGAGAGGTGTTATCCTCCTGTACTTTGCGGTAGTTGCATCTATTGTTCTTTTTATGATTCATCCTTAGGAAAATATGCCTAATACTTTTGATATCCAAACATGAATATGACCTCTACAAAGTACTGCATGGTATATATTAATTTGTTGAAAACTGACTAAGTTAATGAATCACAAAAAGAAAAATGTGTTTTTAACTTTTATTTTTTGAATGTGGATATCTCACTGAATATTCAAGGTATTCATCTGAAACTTTGAATATGCATTGAAAACATTCTCATGGAGGGAACCATGTCTCAGATTTATTATATAGGTCTCAAAAACTTTTTAAAGAAATAATGAAAAAAAATGTTAAAAAATAATTCTAAAGTTACCCGTTTTTTTTAATAAAATAAAAACTAGAACCTCGAACAAATAACTGAGACACGGTTCCCTCCATAGTAATGTTCTTGTACTGCCTGTAAAGTTTCAGAGGTCAAGAGGAGTTATTCCCAAAGATATTGACATTCAAAAAATAAAAGTGAAAAATTAATGTTTTATTATATTTTCTTTTTAATTTACACTTCATTAAAAAAAACACTACATATCAATAGGTAGAGAAAAATCTGCCCTTTCATTTGATATATAAAACATTAACCAATAGGCATTATTAACAAAACTGTTGCAATTTTACTGAAAATGCCGTTGATAACACCTCTCTATCCTTAAATCGACACACAAATGACCACATTTTGAAATATTGAAAGCTTCTGCTTATTTCCGTCGCTATCGAACTAGATAGAGCCTCTTTAGCGTGTCGTCGTTATAGAGAACAACGACAAGCCGGAACCGGTCGGGAACCCCTGGGGCGCCCCCCTATCCAGTATTACAAACCCATCATGGGTCACAAACACATCTTTACTGGTTCGTCTCAGCGTCGACCTGCTTCGACCAATATTCTTAGCACCATAGAATGATTATTGTTATCACCATCCTCTTATCAAATCATACTGTAAGATGAGTTCATAAGGTAAATCGATATATTCGACTCGTATGTTAATACTTTTAATATTTTCTGTTTGGTCAGGAGGTTTGACCAGTCTGAGATTAAAGGCTCAATATCACACAAAAATGAAGGTTTTATACAGTTTTTTCGTAGTTGACAACCTTTTAAGACTTAGTCAAATAAGGGCTTGACACCTGATAGATTAAAGACCCTCGGTTTCCATGGGATTTTAATGATACATGTATATAATAGACACCCAGGCATGCAAGTTATAGTAGGCCCATCGTTGTACATTGTCACGGATCCATCAAAACGGCCCCGTGTCATAGTACAGTCTATCCTTAAAACTAAAAGGTAGAGCAATTTGGCTTTTTTTCATTGGTATTCTTCAATGAGATAGTGTATGCCTTTATCTAAGAAGGAAGCCGACTGTCCCATAACCGGTTATCGTGTTGAGTTGAGAAGAGCCCTGACTTTTACTACACTCTGTTCCCAGCCGGTGGCCAGTTGACCGCCCCTGTTGAAAGGTAAACCCACTAAACGCCCCGATATATCAGAGTTATGTCCTGACTTTGTTTATCATCAACTGGGTTTGTCCGTCAATATACTCCACATCAAATGGCCGTTGTCATGGATACCCTGCAGCTGGCCAATCAGCGAAAGGATCCAATGCCCGGATGTCATTGCCAGTGACATCTGCCGGCGTACAGAAGGCAGAACACACTCTCCAAGCGTTACTCTGGTTGAACGTTTGCTTGTTTCCGTATAAGACATCACAGAACGGCTTGGAGAGTGAGAGAGTCTATTCAGAGGTCTAAGGAATGAAAAATACTAAAAGGAAAAACAGAATGTTAATCCAATCTGACATAAAACGAGAGTTGAAATAAAAACGTCGGCCCTGTTGTTATCCTAATGTGGCTAACATGTGTGTTCCATTTACCTCCTTTTTTCCTTCGGTAATATATACTGAAAGTTATTTTGTGTTGCAGAGTGGCTTCTTTTGTTCCATTTGGAATCGTGCCAAAGAAGAACTAAGCCAGGAAATGTTTACTTTGGGTGTGAAGTCTTGTAATATGGTTCCCGCCTTTTTTTTTGCGTAGTTTATAAACCAAGCAGACGACATTAGAGCGGCGTGTAGCGCTGTCCCGCTGCCTGAGACCACATCGTTGGATCCCTCTATGGACGACTCATATAAACATACGTCAGTTATAAACTGTATCCCTGGTAAAGTTGGTTCTTTTTAAATTATCTGGTCATAGCAGCCAATCAAAGTATGTGCCTATGATACTATATCTCTTATCTAATGAAAGTTTTACAAATGTCTGAATATGACTGTTGCACTTCCTTCCTTCAATAAAACAACCCTCTCCAGAATTAACTTGGTCTTTTACATGTTTTCTGTTAACCAAAATGCTGCTTCAATCAATGTTTGATGCAAGATTATCAGAAAAGGGCGAGAGCAATTATAAACACTCTTAGGACAAAGGAGTTCATATTTAAAAAAAGACCTATTCTGGCCAAAGCAGAACGATATGTCAACGCCCCCGCCCCAATAATCCCTGACCTTTAATGGAAGTTTAAGTCTACAAGACCAGTGGGTCCCTTTGAGTCATTGGGAAGGGTTTTGGTCCTAAGACTAAGAGCATCCCCCTGCTCTGGGTGCCCATGACGACCGAGTGACATAAGGAGTGAGGGGGGGAGGAGGGTGACTGAGACTGAGGGGCCAAACTCTAACACCCACAGACACCCTTAGGGCCTCCACATAACGACAACCACCTCGCCATGCTAAGGATGGGTCGGACAATGGGGATATGCCTTACTTACGTTATCATCATAGGTAAGTCAGATCGTTTGCCCATTAAATCATTTCCTTTATATTTGGGAGTGGCATGGAGAGTGAAAGTAGATTTTTGTTTATTGAAGGTAGCTTGTAACCTTACATACATCTCATATACATTTATTGGCAAATTGTGTGTTTAATTAAATTACTGAAAAAACGGCACTTTTCTAAAAAGGAAAGGACGACCCAACCTTACCCTTATATTCTCTATTAGATAGCAAGATAAGTTCGTTCCATTGCGATCGTCTCATTGTTATAAATATGATCGTTGTAATATTGAAACTAGCATTAAGCTAATAATAACTTTGGTCCAAGTACCAAGAATACAAGAATAAGTGTAAGATGCCAATGGATTTAATCATCTTTGTTTTTTCATATTTTTATCGTGAAATTGAGTAAACTGTCTTAAGATTAAATTGGAACATCCTACTGTCAGAAACATAGGGAACGTACATAAATACTTTAGCAGTGCATTGCCCTGTGACCTTTATTTCTCAAAATATTGGAAACTATAAAGGACCAATGGTGTAGGGTTTAGTGTGAGTTGGTGTGATCATGAGTCGGGGAGTGGGCCGTCAGGGGCCGGGCCGCTCAGCGTGGGTCTGTCCCCGCCCCGCCCCCCGGGATCTGTTTGTGTGGTCGGCGAGGTCAACACGTCACAACACTGTACCCAACCTACAGCTATAGACCCTGTACGTGCTGAACGTCTGTATTAAAGGAGCTTCTTCTGAATAAGACTTTAACGACGTGTATGATGAGTGAATTGGAATTCGCAATCTTATTATGGTGACAAAATCATAATTTTGTCGATACCATTGTTTTTTAAGGATTTAAGGTGCCTGACCATTATCATGTTCAGAAGCTCATATCTCGGCTTCAACTCAGGATGTTAGGAAACTGTTTACATCTTTAGAAAGCTCGAGACTTGTTCTACATTCATTGTCTCTGTCAATAAGCTCACAAATTGCAGATCAGGTCACAAATGTGAAATTAAATCTATTCTCCCACGAAAGTCTAAGGTGGCCAGCCCAGCTATGTCACTGTAGGAGATGACCATGACGTGTTGCTCACAGTCCCTACAGGTAGATGACCACGTCAGCGCGTTTCGTGCAGTAGTAGGCGTGGTTCTATACTTATAAGAACTGGTTATATTTAGGTGGAAATTATACTTTTATGCCATTCTGGAAAAAGAAATTATAATAGGAGTAAGGCTCTCATGATCAGGAACATTTTGTTTTATTATCATGTAAACGACTTTGGTGATAAAACCCAGATAACTTTTACATTGACAATTGAGCCCCTATACCTCTCCTCTTGCCGCGCTACCACTGCAATCCATTATATCTACATCTCCGGAACCATCCACGATAGTCGCGATGATCTAAATTGCCAGACACAAATACTCATGGAGGAGTCCTGTACAAGGTTGATCCAACAGGTGGAAGAGTGGATATCAGTTTAGCATATATAGATGCACACCTCCATATTTCGAGCCTTTGTAAGGGCTTTAGGTCCCCCAACAGACTTCTCTATAGACGTCCCCCTCCCTACAGACCGGCCCGCAGACAGGCCCCATATTGCGGGTGTGTTTATTTACCGTTAAGCAGCCCCAGACACCTCGGGTAGAGTTAATGCGGCCCGTGCTAACCGAATCACCCGGTGTTTGGGTGGTCCCGACTAGATCCATATAGCCCAGCTTCTCCCTGTCGCCCCTTTCTCCCATGTCAGTTCAGTTTATTGTTCCTGAACAGCCTTTGCCTCACTCTTTAGCAATTGCCAGGCTCTTTCTTTAAGTTGTTTTGAATAGTATGATCATATTGAATATATGATATCACGTATTATGTTATCTAATTATTCAAGGAAGTAATTGCGTCTATGCACACTTACCCCCCCCCCCCCCGCCCCCTTTACATGAAGTACGCATTGGATTCAACAATCTTTTCAGACATCACGATTCCAAGTACCAGTTCTGTGAGACTTAGAAAGTTACGGCAAGGTACCCGTTAAGATATATTAGGGGTGCATAAAAATGCTTGGTGGTAGTCTGGGAATCTTAAGCTAGTGATCCACGTTGCAACATTTTCTAAACCGTTTAAAAAAGTAGGAGCAAACCGATCTTAGGACCGACAGTTTTTTTTATGTTGAGAATCGGTTGGGCAATTAAACCTTTTTGTCCTTAAATCGGTCCAGAATCGGTCCAGAATCGGTCCACTACCCATGATCCATGGTAGAGTTGGAAACCGATTATTTCCTTGTATTTTAAACTAGAAATCAGTAAGAAAAGAATGGGAAAAAATCGCTTGGTTTAATTATTGAAATTTGACAAGGAATTTTGCATTAAACGTATTAAAAGCATTAATGCACCCTAAAATATACCTTGTTTAGTGTCTACAAACATAACTATGTGGAAATGATAAATATCCATCATACAGTTTCAAATAAAATATCAAATGAATGTGCATTTAATTTTCTTAATCATGCCGAGGTTTGTTATGTAATTGATCCTAAAATGAATGAAATAGCATTGAAAAACCCTGGTAGTAACAAAATCGGTCCAGAATCGGTCCAGAATCGGTCCAGAATCGGTCCAAAGTTATTAAACAAGTTTGATAATTACGTCGGTCCATTGTCGTTTTGAAATCGGTTGGAATATTTTTCTATTTCAACTGTCGGTTCTAAAATCGGTTTGCAAAAATCGGTTGACATGATCCACGTCACAATTTTTTACAAAGTGAACCGATTTCCAACCGATTTCCAACCGATTTTCTACCGATTTTCAACCGATTTTGGAGATAGAGAATATTTTGAAAATCGGTTGACTATCGGTTCAGTTTTGTCGCAACGTGGATCACCGCCTTCAGGCAACAGTTTGAAGCCCAGAGATTAGACGAAGTTAGGAAAATGACATATTTCGCATTTTTCAGATAGATTCAGATTTTGAAAGCCAGAACTGTTAACGTTGACCTGTTTTTGACTTATCCTTGGGGAATTATAGCAGTATGACAATAGCAAACACTCAAGGATGGGTGTCTGCTGAGACATGAAGCTCCTAGGGTAACGACAGGACCTGCCAACCTGAGGGCAACCCAGACTGAACGTGGGTGCCAGGAAGGTGTGTCAAGGCGGTGATCCACGTGCCGACGAAAATGAACCGATAGTGGACCGATTTTCAAAAATCGCTTCAGAATCGCTTCAAAATCGCTTCAAAATCGGTCCACTGTGGCTCATAATCGTGACGTGGATCAAGTCAACCGATTTTTCCAAACCGATTTCCAACCGACATATGTGACAGTAAATTATTCCAAACGATTTCCAAATGATTTCCAACCGACGATGGCCCGACAACATTATTAAACCTGTTTAATATTTTTGGACCAATTCTGAACCGATTCTGGACCGATTTTATTATTTCTTTGTATTTCCAATGTTATTCCATCCGTTTAAGGATCATTTAGTTAGCGAATTTCAGTATAAGTTAGAAATTTAATGTACGTATCATTTAATACTTAATTTGATGCTCTCCGATGTATATCTTTTGTTTTCATCATTTTATGTTCTTACACAATAAATATAATTTATCTATGTGTGCATTACTGATTTAATACGTTTAATGCAAAATTCCTTGCTAGATTTCAAAAATCAAACCATGCGTTTTTTTCCCACTGTTTTACTACTCATTTCTAGTCTAAAATACAAGGAAATAATCAGTTTTCAGCTTCACTGTCGATCATGGGTATAGGACCGATTCTGGACCGATTCTGGACCGATTTTAGGACCAACTGGTTTAATTACCTAACCGATTATGGACCGACAGAAATACCGTCGGTCCAGAAATCGGTTTGCTTTTCATATTTTCATCGGGTTGAACAATGTCGCAGAGTGGATCATCAGCTTCAAGGCTGGTCTGGAGAGAACCAAATCCTTGACCAAGTCATGCCTATGAAACAGTAAAACAAATATTACAGAAAATAGGATAGTTCCTCAACACCGCTTTAACGATTAGATCTTCTCGAGTAAACTCCCCCAACCCCTAACACACGAAAATGACCCTGCAAACCCTTGGAACCCTGAAAACCCTGAAAACCCTAGGGACCCCAAAACATGTTTGTCGAGCATATCCCAACAGCAGGCCAGGCATTAACAACAGCTTTCATGTTCAGATGGACTTTTTCAATTGAAATGAAGCTTTGGCAAGTCTTAGCAAAAAAAATGGATTCTTAAAATGACCTTGACCATAAAATGATCACCCCAGGCAGCATTCCGATGTGGGGCATTTGGGGCCTAGGTGGGCTGGCAACTGAGTCCAACCTGGGCCAACGGACTCAGACTCATACATATTTGTCCCTAAGGGGCCACTTGGGCCCAACATGGACTAGCCCATACTGGGCCCATACTGGGGCCCAATCAGGCCCCAAATGGATTTTGACTTGGCTATACAACTGTATTCAACTGGGCCCCCTTTGGGCTTAAATACTATTTAGGATATTATGGGACTCTTGTGCCTTTTTTTCATTTGGTTTGGATTGGTATCTCCTTTCTTTGCATCTTCTGTGGCAATCATTTACCTCTTGGTGGCTGTCTCTGATGGCTGCAACTGAATCTTGAAAGTAGTCACTCAAAGGCCCTCAGTCATCCCTAACGGCCCTCAGCTATCCCTGACGGCCCTCAGTTGTCTATGACAGCCCTCAGTTGTCTCTGACGTCTGTATGTTGTCCCTGATGGCCCTCAGTCGTCTCTGATGGCCCTCAGTTGTCCCTGGTGGCCCTCAGTCGTCCCTGACAGCCCTCAGTTGTCCCTGGTGGCCCTCAGTTATCTCTGACGTCCGTGTGTTGTCCCTGATGGCCCTCAGTTGTCCCTGATGGCCCTCAGTTGTCCCTGATGGCCCTCAGTCGACCCTGAGTCGCCCCATGTCACCCCATAAGGCCGTCAGTCGTCCCTGACGGCCCTCAGTTTTCCCTGACGGTCCTAGGTCATCCCTGACGGCCCTCAATTGTCCCTGAGTTGCCCCATGTTGCCCCATAAGGCCGTCAATCATCCCTGACAACCCTCAGTCATCCCTGATGGCCCTCAGTCGTCCCTGACGGCCCTCAGTTGTCTCTGACTTCTGTATGTTGTCCCTAACAGACCTCAGTCGTCTTTGACGGCCCTCAGTTGTCCCTGACAACCCTCAGTCGGCCATGACAGCCCTTAGTTATATCTGACGTCCATATGTTGTCCCTGATGGCCCTCGGTTGTCCCTGACGGCCCTCAGTCATCTCTGACAACCCTCAGTCATCCCTGGAATATTTCTGATTTTTAATCATTTGGAGGGTAGAGTTTGAAGAGGGAAGAATGGAAGATTTTGTCTTTTTTTTCTATAAAGAATTAGCCCAACTGGGGCCCAGTCCTAGCCCCGTCCCTAGCCCATCTCAGAACTCAGCCCAGTTTGGCCCAGCGATGCCCAGGCTCAACCCACATGGGGCCCTGTCAGGCATGTTGCCTTGGATATTGCCCAAGGTATCTGACTGGGTGTTTTGCCTTACTTATTGAAGTCCCCCTCCCCCCTGAAGTTACCCATGATGACCCACTATGATCGATTTTCTCAATTTGAACCTTTCCAAACTTTTCTGTATCTATTCTTGTGGTTTCTCTAGTGTATAGGTCTTTCCATTTTAGAGGTCTATCCTGATTGAATAGCACATAGCTTTTATCCCCTCCGTGCCTCAGTGTATGTCTGCCACCATTGACCATATCGGACGAAAAAAAGCCGCCCCTCCAAACTGTACCGGGCGGGAACGGGGCCACGAGCACTGTGGCACTTCGGTACAACCTCTGTTTACAATCTGAAACAGGATCTCCCACTTTTTACTGACCTTCACTTCTTTTAAAAGACAAAGTCAATCTATCTGCGTAGTCATTTTTCGTCTAAAATGATGTCAAACTAAAAGCGCACACTCCCCGTCTACGTAGTGAATCCTCTGGGTAACCTACAGCCCTCTGATTTCGGCATATAGACCTTGTGTAGATGTGGTCACGTGACTACCATTTGGTGATCATCATGTGCTCATTACAACCACGTGGTTTTCAAATAGATCTAGAATACATGAATCTAAAAAATTTTAAATGATTAATTATTACTTCATTTTATACAATTAATGATGAATAAAGCAAAAATATGGATTCTAACTAATTTTCAATTGTGAAAATTAATAGCTATAAATTGATCACCAATATTGCGACTCCTATGTTTCTGAGTATTGTGACGTCATATTATGCACAACGTCTACATGTTAGGATATCAAACAACAAGGACATGCACGAAACCAAAGTATTATTCGCAGATTTATATCGACTGTTACAAGTCAACCCCCAGCAATGTATGCTCAAGATTTTACTAGTCCCCCGATATAAGCTCACAATCACGAGCGGCGTAAAAACAAGACTTATAACAATGAATTTACTTTACCCTCAGATGCCACCCTCTCACGCATTCAGAACTGAGTTTTTAAGGGTGGCGGTATAAGAGGGGGTTACTAAATGGGGAACCTTGGGCTGCAGAAATAATTAACTGGCAGCGGCCTTGGGTGGAGAAGGGCAGTCCATCTCTGCTATTTCCTCCAGATGGTGATGTGAGCTGTAATCTTTTATGTTAACCACATGAGAAAACACTAAGGAGGTTCAGTCATGATATTCTACGAACACCAATGTACGTCTAACGTACGCTGAATGAGGCTTCTTTCTAGAAGGTGCTGGCAAAGTGATCTATTCCATACAATGAATTATAGAGGTCATTCGAGGGTTGAACACGAATATAAAGAGGTTGATAAATTTCTAATGCAGTACTTTAACGGCCACTTTGAAGGTCTCAATGTATTAGCAAGCTGGGCTATAACTAGTTTGCCTTACCAAGGATAGACTCTTTCTGTAATAATCATTCTCTTAATCGGTTAGAGAAATAATTCTACAATGAAAAGAAATCAGTTGGCTGAAAAGCATGGATATACATGTCCAAAATTCTCTTCCATGTTAGGGGTCATCTATTAATTACTTACACACAAGGGGATGGGGTGGGGGTAAAAGGTTTTGCATGTAGTACATTTCTAATGTGTATTAGGGGGGAACCCATTGTGCGATCAAACTAAAGTTCTGGTCGTTTTGACCAGTTCTGGTTGCTCAGTTCTGGTTGAAACAACCAGATCTGGTCGAAAACGACTAGAATTGGTGTTCCCACTAGGCGATTCGACCAGAAATCCACTTGATATAAGCAAATCGCTTGGAAAATATCTAACAATGTTAGATATTGGTCGCTAGAGATATCTCAATCGGCCAGAATTCCAGTCGCATCGCTCAATGGGTACCCCCCTTAGGGGTCTTCTATATTTTATCACCTAAACAATTGTCCAAATATGTATAACATACTGTACATGAGGAGTGGTACGTACAGCCTGTCAATACACACTGACCCTTGTACGGCCCACTGCATCAAAATTTAATGTCCTACGTTACAGACACGGCATGTCGAATCCAAGTACCAAATTCGTTAATAGGCTACCCCATGTATTGCTGCCATGGAGATGGGTCTAGGCAATTTGTTTCTTAGGTTTCTAACTGGCAAAGTGGCTTTGCTTTTAAAGTTTTTAGATGGCTAAAAGGAATATTCACAACACAGCCAGAGGTGTGACGTTATAATAACTTTGTATTGGTTCTGGTTTCGTTATTTTGATGGCTCACAACAACATTACTGCTGTAATGTTGCACTGTGACGTTATTATAGAATTCTGGTTATATGTTCTTCAACCAAAACGTAATGTTCTTATGATATTCTGTTTTGGTTTTCTCCTAATCTCATCAATACATAATATTATAATAACCTTCTGATTTGGTGAGGTTTCAACCTCACTATATCAATAATGTGATTGTTATGTGCCATCTTAGTAAGTAACAAAATGACTAAAAAAAAGTATAGTTGCAGAACGTTTCTGTTACATCACAAGCTGGCCGGGAAGTATTTGTGGAGAACAGACTGGCACCTTTAGATCTGTAACTAGCAATGTCAGTCTTACAATTTGGCTTTTGTTGAATTAGTGTCCTGAAACGGTTTCCCATTAGGTTGAAGAGTTGGACCGACCTTCTGGTCAGGATTTCTATAAGGTCGCCCTGACATGCTGCCAATTTGAGTTGAGCAGGAAAGATCATCATTGTTGAGTAGTCTGGTTGGAATATGTCAGCAAACTTGTGGAATTCTTCTCCTTTTAAAACCCTTTCCGTGTATAAGAAGCCTGGAGGCATTACCAGCATATAAACGCCCGATGTGTGGTTGAAGGTATCTCGCTATATCTTGCAGTGAATATCTTGAAAAATATTGTATATCATATCAGGTCTAAATAATGGCATTGTGCTATATGTGGCGTCTTTAGGGACTATTTACCTACTCCAGGTTTTTAATCCATTAATAAAATATTGGTGGCATTGGGAAAGGGACCTACCCAAACTTAGGTACAAGAATTCTACACTGTTAAAATGGTGTTTAGAATTTAAATATGTTTAGGGTATGAACATGTTTATAATCTAAATACATTAAACCATATCTGTTTAAAACCTAAACACTTGTAACTTCTAAACATGTGTTGGGTTAACTATGCTTAAAATCTAAACGCATAACATCAGTTGTGTTTAAAAGCTAAACACTTGTAACCTCTAACCATGTTTTGAATGGAACATGTTTAGAATCTAAACACATAATATCAATTGCATACTATGGAAAAGAAAAATGGACACTTTGGGATTAGAACCCACATTGTCTACATTCAAGGTAGAAGCCCTAACCAACTGAGCTAACTTGGACTGCGTGCAGTGCACACTGGCATAGTCAGCACCAATGAGTAGGATCTGTACTACTATACAGGTATTCAACATTAGACAGACAATAGTTCAGTACTCTCATACTCCTACTTATTCAGTTAAGTAGCAAAGCTGGGCTGTGTCTATCTACAGGCCTCCATAGCTCAGTGGTAGAGCATAGGCTTCATATGTGAGGGGCCCCGGGTTCAAATCTCGGCTACTGAAGTTATCAAATTACTACTTTGAAGTAGTTGCACTATTAGTGGTTTGCAACATGCCGTCCATATTTGTGGCCATCATTAGTAAAATGTTTTTTTCATACCTTTAGGAATTTTGAACTTTGTGATTAAAAATGTTAGATTTTTAAGTTTTTGTAGCGTCATTAAGATAATCACTTCATTGGCCTGCTATTCTAGGTACGGTCAACCAACCAGAACACCCCTAAAACATTTACAAAACGTTTTAAAACACCTTTTCAGTAGGATTAACATGTAGACACCGTTTTAGTTCAGGAACTTTATTAGCTATACCCTGAAGGTTTTACCTCCAACAATCAAACAACCCATGCAAGGCTAAACCAAGAAGGAAGGACATACTTGGTTATTGGCTCAATGATCCTGTAGTGTGTTTACAGGAAAAATAAAACTTTAAATGCTGTTAACATTACATCTGGTGTAAACTGTGTGGCATAGTACCATAGCAGTGTTTTACATGTAAAATCTATTGGGTTTTTTTTTACACACTACGGTATATTATTGTTAAATTTAAAATGGTTTTCATCCTTAAGAATGACAGAACACTGTACATATTATGGTATATTACTGTGACGTTCTCTGGTAAGTCGGGGTTGCCGATTCTTACAACAGAGGAACGTGGGGGTTGTTCGGGTCTCGGGGCGGACGGGGAATCCGGGCCAAGAACCGAGATGTGTTTCTAGAGTCGTGCCTCGCGCACGAGGGGGGGGCTGAGCGAATCGGTCGGGAATCGGCACTCGATGTCAACGGAGGACTGCGGGGAAGGGAAATTATGGTAGGGGTACGGGTCGGCCGGGGTTCGTCTCGCTCTATCTCCCAGACCAGCATTCACCCCGACCGGGCGGTCCACCCCTCAGTTCCGGTCCGCGGGGGCGACGGGCCGACGGTCGCCTATTGTTTGGTAGCGTGGGGCCGAGCATGCCGCGCCCTCGTCCCCGCGGACTTCGTTCCTTCGTTCCGTTCCCCATGTCTTCGTGCCATACTACACCTCGGTTTCCGGGACTACTTCGGGCCTTCGTGCCTTACTCCATTCCCTCGTTCCTCGTTCTTCGGGCCGTCGGGCCCCTTACCCTGTGTTCCTACTACCTATCTCGAGCTTCGACTGTTTTGTCCTAACTTCTGGTTAATTACTCTAATCGGCTCATCTTTAGCGGTTGTTTCAGGAAAGAGGACACGTCTGGACACCAGGAGAACTGTTAAAGAACTCTGTTTATTCGGGCCTCACCGCCCCTTTATATACTATAGAGGTCAGCCCTGATTGGCTGCTTTCGGTCACGTGACCTACAACTGACGTCACTTCCGGTTTATATTTTCCGTTTCCGGTTTACATTTCACTTCCGGTTTACATATTTCCGGGTTTCGTTCCTTTACATTTTCGTTCCTTACATATTCGTTCCTTACATATTCGTTCTTTACATATTCGTTCTTTTACATATTCGTGCCTCTTTTTCAGGCTTTCTATACTTTCGTTCATTATTACATATTCGTTCCTTTACATCTATTTCGTTCTCTTACATATATTTCGTTCTCTTACATATATTTCTACTATTACCTTATTTCTATTATTTTGACCTCTATGTATTTTGGATGAATAGCCGTTCATCACACCCTCCCGCACCTTCTTGAAAGGTGGAAAAACACGTTTTACAAAATTTCAAAACAGTTCATACAGCAACGACAACAGAACATACTCTAGAACCAGAAACATTTCAATCCTAAGCTCCTTATCGGTAGAGGAGGAGGTGTCACCCTCTGTCCTCTCCGGTCTACTTCGGAGGGCCCCCGGGGCCTATCCGGCTAATTATTATTTCTCTTCTTTCTTCGTTTTTCGTTCTTCGTTTTTCTCTCTTCTTAGTGAAAGTTCATATAATTTGTTTCATATATCCCAGTCTTTTTTTATCTTCGTCCTAGTTCTTATCCTGGATCTATTAGGACCCGTTCTACACCTCCTCTTCTTTTCTCGTCTTAGGATGAGCGAGCCGGTCGTGGCTCTCCCACCCGGGACTGGGGATCGGTCGTGACCCCGTCGCCCCCGCTCCTCTCCTCTGGGCTCTATTTACTTAGCCCCTCGGCGCGTTTTTCCTCGCCTTTTACCCTCATTAGGACAGAGGGACCGGTCGTGGTCCTCCTGCCCGGGGCCATGGGTCGGTCGTGACCCGCAGTGCCCCCGTTCCCTTCGTTTTTCGTCGTCCAGACGTTCTCCCCTAGTTTGGGTGGAGAATCGGTCGCGACTCTCCCACCCAGAGGCCAGGGCCGGTCGTGACCCTTAGTCCTCTCGACCCTCGGTCCGTTCTTCCGTCGTCCAGACGTTCTCCGTTGTTTTTGGGTAGAGAATCGGTCGTGATTCTCCCACCCGGTCGGTCGTGACCTCTCGTTCTTCCGTAACTATTACTCTTCTCTGCGTTCTCTTAGGTGATGATGATGATTTTAAGGATGAGTTTTTGAAGAAAGACTGAAGTTTTTGTAGATAGAATGTTCTTTTTGGACTTCGCGCCCTCGGTCGCCTCGGCATTCAGAGCCCTCCAGTGACTTTTTCACGTTCGGCAAGGACAACATGTTCGAGCCAGAGGCCAAGGTACCCAAAGAAGAAACTGGCGTTGTATGTGGAAAGGAACTTAACTTCATGCATTAAAGCTTAGAGTGGAAGCTTCAGCAGACGACGTCGCGGGGTTCGTGCTATTTGTCACAGTGAAACTTTGAGATGGAGTCCGGGTGAAGGTAAGATTGAGAAGATTAGAATCATTAATTGTCGATGAGGTGTCCGTTTTCCGTACAGGAACTGAAGTTTGACTTTTATGGCACATGTCCTCGTGGTTAACCCAGCACCAAGACGTTCAGTCCTCGACCACGTCGACACACTCGAAGATTTCAGAAAGAGATGTCGGAGAGAGTCCACCACAGTAAAGTATTTCCGTCACCGTTCCGGGCCCAAGTGGCATGACAACAACCGGAACGGAGACCCGATTAAGAAGATAATTTTGATGAAGTTTCTTTTGATGACAGGAGCCGGTGCCTCTCATCCCTCCCCCCCTCCGTAAGCAACGGCAGGAGGACAATCCTCTTTGGGGCGAGAGGGAGGCTCCTTCGTTCCACTGATGAGATGATTTTCCTAAGAAGAGGATTCCTGTTCCGGGCACTCGGGCCCTCGTTCGTCTCCTAGGCTCTCGGGCCTTGCTCTGCTTACTAAGTTTTTCTCTTCGTCCTCCCGGAGGACCATGCTTTTAGACGATTTTCGTGAGACTGTAATACCAACAAATAGTTCGTTAATAGAGGTAAGTTTAAGATCTGGTCTGGTTTGATTCTGGAGTAAGGCCACAGTCGTCCACGGTGCCATGTCACCTTGCATGAAGCCACTATGCCTATGACGAACGCCGAGACAACAGCTCCGAGCCGTTCCGGGCTGCTCCTAGGTACGGCGGTTCGAAGTTGGTAAGTTGAAGATATTGGTGAGAAGGAGAGGAAGAAGCCGTAGAAAGTGAAGATGGACGACATCAACTGGGATCTGCACCCAACGTCAACCCTTGAGATCCAGAACGAGCCCATCTCACAAATAGCATATAGAGAAGAACTCATCCGACATCAAACTCCAAGAAGGATCGCTCCTCGCCGCTCTTTGCAGACCTCTTGAGGCGTCTATCGAGGCATCCGAAGTCGACGTTCCAAGCACCACCTTCCTGTATATTTCAAAGACTACTTCCCTATATGTTTCAAAGACTATTTTGTTCCGTTCCTCGAGAAGAAGATACCAGGAAGTACGACATGGAAGCAGTTACTGCCGTTACTGGAGGTAAGTTATTAATATAAGTTTTAGTAAGTCTATTAATTTTCGTTCTTGTTTATGTATCGCTTCGGTCAGTCACGAGCCAGGGCCCCTAAGTTATCGTCCCTGCTCGTGCCTTGGTCCTCCGGGAGACATCTACGACTCGCCGTAATCCTTTCACGACTCGCTGCATCAACTCTGGCACGATAAAACCAGCATTCAGGTCGAAAAATTCCATTTTACCGCTCTTCGTATGCGGTAAGAGGCTGAAGACAAGGAAACTCAGAAGATGATGGTACATGAATCCGGGCTCATCCATATTCTGATCGATCCATCCAAGATCAAGAAGACTAAGTTGCAGGGAGTAGAAGTGCCGCTAGAGGACAGAGGTCGTCTCCTCCTCGCCCCCAGATCCCTCAAGGCAGCACGGGAGAAGGGTTTTCAGTCTTGGCCCGCGCCAGCCTTTCCTCCAGCGGCGAGTCGCTGGCCCACCGGTACCTTATTTACCCCGGCACGACCGTCGACTCAAAGACTACAATGACAACACTATCTGTCCATTCTGATTTCCTTTCTTCGATTCCGCCTCCCAACTTTCACTCTCGCTCCTGGGCCGCCCGGCCCGCTATCCATTTGATTTCCGCGACCGGACGATCCTGTTCCACCTGCTCGGTCCCAACCAACGCAGCGGGCTCCAGGGAAGAAGAGGAACAGCTACAAACTTGTTTTTTTCCTCCTAGCGCCTCCTCCCGTTCCGTATTCGCCCCGCAGGCTTGGTAAGTTCGTTCCAGTCATGGACCCTCCAGCTCGCTGATTACACTCAACACCTCCTAACACATGTGGTTTCGTTCACTTCCGCAAGAAGATTCCCATAAAGAAACTAGTAGGAATAAATTAAGACAAGAATGTTCGAGCCCGCCAGTCCGTTCCCGATGAATTAAGTAAAGTTTCGGGCCCGTCCAGCGGTCTCCAGGAGAGTTTTTTATCCAGGCTTCGGCCTCCTGTGCGGCTCAGGTACCTCCGCCTCGGCCCGGTTCTCTCCCTGGGGGTTTGACACTATGGGTGAGGAGCCAACGCCCCGTAATCCCTCCTCACCCGACTCGCGACGCGCCATATTCCGCCTCTGGTTCCGTCGCGCTTTTTCTCTTCCGTGCAAGACCTCGAGCAGCATCTACTTCACCCTTCTTCTTGGCGTCGGATCGGTAGCAACAGCCTCTCCTCCCTAGTGGGGAGCTCGAGAAGCTGATCCACCATTCCGCTCTGTTTTTCCGCCTCTCTTGTCGCCTTCAACAAGTCATCCAGTTGATCTTCGTTTTTGTACATCACTAGGGTCTGAGCCAATTGGACGGTCCGGTTGTGTTCGTTAACTAGTCGGTCGACTCCCGGGAACTCCCTGGTTAACGGCCCCAGTGCCGCCGTCGGGAACTGCGCCATCGCTTCTTCAAATGTCTCTGGCTTGCGGCCCGTTTCTAGTGCCATCAGGAACGCCATAGACGCCGAAGCCATTGCTCTTGTCTTAGCCGTCATTCCTCGCACCTCCCTCGGGGGCCACACCAGTTGCACCCGAATGGCCTCTTCCGCGTCCCAGTCTCGTACTGCTCGCGCCGTCACCGGAAAGTGTCCCTGTAAGACCTGGTGAATGGCCTGTGTCCGTAATAACTTGAGTCTCGGTGTTTCTTTAGATGGTCCTGCCGTCGGTACCTCCGTTCCTATGGACCCGAACACTGAATCCGCTCCCGACTCGTCCAATTCTGGTTTCTCCGGCTCGTATCCTCTGGTCTCGGCCTGCCCCAACTCCATGTCCTCTGAGTCTTCCACTTCTGCGTCCATGGATTGAGCAGCCGGTATTTGTAGTCTGTGCATCACAACCCGTGGTTGCAGCGCTCGCCCGTGCTTATCCTCGTCCTTGAGTGGGGTATCTGGTCCTGGCGGCGATCCCATTCGTTCGGGCGACGGTGGTCCCGGGATCTCCTCCGATCCTTGCGACCCGAAGAACGAGCTCCCCAAACTGGCTCGAGTCAGGTTGTCAACCGCCGCCCGTGTCTCTGGCGTATCTGGTGCTACCGTAATGTCTCTCATTCGTTTCAGTCCCGGGGGCGGCACTACCGGCTGCTTACATACCATCTTCTCCAGGGGTGAATCCGCTCTCGTCGGGGTAGGGGTAGAGAACAGCGGCTGCGTCGAGGCCATCGACGCCGTGTCCTCGGGCCTGGCCGCATGCCGAACATACTTTACTTTCTCCACTCGCCCCGACGGTTTGAGTCCCTGCCTTTCTGCCATCTCGCGTAGAAACCTCCCCAGGTACAATGCTTCGCTTTCCACCAGTCGGCCTCCCGGTGCTTCCCGAATGCTGTCCTCCAGCTCCCGGTCGGATCTTGCCTCGTGGTAACCCCTGAACGATCCCTCCCGGTTCATTGTTCCTTTTAAATATCCGGGGTACCTCGGGTGTCGCGATTCGTATATCACCGATTTCTTATGAACTGTCATCATAGTAAATTGTGCGTCGCTACAAGGTGGTTCTAGTCCCGTGGTCCGTTTGATTCCTGTCGAGGTCTCAGGCTGGGATGGTCCCAGCTCTCCCGTGCTACTAGACTCGGCAATAATCAAGGACCGATCGCTTCGGACCGACATACTCCTGCCCGACTCCGACTGGTCCGAACTCGTTCCCTCCTCCAATTCTCTCGGGACTTTCTTGACCTTTTTCCACTTCTTCTTTCGCGACGGCTCCTCCGCCGGGCATCCCTGCGTCGGGGGCCTCTTGAAAGCGAGCGGCTCCTCTTCCTCTTTTACTTTCAGACGTTGGTCGTCGGACGAGCTCACCAATTCCACCACCTCAGCCCCCGGTGGTATTCCTGAGCAACCCGGCTTCGGGGCGGGTGTGGATCTCCCTCCTTTTCCTCTGCCCGGGAGTCCTCGTCCTCTTGGTTCTCGTGGTTCTCCCTGGGCATTTAACTTCTTAATTCGGCTCTGTACCAACCCTGTTATTTGGTCTGCTGTCAGAAGTGGTTTCGGGTTGACCACGGCTCGGCTCGCGCTTCGCGGCGACTCGGTGGCTTCCTTCCGCACTCCTTTCGCGGCCCTCCGAGGGGAACGACGCGTGGGCGTCGATCGTTCCGCTACCTCGGCCAGGGGTCCCTTCCCTGCTGCTTTGGCTGCTTGGGCTCCCTCGCCGGCCTCGTCGGCCTCTGATCCTTCTTCGGTTGCTACCTGCTCCGGCTGCTCGGCGTCGCTGTCATCGGACCCTCTCGACGCCCTCGGGTAGTAAGGGACGCGGATATGCCGTCGCGGCCTCTCCGGTGCCTCCTTATCCACCGCCCTCTCAGGGGGTTGAAACCCCTCCGGATGGCGCACCGCGTAGTCCCGTTCCAAATTGGCCACCCGGGCCGCCGTTTCATCCCCAGTAGCGAAACTGGTGTACGGCGGTCGTCCTTTCGGGTCTAAGGCGAACGCCGCAGCATACTCCAGCCTCAGAAGGGGGTCTTGCTTCGGCATCCCCCTCTGCAGGTTCCCTTCGTGCGAGTCCGACATGTGCTTCCTCCAGTCCTGGTGTGTCGAATAGGCTCGATTCGAACACACCGGGCACATGTAGTACTGCTTCCGTAATCCATCGTGCTGACCTTTAATATGCTTGACCAGGTGCTTAAACTCCTTTCCGCGGCAATTTCCTTCCCAGCACTGTCCGCTCATCGTGTCCGTTTTCCGGGCTTTCGGGGCTCGTTCCAATCCTGAAGCTCGTCCCGTCAGCCTTTTCCGTTTTTGTCTCGTGGTGATGCTGCTCGTCTCGCTTCTCTGCTTTTTCTCTTGTTTTCTTCTCCTTAGCTCAGTCTGCTCGTCTGCGATTTGATGAATCCTGATCGGCTGACCAGAATGACCTGCTCCGGCGAGCGCTCTGCCTTTTATAGCCGCCGCAGGCGGAAGTGGGCGTGGCCTGCGCTAGCGACCCCTAGCGTCAGACTCACCATCCACTTCTACGGTGGCGCCCCCTACTATTTTCCGGTCCCCGGGGCCCGCCGCTGGTCACCGCCTCGCCTGCTTTTTACCTCGCGGCCCTTCGCCCGTCCACGCGTTTTTTTCCTAGGCCTTTTATTGCCCCACCGGACGTCCTCGGTCTTTTCATCCTCCGTCGCCTTCTCTTGCCTTTTTCATCTTGGCCCTCACAGTGCTTCCGCACACTTCCCGGAGAACACAGGGGCTCGACGTTATCATCTCCTCGCCGCCGCCCCGTTCTCTTTGTCCTCTTTTACTCCTTTTACGACCTACTTTAAAGCCTGTCCTCGTCTCAGGCCTCGCCTTTTACAACCGTCCGTTCGTTCCTCCGGCGTTCCCGAGAGTGCCGCATCTACTCTCCTCCGGTCTCCTGGACGCTGTAAAGCGGTATTACCAAGTCGGCATTACTTCAAAAGTCTTCACCAGCTTGCCACCGGGTCTGTCTTCTGTTGTAATCCAACCATCTTTTCCACGCTGTGGTTCCTCCGAACTGACCGGAAAGCGGCTCCGTGGGACTACTTTAGACATTCGGGCCGTCGTGGCTCCCGAACGCCGTTTTTCGTTCCAACCCCGCATTTCCCACCTATATTACATCCGCAAGAGAACCAATCTTCAGCTAGGTAGCAAATCTCTACAGCCTAACGACCTGCACTCCTACTGTAGTGGTCAACGCACCGCCCCGACTCAATGGCCCCAGGTTGATCAGTCCTTTTTGGCCAAAGCCTTTTTGTGTAGCGCCGATTTGGTCGTTCCCTTGGTCCTCTTCCACCTGCGGAATCGAGACACGAAAACGACTTCATCACAGAAAGGGGTGCCCCGTTTCCTTACGTGCCCTAGCGCGCCCCACCCCAAGCATTTACTGTGCAGCCTCGTATCCTTGCTGGTCAGCTACCATCCAGGCTGGCGCAGCGTGTCCTCGGTAGGGTTCCAGGCGGTCCACATGGACTACCCCCCCCGGTTTCCCTCGTTTCTTCCGTACTACCACCCGTCCTCGGTCAAGCACCTTGACGATCAGTGCAGGGCCCATCCATGGAAATCGCAACTTCGTTCCTTTGTCCCTATCCACTACCGTATCGTGCACCCAGACCAGTTCTCCGGCGTGGTATTCCCGCCGAGTCACCTTCCCATCGTACTCGTGTTTCTGATGGATGGCGGCTCGTTTCAGCCCCGTCCGGGCCTCCCGATAGGCCGCGACTAGCCCTTCCTCCAGGCTTTCCACATAGTCGCCTACCCGTCGGGGTTCCTCCTCTGGTCCTAGAGGTCTCCCATAAATCGCTTGTCGCGGCATCATGGTCTGTCGGCCCAGCATCATCATATTCGGTGTCACTCCCGTGCTGGCTTGCGGCGTTGCTCTATAACTCATCATCACGAGCGGGACCATCTCATCCCATTCCCGGCCTGTTGCTCGGCAGCTGGCTTTCAAACAACACCCCAAAGTACGGAAACTTCGTTCTATGTACCCGTCACTCCTGGGGTGGTACGGCGTCGTTCTTGTTTTGTGTATTCCAAATAGTGCACAGACCTGAGCCACCACCTCGGATTCGAAATTCGTGCCTTGATCCGAGTGTAGTTCCCGAAACGCGCCGTACCGTGCTACCACTTCTTCAACCAATTTGTCCGCCACTGTCGTTGCCTTTTGATCCGGGATTGGGAAACACTCCAACCATTTGGTGAAATAGCATCCTACCATCAGGCAATACTTATTTCCTCGTTTGGTGACTGGGTACGGGCCCGAAACATCCATGGCCAGCCGTTCCATCGGCTCCCCCACTATGTACTGATGTAGCGGCTCCCGTCTCCCTCGTCCTTTTTTCAGCAACGCGCAATCACATTCTCGACATTCCTTCCGCACGTCTTCCCGGAGTCCCGGCCAGTAAAACCCTTGCTCCAACAGGGCCGTCGTTCTGGCGACTCCCAAATGCGCTCCTGCCGCGCCTCCATGGTATTCCCTTACCAACTTGGCCCGTTCCCCTCGGGGAACGACCAACTGGTTCCTCCAACCATGTCCTTCTAGTTCCCAGTACTTCCGATGCAGCACGCCATCCCTGAGGCTTAATCGTTCCCATTGCCTCCATAGGATCTTTGTTTCCCGGGATTCCGGAGATATGGCCTCCCAACCTGGCCGGTCCGCATTCTCTTCCATCCGTGCGACAATCGGCCCTATATCTCGATCCCTCCTCTGCGCTGCTCTCATCTCCTGCGGGGACCATCCGGGCTCGTACCCCCGGGCCCGCGTCACTACTCTCACTTTTTCGGTATTCTCGTGCTCCTCTCCACATTGTTTGCACAGATACCGGGACAACGCGTCAGCGTTCCCATGCTTCCTGCCCGGTCGGTGTTGGAACGACACATCATGCGAGTCGATAATCTCAATCCACCGAGCAGCCTGCCCCATCGGTTCCTTACTTCTCTGCAGCCAACTGACCGCGCTATTATCCGTCCGGACTATCACGCGTTGACCATAGATGTAGCACCGAAAATGCTTCAAAGCTCGCACCACCGCCAACAATTCTTTCCGCGTGGTGCAATACTTTCGTTCGTTTGACTCCAGGGTTTTGCTCGTGTAAGCTATCACCCGTTCCTCCCCTCTCTGCTCCTGTGATAGCACGGCTCCTGTCCCCACGTCACTGGCGTCCGTGTCAAGCCACCATTGTCCATCTTCCTCCGGGAATCCCAACACCGGGGCCTCTGTTAGCGCCTTCTTCATCGCATCAAATGCCTCTTGTCGTCTCGCGCTCCACACGAACGGTTCCTCCTTCGTTGCCAATTCATACAAGGGGGCAGCCAATTCCGTGAAGCCGTTTATATGCCTTCTATAATACGAACATAATCCCACGAAGGCTCGTACCTCATGGAGATCCCGAGGGACCGGCCACTCATGTCATCCAAGTATGTCATCCAAGTATACCAGACACTCCTCCCACACGATTCCTCTGAGGATTCTTTCCATCAGTCTCTCGAAGGTGGCTGGGGCGTTCACTAGCCCGAATGGCATCACTTTGAACTCATACAATCCTCCTTGAGTCACGAAGGCCGTCTTTTCTTGGTCCTCCGGTGCCATCTCCACCTGCCAATATCCGCTTGCGAGATCCAGACTGCAGAAGAATAGGCTTCCTCCCAAGGTGTTGAGGCTGTCCTCTATCCGTGGGAGCGGATAGGCGTCCACTTTCGTAGCCTGGTTCAGTTTTCGGTAGTCGATACAGAACCTCGTTCCTCCGTCCTTCTTTTTGACTAGAACGGTCGGGCTACTCCACGCACTCCCGCTCTCCTGGATAATCCCTAGATTTAACATATCCTCCACCAGTGCTCGTTCCTCCTCTCTCCTGGTGGCTGGATACCGTCTGACCCTCTGCTTGATCGGCATCTGATCCCCCGTTTTAATTCGATGTTGTACTAAATCTGTCCGTCCTAACTCATGTTTCGAGGTCGCAAACATTTGTTCCCGGGCCATGATGGCTTTCTCCAGCTCTCCGCCTTCCTCCGTGGTCAGGTCTTTCTTAGCCTCCTCTATCATTTCAACGAGCGCTCCAGGGGGTTCTTTTACTTCACTTCCTATTCCTCGTACCTCTTGTACGAAGGTGGCTTCTCCGAGTACCCCGCCGGTTTCCAATTTCGCGCTCTCGGTCCCTCGGTTGGCCACCCAAACTCTATTTTCTTCTCCCAATGTCACCGTTCCTGGGATCACCTCCAGTCCCATAGGTAATCCAGCGCCGGTGATGACAGCCAGCTGTCCACTCTGTCCTATGTCTACTCTCGTTACTACTGTTACTCGGGTCACTTGGAGTGGGGGTATTTCCGTCGTTCCCTCGATTCGCACGACCTGTCCTCCGACGGTAACTGCCCGAATCCCATCCGTTCTTTGTTCTGCTCCCGGGATTCGTTCCCCCTCTCCCTCCCCCTCGGCGGGCAGGAAGATAGCACTCGCGTGGGGCTTAACTGTTAGCCGGTATTTCACCGCGAAGTCGTTTCCCAGGATCCCTTCATCTCTACCGATGTCTGCCACCATGAATGTCCACTGCAACACGCGTGTTCCCAATTTTACTGGCAAGTTCGTGCATCCGTAGCACCGCAACGGACTACCATCCACCGAGCAGAGACGTCCTTCATATCCATCCAGTTCTTCCCATTTTCGTCCCCACTCTCTCCAGAGGCGTTCCGACAGCAGACTGATCATAGATCCGGTATCAACCAAAAAACGGACGACACTCTCTCCCACCGTCCCGGCCACATAAAGTCCACATTCTCCCATGCCTACTACTTCTCTCGCCGCGCCCGAAGGGGGCCCCGCGCTTACTGCGACGGCGACTGTCCGTTTCCCTGACGCTGAGAACACTCTCTCGCGAAATGGCCCTTCTGGTGACATTGATGACACTCTAAATCTTCTTTTCGCTTCTTAAACGCCTCCCTCCGGGCCGTTGCTTGTCTTCTAGCTTCCCGTTCTTCTGCCAATTCTTTCATCATCTCCTCCAACTTACCGTTTAAGGCCATGATCTGTGTATTGGCGTCCTCCTCGGGCTTCACTGCCCGCAGGAGGCGGCGTGAGTATCGTTCCTGTATTTCTACCACCTCTACCGCCTCCTCTAGTGTCTTGCATCCTTTCTCTGCACACTTCAGCTGAAGGTCTTCCCCAACTGCAGCCTGGAACGCATGTAATGCTGCTTTTTCCTGGCTGGCGTAGTCGTTGGAGAAGTAGGCCCTCGATGCCAGTCGCCGGGCATTATCAGCCAACTCCTTCGCTGTCTGGTTCTTTACGCGTTTTAATCCCGCCAATTCTTGCAGAGCATTGCACGTGTCCTTCTCCTGACCGAACCTCCGTCGCAACGCATCTACCCTCGCCGAGTAACGGAGTCGTTCCCTGTCCGGGAGTCCGACAAAGTACATTCGTGCCGTTCCCGTCAGCGAGAGAAAGAGCATCGCCGCTTTTTCCTCGGCCGTCCAACGTCCCAATGTTGCGTACTCCTCAAACTGGTTGATCCATCCCTCGAAATCCGGTTTACCGTCATACTTCTCCGGTCGTAAACTAAACTTCTTCAAACTCGCTCCTACCTGGCCGGTCTGTTGTTGTTGAGCCCGCGCATTCTGCTCATCCGTCGGGGTGGACGTTCCCATAAAATTAAACTGCCTACCCATGATGGTCGCGTCCTCCCCTTTGGTCTCGGTTTTCGCACCTCCTTTCTCCTCCCCACCTTCCTTGAAGGCGATGTCAGAATCCATCTGCTCGAAGACTGCCGCGGTCGCCATGAGTATCCAATACCGACGAAACACCCCAGATCCACAAGTCTGTATGTGCTTATTTCAGCACCACCGCTGCCACCAGTGTGACGTTCTCTGGTAAGTCGGGGTTGCCGATTCTTACAACAGAGGAACGTGGGGGTTGTTCGGGTCTCGGGGCGGACGGGGAATCCGGGCCAAGAACCGAGATGTGTTTCTAGAGTCGTGCCTCGCGCACGAGGGGGGGGCTGAGCGAATCGGTCGGGAATCAGCACTCGATGTCAACGGAGGACTGCGGGGAAGGGAAATTATGGTAGGGGTACGGGTCGGCCGGGGTTCGTCTCGCTCTATCTCCCAGACCAGCATTCACCCCGACCGGGCGGTCCACCCCTCAGTTCCGGTCCGCGGGGGCGACGGGCCGACGGTCGCCTATTGTTTGGTAGCATGGGGCCGAGCATGCCGCGCCCTCGTCCCCGCGGACTTCGTTCCTTCGTTCCGTTCCCCATGTCTTCGTGCCATACTACACCTCGGTTTCCGGGATTACTTCGGGCCTTCGTGCCTTACTCCGTTCCCTCGTTCCTCGTTCTTCGGGCCGTCGGGCCCCTTACCCTGTGTTCCTACTACCTATCTCGAGCTTCGACTGTTTTGTCCTAACTTCTGGTTAATTACTCTAATCGGCTCATCTTTAGCGGTTGTTTCAGGAAAGAGGACACGTCTGGACACCAGGAGAACTGTTAAAGAACTCTGTTTATTCGGGCCTCACCGCCCCTTTATATACTATAGAGGTCAGCCCTGATTGGCTGCTTTCGGTCACGTGACCTACAACTGACGTCACTTCCGGTTTATATTTTCCGTTTCCGGTTTACATTTCACTTCCGGTTTACATATTTCCGGGTTTCGTTCCTTTACATTTTCATTCCTTACATATTCGTTCCTTACATATTCGTTCTTTACATATTCGTTCTTTTACATATTCGTGCCTCTTTTTCAGGCTTTCTATACTTTCGTTCATTATTACATATTCGTTCCTTTACATCTATTTCGTTCTCTTACATATATTTCGTTCTCTTACATATATTTCTACTATTACCTTATTTCTATTATTTTGACCTCTATGTATTTTGGATGAATAGCCGTTCATCACATTACTGTTTAACTTAACACCTAACCCTAAACACCTTGAAGACCTAAATGCTTCATAGATAAACACCTAAACATCATAGATTTCTAAACACTTAACAGCTAAACATCAAAAAAGCATAAGCATTTTGATTCTAAACACCTTGAGGACCTAAACACTTCATGGGTAAACAGCTAAACATCAGACATTTCTAAACACTTAACCCTAAACACCAGTAATTCTAAACATGTTTAGGGAAATAAAGTGTTCCAAAACTGGATGCGCCGAAGTGTTTAGGAAAGTGTTTAGGTTCTAAACACTTGTTTTAACAGTGTATCATTACATATTGTGTGTCATTGTTTATTCCTACCCTGCCCTATGTCCTCCCTAGGTTGGCTGGGCGGTACGGTCACCCATACACACGGCGGAGGGGAGGAGCCAATACACACAGAATGTAAGTCATAAACCGTACTGTTTGATACGCTTATGAATGTTTATGTGGAATAAATGTGATTTTATCACAGATGACCACAGGTGGCCCTTGTGAAGGGGATTTCCCCGTCTAAAACGTTTCTTATCTAGTACAAGGTTGCTTGTATCATCTTGCGAATATCTAACATTGAAAACACACCTTAGTACATTCTCAATTTTGATGAATTACTGGCTTTCACGATTACTAGTAGTAGTAACCTTTATTGACATTGAGAAAGCAGAAGTCTACAGCTAAGGTATAACATCCCTTTTTTCAGGTAATTTGAAAGATGGCAAATCAGTAAGTACAGCTTAAAACTTGATATTTTAAATATAATAAAACATGATGATATGGCACAGTAGTAGCTAAACGATCATCACGTGGGGTTACTTCCCTGTTTTTATCTTTTAAAATCAAACCGTGACTAGTACTGCAATATAATTAGGGCTCCCCCTGATTTCAGTAACTTAACCAGGAATCCGAGAGCTTTTTGTTGGCAAGTAATAAATCAAAAGTTGTTAGGGCGTCTATGGCCTTTGGTAGATTGGAGACCGCTCCAGGAGTGTAGTGCATGAAATGGTTATAGCCCATGACTGCAGTTTGAATATGATCGCAAACCGATCTAAAATATATCGTCTCTCCATTAAGTTCACAGTAACTCAGTATCTTTTTACATGTATTTCTGCCATTTCTGCTTTAGCCTTCAACCTAACTGTGATGATACATAATTTTACATATCTATTCCCCACCTCCCTCATTAGTTCTCAGACCTCGTTGCCTGCATCATTCATCGACAGAAGCGACAGACCTTCGGTAAGTTGGCACCTGTATTTCCCTTTTAATTATAGGGGCACCTTGAAGCCCTTGTATACTGTAATTTGTAATATATTTATGGTAGCATTTAGTATGAAAAACTATTCTGAGAACAAATGTGAGGGAATATTCATTTCACAATAACTATTACAATAAATGTGATTGGGATTTTCTTCTCCTTTCCACTCAAAATCACTATTTGCCTCTCAAAAAAGGTGTATCAAAGATCGACAGGTTAAATGCTCTGTGGCCGATGAAATGTTAATTTCATTATATATGTATGGTTATGCACAACAAACCCTAGATTTCAGTATGCACCAGAGACAAATTAAATGGAAAATGTGAAACATATACTTTCATGAACATACTGATATTCTTACCATCTGTTGGATAGAAGCTATGCGGGCCGAAACTGTAGGGCATTCCAATGTAATCTTAAGGCAATCATCAAATCTTAAATTTTGTCACAAAATGACTTAATTATTTTGGTTCTAATGTCATCCTTCCTTTGTACTAAGATAAGAAACTCTTTTACTAAGATAAGAAGTCCTCCAAATCTAGTTTAATTTTTGCTCCTAACATAGCTCGTCATATCGCAAGATATCATAACACTAAGATGGCCACCTTGGAACCAACATATTCTAGGATCTAAGAGTGAATCTATAGGCACACATTGGCACTCCCTGCTGTATCAGAATCAGAGTAAGGTCTCTGGAAACCGTCATGACTCTGCCCTGGTCAGAGGTTGACATTTCTTTCTTTAGGTCTGTGTACATGTCTGTATTCTGTGAACGGGAGCCGTCCGACCACAGCCATGCTCCGTGCGGTTGTCGTGGGGGTCATGGGCGTGAGAGGACAACCTTAAGTGGGAATAACACTCTCCCATGACCTTCTTATTGGTTAATTCCTTGAAAAGTACAAATGTGTGTCCGGGAGAATATCCGTTACCCTTGTATTGTTTATTAAAAAAAATATACTTACCAATATATGAGGTATACAATATAAAGATTCCATGCAATTGCCTCATCCGGCGAATTCCATGTACTCGTGACTCCGACTAACCAAAAGGAGTCTATGATTACATACAGCGTTATCAGTTGGTTAAAAAGGATGAACATGTGTTAGGACGCTATCCCAAAAACAGACACTATCCTACAAATATTTGTGATTTGTAGGATAGCATCACCACAAGATGCTATGCAACAAACAGCTGCTAAGCTACAAATATTTGTGGGATAGCATCTGCAGTCTAACTGATGCTAAGCCACAAATATTTGTGACTTAGCAGCTATTTGTTAGATAGCATCACTACAGGACACTAAGCTACAAACAGCTGCTAAGTCACAAATATTTAAGGGATAACAACTGCAATCAGACTGATGGTATGAAATATATGTCAATCACCTCGAACATCATCAATGTAAAAAACATCATAGAAAGTTACGTTATCAAAAAGGATATTCCTTAAGAAAACATCACCAAAATAATGCGGGGGATATCATTTGGACCAACATTAATTCAGCTAAGATTATTAAAGGCAACATTTAGGCAATATTCATGTCATTTCTGGTGATGTAACAATCATATTAGATGGGGTGACATTAGATGGCGTCTCTTTGGTAAATAATTTTTGATGTAATCTCCTTTTTGACAATATTGTTTTTGGCAACACCAATTTTAGTGACATTATTAATTTTGTTAACCTTGTGAATCTGTCTCAAAATCTATTGCCCATACTTTACCATACTTAACCATACTGACCCATCTTCACCACTGCATGTTGACCAATATTGGATGATATGGCCAAACTAATTGGTTTATCATCCCTAAGTAAGCCATTTGAGGCATTGGATCAGTTTATGGGATAGCAGATGTTTGTGGGATAGTGTCTTTATGGGGCTGCAATTCCACAAACCGGTTTGAAGGATAGCATCTGTTTGTAGGATAGTGTCTTGATGTGAATGCTATCCCACAAATACTCAATATTTGTTGGATAGCATCTGTTTGTGGGATAGCGTCCTAACAACATGGATATTTTATTGTACAGTTTGGACATTCTCCCGACCATGTCGCCCGGGCCAATAAGAAACCTACCCTGAACTAGATAAAATAAGTCCATCCCTGTTAACACCAACATTAAAGTTTGAGAAATTGAGCCTAAAATTGTTAAAATGCAGCTATTTATATATTGGCCACAGAAAACAATGTTTAAGCCTGTCAACCCAGTCTATAATGTTCAATGTCCCTATTTCGCTCTGAAATTCAGTGTTTTGGTTGGCTGGTAAATCTGTAAAAAAATAATTAAGAGATCATTATATTTTATCAGTACTTGTGACTATAGAAAAAATTTTAATTCTTGCTTGGTATTTCAGTAACCCCCAGAAACAAGGATGGCTGATATCGTAGTTTTGTCCAACCTTTAGCCCACAATGGGATATACCCAATGTGGGGTTGGTTTATTGTTTTGCAGTGCCTGGGCAAAACCTCACCCTGCTATAGATCTGGGACACAAGAAACAATTCAAAATCCTGATCATTTCTCGTCATCTCCTGTTAGTTCGTCTTTTCCTGTGTTCTCGTAAATTCACCAAAATGCAACCCTAATGGCACATTCAAGGTGTAATGACAATATGTGTCCATCTAATGTACAACTCTTCATATAAGATTACATTTATGATATCTAATCAGAGGTCTTAACTGTAGCTATGTCACAATAAAAGGAACACTAAATGAGCTGTTTCTTGCCGACCAGATCTATACAATAAGACGCTGGTGGCCCCTCTGTATTTCAGACCCGTACAACCGCTGGGGCGACCCCTACAGCCAGCCCTGCCACCATTACGTCACGCTCAACCAACCGGAACGCCGCGTCAGTAACACTATAGACCACCTTACGGACAGCGCCCTCTGTGATCGCGCCCTCAAACGACGCTGGTACAGGTCAGTGACGCCAGGGGGCTACAGTGTGGGAAGGGTCAATTAGATTACTGATGTCATGACCAATTCAGTTTACTCTAGATCTATGTTCATTATTACTTCTTCAGCCTAGTTCACACTTTACAGTACCTTATATCGATAACAATCCATACTGGTTGTATCCATGACAGAGTCAAAACAGATTTATGGTAATTATCTTAATGACCAAAACGAAATAAAGCGGGGTGGGGAGAAAGAGCTCTTTCTTTTTTGCACCAGACTCAATTAAGGGTGTTAAAATTGATCCAACGGTACGTAGATATATATACATGTAGTTTTTAAAGAGTTGCAAACTGAAATCAAGAATACGGAAATTCATTGGGTCTGGGTTTGATATAGATTTTTTCAAAAAATGTCTACATTTTAAGAACGAATTTCCTTTTGGTTGGTTATATAATTAGTTGGTTGGTATTTGGGTTTTAACGCTGCATCAACATAGATGGTCGTATTACAACAAAATAACGTTTGACAATTCTGTCTTTGGTGCTCGAAACAATTAAATGAATGTTCCCATGAGAAGATAGAGACTATAAACATGTTCACGAGTCTGCGCAGTGAAGGCTCTCATAGACGCCTTGTACCCAACACCTCTGGCCCGGCCCCATAGGAAAAAATACCCCAAAACATTAGTTAGACAAATCCACATTAATGAAAAAGGTCTATACCCTACACATTTATGGAGGTAGGTGTTCTTTAATGTGCATGGTCAGGGCCAGACACTCAAAAACCTATGGGCCCGAGGGGCCTTTGATAAACCTGTCGTTGGTATAGGGCGAGCACAAAGTGGTGTCCCCCTCTCTTTTGGATCCCATTAAACACTGCAACTATAAACATAACCTTGAAGGAAACGTGTAAGGTAGAACGGACTGGTTCCAACAAAATATGTGCATTCAGTTGTAAACCTTACATCCTTTGATCACACTATGATACCGTCTATCCAAGGATAATCTTGTGAATCTGTACATAAGATCCCAGCCAAGCCAGAACATAACAGAAACATTCTGCAACCATAGATTTTTAGTCAGTATGTAACTTACTATGATGCCACGTAAGAAATACATTATTGATGGTGAGGTTAAAACCTCAACAAATCAAAATGTTATTACAACATTATTTTGGTCAGGTTAGGACGAAACCAAAACAAATTATAAGAACATTATGTTTAGGTTGAAGAATGTAACCAGAACATTATGATAATGTTGCAGTGCAACATCACAACAGTACGTTGCAGCAACATTATTGGCAGCCATCAAAATAACATAACAAGAACCAATACAGAACCAAACAGAATGTTGCTGCAACGTTATAATAACGTCACATGCTCGGCTGGGGATACAGTCACAAATCAAAGCGGACAGTGCCCGTCCTGTATACGTATGAGTACTCGGTCCTCCCCCCCCCCCTGTTGTGTAGGGGCCCCACAGAAGACAGTGGTGACATATGGCAGTTGTTAATGTAAATCTCCCACGTTAAATCCCATGTCACACCCGCCGAGGAAATAACCCCGCTCCCACTCGGCAGGGGGCGCTGGGGGCGGCACGCCGTGTCCCGCCATGCACCGCGCCTGGTCTCGGACAAAGAGTGGGGCTTACACGGCGACTTTCAATTATTGTAATAAGAAGGACGGATTATTTTACCATTTGAATATCTATAGAGGAATTAGAGGACCGGCTACACCGTGCAAAAGGAAATGTCAATCAGAGAAAACACCGACGATATCAACAATTGATTTAGAGTAAACACTTCTAGTATGACTGTTTCTTTTATTGGACAGAATTCATATCTATCCCCATGTCAGTGTGTATTCCAAACCTTTGATCTTTTTAACGAAAAATGAAACAAAAGCGATAGTTTCTCATTAGCTCTCTTTTGACCAATATCAATCTCAGGTAATTCCGGAAAAGTCTGGAATACTGACAATTTTTTTAAATCAAGAGCTTTTGAAACGTTGGCTAATTCCGACCAAATAGGATATAACAATGTTGAGGGTTCACACACTCATTATTCTACATGTGACATGCATATATGTGAGACTCGTGGATCTATGTATAGATACAGACATCTTAATTTAACCCTCTAATACCCGTCCTGTATCCCCAGGTTTGAGAGCGCGGCGGGCGGCACCATGCCTGAGACATGCGTGGACGAGTTCAGCTGCGGTACGCATGCGCCAATCTGGCTCAATGGTAGGTAAAGATTTCTTGTTAGGACCTTTGCGGTTTGAGTTTGTGTGACAACACGAAAGACTAGCAATTTCGGAAAGGTCTCCAAAAGATATAGATTTTCTATTATCTGTAGGGCAATGAGTCGTTTTATTCAATTTGATGTATCGTGATTGTGTGGTCTTCATTATCTTATTCTTATATCTAGGAGCATTCATTTTCATGACTTTTTTTCATAATTGTCAGCTGTCAATTGCCATGAAATGACTATTTCTGTCAAGTCTGTCTCTGAGTCCTGGGAGGTCATCGTGTAGCTCTACCTTGACAGACGCGCACTAACCCGGCAGTCATCAGGTAGTTCTACCCGGATGACCCCATTAGCCCATTGCGTTTTCCGGTAATTGGCTTGTCTTCTCTCTCTTTTGTTACCCAATGTTCATGACTAGATATATTGTTTTATATCTAGCATGATGAAATGTAAGCACATGAATCGACTTTAGTGTCAGTCTAAAAGCATCCCAGCTGGAGGTGTGACATTATAATAATGTTGCAGTGACGTTCTATTTGGTTCTGTTTTGGTTCTTGTTACGTTCTTTTGACTCCCAATTATGTTGCTGCAACCTACTGCTGCGACATTCTACTGCGACATTATTATAACGTTCTGGTTATGTTCTTTGACCTAAACAGAATGTTCTTATAGCGTTCTGTTTTGGTTTCATCCTAACCTCACCAAAAAATAATGTTATAATAACATTCTAATTTGGTGAGGTTTCAACCTCACCATCAATAACGTTATTGTTACATGCCCTCTTTGTAAGTAACAAACTGACTAAAAAAGGTATGGTTGCAGAACATTTCTGTTACGTCGCAAGCTGGCTGGGGTGCGGCCCCCTTTCCCTGAGGCAGCCCCCTCCCCCCTCACAAGACACCACCCCTCTCTCTAGGCAGCCCCCCCCCCCCCCCCAGAATGTGATGTGCCTAGGCAAGAATATAACGTTATCATAACGTTATTATAATATTCTACTTGGTCCTGGTTTGGCTTTTGTTATGTTATTTTGATGGCTCCCAATAACGTCTTTAGAACTTAACATTGTTATGTTGCACTGTGACATTATAATAACATTATGGTTATATTATCTCACGTGCAAATGACTTTATCATAACATTCTGTTTGGTTTAATCTCAACTTCACCAGTATATAACTTTATAACACTCTGCCTTGGAAAGTCTCAACCATAAAATAAGATAACTGTTATGTGAAAATTGGGCATGTTACAGACTGACCAAAAAAGTATGGTCACAGAACGTGCTTGTAACGTCGCTGCTTGCCTCGGTGGGCATTGTTTGGGGGTGAGCAGGTCACTGCTGACGGGAGCAGCTCGCCCCCCCCCTTTCCCCCCTGCCGCCCCTCCTACCTGTTCATTGTCTCAGGTGTACCTCTACACGCGAGGAGCCCATCCCCGGGCTCCCACCCCGTGACGGCCAGTATTACCCCTGTCGGACGAACCCACACCTTTGAAGTCCCTAATCCACCCCCACCCTACACAGCTGCCTGTCATAAATCAACAGGCCCAACACTCACTATACATATTCGCCTCAAGTCCCTTAGACTATTGATACCCTAGTTGAACCACAATGCCCTGTGAATTCTGTAATCGTTATATAGATCAGGGACTGGTGAGGTCGTTGAAGTGCAAGATTCACAGTATCAGCTATAACGATTTTACCTGACATAAAATCACTACATACATGAAATTTTTGAAATAAAAGAATACGGAATTAAATTTGATAAATCAGTTCACACGCATATATGATAGTTGTGTGTGGGTGTGCCCCTCATTGAAGCCTATTTTGCACCCAAAAGAACTCTGAATGCTGTTTGCTATTTTTTGTAGGCCTATTTTGTAATTTGTATTTATCCTGGAAGGGTCTTCAGGCCAGATTGCCTGGTTTTCATTGCCTCCTTGCATACAGTGGCCTTGGTTGTCTTTCCAGAGAGGCCCCACATCCCAGCCAGCTTGCAAAATAACAGAAACATTCTGCAACCATACTTTTTTTAGTCATTTTGTTACTTACTAAGATGGTATGTAACAACTAAGTTATTGATGGTGAGGTTAAAACCTAACCAAATCAGAATGTTATTAAACATTATTTTTGGACATTCTGTTGTGGTTGAAGAACATAACCAGAATGATACTATTGCACTGCAATGCAATGTCATAGCAGTACGTTGCAGCAACATTATTGGAAGCAATCAAAATAACGTAACAAGAACCAAACCAGAACATTGCTGCAACGTCATAATAACATCACATGTTTGGCTGGGATATACAAACAGTACAACCCACCCAACTTCCTCTGAACACAGACTCAATAACCAGGCATGAGTAGATCATGCTATTCTATAAATCACACAGGTTCCCCATTAAAAGGTCCCCTGTCGGTGCCTCTGTCAGTTGAAGATAGGAAAGCAAAAAGGTGCTACATCCATTAAGAAGATTATATTAAAATGGACGTCATGCTGATTAGGCCTACATTGCCATGGGTTGATAATGTGTCTTGAATATATGCAATGGTATCACTTATCAATCACTTGAGCTTATTCATGCATGACCGTCCATCATATGACGACCCATATTTATGAAATTCCTCTTGAAAAGGCAGGTTATTAGTTTTACTTGCATACTTTTCTTTTCCATGGTACTAGCATCAAAACCTATAGTAGATCATGATGCTCTTTCATAAATACTTAACGACATCCATGAACAATGAAATATTTTGTGGTGCGAGACCTCAACAAAATAATTATTTTAACGGTTCCGCTGACGTCACCGCGACATAACCATGGCTCCGCCAACTTGTTGTCACGTCACTATAAATACTGGGACACGTAACCAACCATTCATTCTCGTTCCAACCACCATCAAGACAACATTTTTAAGCTTTAGAGTCGATGTATTTAGGAAGGAAAATAAATATTTGTATATATTTATGTCCAAATCAACCTAACTTGTTATCGTTGTTATATAATATTCTATAATGTTATCTAACATATTCCGTTTACATATCGATACTCTAACAAACAGGGAACATGTTATAAATACACACTGACCTTCTTTCTGTGTGTATTCTATGCAGTCACCCTGTCTTGGTAAATATGTGAACATTTATGATGAACTGATTTGATCAAAGCAATCATGTCATTGGTACTGAGGGTAACAACTTATAATAGCACCATTATTACAGGCTGTCATCCTGTACACGGGGAGGTTATACCATAGAACTGTAGGAGAGACAGTTCTATGGTTATAAATACATATTGATATGTATGACTGCTTGTTAAACAATATGTATGTTACAGGTCTCAATCTGCAAAATAACTACACATATTTCAGGTCTAAGTCTGCTAATTACTTTTGTGTATTACAGATCAACACCCGGCCTACGACGGGGATGTTTTAGGCATGGAGGTCTGTCTCAGTCTGCTAATTAATGTACACATATTACAGGTCAACACCCGGCCTATGAGGGGGACGTCCTGGACATGGAGGTCTGCCTCAGTCTGCTAATTAACGTACACATATTACAGGTCTCAGTCTGCTAATTAACATACACATATTACAGGTCAACACCCTGCCTACGAGGGGGACGTCCTGGACATGGAGGTCTGCCTCAGTCTGCTAATTAACATACACATATTACAGGTCAACACCTGGCCTACGAGTGGGATGTCCTCGACATGGAGGTCTGCCTCAGTCTGCTAATTAATATACACATATTAACATACAGGTCAACACCCGGCCTACGAGGGGGACGTCCTGGACATGGAGGTCTGCATCAGTCTGCTAATTAACATACACGTTTTACAGGTCAACACCCGGCCTACGAGGGGGATGTTTTAGACATGGAGGTCTGCCTCAGTCTTGCAGGCCACTGCTGTAACCGACGGTGGCGCATCCGGGTGGCCAACTGCGGCAGTTTCTACACGTACCAGCTGGTTGACACGCCCGGCTGCTTCATGGCCTACTGCGTCGGTGAGTCCGGCTGCCACAGGCCCAGATACAGGGACCTTCATTATGCCCTTTTGGGGCTATTTCAAAAGGTTGCGCATTTACTTCGAAAATGTATTGTGAAGGGCCCCTCAAAATAGTATGAAAGAATTGAAAAATTCCACAACTTGCCACTCCCCTGTTAGTCCAAATTGTTGATAATATATTTTATATATATATATATACATATATATATATATAATGATATCTTACGTATGTGTGTATATGTATATGTATATCTTAAAGTTTTCATTTGGTATATAAAAATATGTTAAGTGTGTAATGTGATGAGAACCTCCAGAAAGTCACCTATTTGATCAACAGTTTCTTTTCTGATGGATCATCCCCGCGGGAGAGCCTCCTACATTATTGAAATTACTACAGAATGATTGCGAAACAGAAGCTGTGGTTGAGAGTCCTCAAAATGAGTCAATTATTTTTAATTCAAAGTATTTATCGAAATGGTCAGAATTTGAAAGTTGTGTTTTTCATTTGCATTCATAAATAGAAATTGTTGTTTATTAGTCGTGAAATGGAAGCAGCGCTGAGGATTCTCGCTATTTCCCCTGGTTCTTTTGGGTGAAATCTATGACATAATTTGAGGATATTGCAGAGAATCCTAAGCACCAACGACCTTTCACAATGTGTAGTCTGCCATGGATCTTAGGTGCCCTCCCTTTCAATTAACCTTTGATTAATCAGTGGGCAGGTTGGTGGTGGTTCAGGACCTCACATTGCGGTAGAGATGGCATGGGCCTGTGGTTGTATAGTGGTCTCAGCGGCCGCCTTTTTACACCACCAAACTCTCACATGAGGGAAATTATTTTCATTTTATTCAACATTATCGCCATTTGGAAATGAATCAGATAAGAAATTGTGAAAGTTCTAAATGTTTTGACCATTATGATGAGACATTCTTGACAAAAACAATGTGCTTGGTTGAGCATTGGGGAGACTTGTTAAATGTTTTATCACAAACCAAAGATTAAATACCTCGTTAAAGGCGTAGGCATGACGTTCAGAAAAGCCAATGTTTGGTTTGATCTTTTTAAGTCTAGCGTGTTTTTTAGAAGAAAATAAACATAAGAATCATAATTGTTGGTACGATTGGTATGAAGAAATATGGTATATAATTGTTGGTATTGTTGGTTTGAAGCAATATATAAAATTCAAAAAAAATAATTTTGATATCACTCAATTTGATTGGTTGTTATTTCCCTGGTTTCAATCCATTGTAGGAGGAGAACTGCCCTGCCCACCAGGGACCAGCTCCCCCACAGGCTTCAGTCCCGGATGTACGAGTAAGTACCAACTGTCGGAATCTGTGTCAGAGAAGTAAACCCAGCCAAACATGTGACGTTATTATAATGTTGCGGCAACTTTCTGGTTTGGTTCTTGCTATGTTATTTTGATGGCTCCCAATTACATTGCTGCAACATACCGCTGTGACGTTGCACCGTGACATTATTATAATGTTCTATTTATGATCTTTAACCTAAATAGAATGTTCTTGTAGCCTTCTGTTTTGGTTCTGTCCTCTTCTCAACAAAAGAATGTTATACTAACATTCTGATTTGGTAAGGTTTCAACCTCACCATCAATAATGTAATTGTTATGTGCCATCTTAGTTAGTAACAAACCAACAAAACAAGTATGGTTGTAGAACATTTTTCTTATGTCACAGGTTGGCTGGGAATGTGATAAGTATGTCACCTGGGGTGTCCAGGTGGATCAAATAAGTTAACCTTGGAGAATGGGTTCCTACTTACTCTAACTTTGATCTAAACCCAGCAGAGAGTGGGGTATAAAAACATTCTTCAATTATGTTTTTGCCACCTAGTTTTAATACATCATGTATTCTGGTTGTCACACTAACCATCTGATCCTACTCCCCTGTGCAGGTAACTTCCCCACCCTGCCCGGTGAGGTGAACCTGCAGGTGGACCGGGAGGGGCACCAAGTGGTCGTCTACTGTGACTACATAGGACGGATACCACGGGGCGCAATCATCAGCACCGACTGGTACGTCACGGGTAAGTCAGTGTTCTATTTCACCTACCAAGTGGTACGTCACGGGTGTGTCAGTATTCTACTTTATATCCATATAAACTGGTATGTTACAGGTGAGTTAATGTTCCATTATACCTACTCACATGGTTGAGTCAGTGTTCCACTCTACATACCCACTAGTACGTCACAAGTGAGTTAGTTTTCTGCTGCCTACTGACTGGTATGTCACAGGTGAATTAGTGTTCCATATTATATCTACTGACTGGTAACTTACAGATGATTCTACTATAGATATATATATCTACTGATCAGGGATGAGTCAGTTTTCTACTATACCCACCAACTAGTATGTCAAGGGTGAGTAGGTGTTCTACTACATACACATGCTGACTGGTATGTCACAGTAGAGTCAGTTTTCTAGTATATATACCAACTGATACATCATGGGTGAACCAGTCTGCTACTATACCTACCCACTGGTATATCCCAAGTGAGTCAGTGTTCTACCATATATACCTATTGACTGGTATGTCATATGGCTTAGTCAATGTTCTACTCTATATAGTGACTGGGAGAAACAGGTGAGTTGGTTCTACTGCGCCTATTGACTTGTATGTCACAGGTTAGATAATGTTCTACTGCACATACCAACTGGTACACCACAGTTGAGTAATTGCTCTACTCTTTCTACAAATGGTATGTCTCAGGTGGGGCATTGTTCTCCCATACTTATGATCGCTGATTGTTGAATTACGAATGAGTCATTGACTGGTGCGTCTTTTGAAAGTCTATGTGGTATAAAACTGATACATGAATTCATGTTAACTTGGAAAATATGGAAAAACACAACATTTTCATGCCAATGTTGTCAAATGTCAATGGTCAACTTGTTGCAGGGCAGTCTGATGAGCGGCCAGGTGTGTCGGATGAGGCACCAGTGTGGACAGACCGAATGGTAGAGAGACGCCGGTCTAAGCTGGTAGAGGGGAGGTGGATTGGCAAGATGGGGTCCACAGTGAGTACCAAAACAGAAGACACTCTCTGATGTCTCCCAAAAATTGGAGTGTAGAAGCTATGGTTGTTTTTTATCCAAAAGGAAATTAATACATGAAGGTTTTCTCAATACAATTCATTTCATGTGTATTGTTTAGCATGAACGTATGCATCCTTTGTAATGCTTTGTTTATATACTTTAATTTAAATCAGTTAATAACAATGCCCCGGCAAAGAAGGGGAACATATACAGGCAGCGCGAAATGGTTAAAGAATATTTTAACCTTTGGTATGTACCTGAAATTGATGTTTTTCAAACAACCTTTTGACTGGTTAAAATGTGTTCCTTCAAATGGTTTGCAGGTGTACTGCCGAATGAGGGCAATGTGGGCCAACCACACAGGGGTACCTGGGCCTTCCATTGAAAGCAAGAAGTTCTTTGCTGGCATTGAGGTGAGTGCAAAATGAGTTATTCTGTAAAACCTTTAATAAAGACCCAAGGTGAACTGGCATCTATTTGCTCAAATCAGAAATTATTATCACTACAATTTTTACTCAAGCTACTTCTTATATAATTATATGCTCAAGAAATGTCTTGAAAATATGGGAGAGTTAATTGTTTATATGTGTCTTATATACCACACTCTCTACTTGAATAACTAGCTTACCCCCGCCATTAATACTTTCAGCTAGTATACAATGATCATCAATTTAGTTCCCAATTTAATATATCTTTATGTTATCCGACAAAAAGATTTTAGGGGAGAAGGTTATGAGTATAGGAGAGGCTTTAGATATTTGTTGGTCATCTGTCCTCCCCTACCTATCAACCCCCAGTTCATGCAAACTGTCTGTCTACTGTTACCGCCACAGATAACAGAGAGGGTGGTGATGGTGGATGAGGCATCAGACAAGGCGGTCATTTCTCTCTGCTCTGTGGCCCTCATAAACTGCCTGCCCCAGTTTACATCAACTGTTTGTTTTATTTTTACAACCACAGATAGCAGAGAAAGTGGTGATGGTTGATGAGGCATCAGATTAGGTGGTCATCTTTCTCCACTCTTAAGTCTCCATCAAATGCCTGGCCCAGTTTTTGTTAGCTGTTTGTTTTATCATTACCACCACAGATAACGGAGATGGTGGTGGTGGTGCATGAGGCATCAGATGAGCCTGTCATCTCTCTCCGCTCTACCGTCCCTATCAACTGTCAGCCCCAGTTTATATCAACTGTTTGTTTTATCATTACCACCACAGATAGCAAAGAGGATGGTTATGGTTGATGAGGCATCAGACGAGACAGTTATCTTTCTCCACTCTTAAGTCTCCATCAAATGCCTGGCCCAGTTTATGTTAGCTGTTTGTTGTATCTTTACCACCACAGATAACGGAGAGGGTGGTGATGGTTGATTAGGCGTCAGATGAAGTAGTCCTCTCTCTCTATTCTACATTCCCCATCAACTGCCTGCCCAAGTTTATGTCAACTGTTTGTTTTATCATTACCAGCACAGATAACAGAGAGGGTGGTGATTGTGGATGAGGCGTCAGACGTGGCGGTCATTTCTCTCTGCTCTACAGTTCCCATCAACTGCCTGCCCCAGTTTATGTCAAGTATTTGGTTTATCATTTCCATTACAGATAACGGAGAGGGTGGTGATGGTGGATGAGGCGTCAGACGAGGCGGTCATTTCTTTACGTTCTACCGTCCCCATTAACTGCCTGCCTCAGTTCAGCGATGCCTGCTCCCTCACCCTACAGGTGGCCCATGACCAGCGCTACACCACCAAGAGATGTGTAGGTCAGTACATGTCACCTAAGACCTTATAATCATATTATGTGAAAGGTGCTGTTTGATGGGATACTTGTCCTGAATGTGTACATACATTTATACCATAATAGAAAAATGTACTTTGGAAAAAATGATAAAATATAAATTACTATTATCAAAGGGCCCAAAACCAATATATTTGACAAAATCTTCCAAAACTTCCACAAAATAATCCACAAAATATGTTGATATTTACATTTGTTTGTAAACAAACCCCATTTTCGCAGATCAACTTTAATTCAAACGACCAAGGAAAACATTTTTTTGACGATTTTCTGACAGATTTTAACATAGGTCAGAAATAAGTTCATGTAATGGAATCCCATGATTATTTGAGTTTGAAAAATTTTGTTGAATTTATTGGTTTTGGCTTCTTTTACGTAAACTGAAAAAAGGAGGAATTAATTTCATTTCATTCTGTGGAGTTGTTTTGCGGTTATTGTTCATTGCATTGCAAAAAGAGTCAATCAATTGATAAACATAATATCTTTCTGCAGGTCCATTATCCTGCTGGAGATACCATGAAAAAAAATAATTATAAAAAGCATACCCTAAACGAAACTTTATTTTCGATCAGATTAGAAAAAGGAGATGTAGTCTTGAGTAGAGCACAAATTTTGAGGACTGCGTCAATGAACCTGATAATATATTATTGATAAAAATATTCAAAAAAGATTAGGTTTACCCTAGGTGCCATCAGAGACACCTATCTTATCCCTAATTGAAAGGAAGCACTTTGTAAGGATAGCCTTAAGAAAAAGTACTTTATAATTTTCTGAAACAATGTTATTATACTAAAACTTTCTACAACGGCATGTCTGCTTTCCATAGAGCTTCAGATTGAAGATTTACTGTTTTGCTTTCAGTATTTGAGTCATGTGATACTGCAAAGTTTTTTGTTTGTTGTTTGTTTATATATTGTCTGTAATTGATATTTATAACCTGATGTGAATTCTGAAAATTATACATAAAGACATCTCATCTCATCTCATCTCATCTTGTAATCTAGTGTATATAAAATTGCAATTGGAATGCGAACACTTTGATGTAATAGTATAAGTTGTGGCTGGAGGTGAGGGAAGACTGGAGAGATCCAACTCACCCCAGGATAAATAAAACTAATTTTTAAAAAATAATAAGAATAATCTGAATCATGTGGAGCTAAGCCTCGGTTAGATGGTTCTAGGTCTCTCCAAACCCATCAAGACTTATCTCTCTAAGACAAAATATCAGATGTCCTCAACAGTCTATCACGAATAGCCTTATTTTGTTAAAACCTGCCCTCCAAGATGTCTCTAGTTCTATCTTTTCAGGGGCCAAGCCACTTTCGGGTGCACCTTACCTGTTAACCAAATACTCTGCCTGAGGCGACTTAAGGGTGGATTCCACGTGGCAACAAAACACATCAAAAGTACAGCAACAGTCGGCAACAGCCTTTCTGAATTGTTGCTGTTGTGTTGCCCATAAAATTTACATTGCCCAGCTATTGCTGAGGGAAATAAAATCAATCAAACATGCCAAATCTAATGGAAGCATTTCAACACAGCAATAATATTTCTAAATATTAAGTAGGCAATTGTGTAATACACCTGCGCTTGTCTTTTGCAACAAAATAAAACAATATAGAATATTCCGAACCGATTTCAAAATGACAATGGACCGACGTAATTATTAAACTTGTTTAATATTCTTGGACCAATTCTGGACTGATTCTGGACTGACTTTATTATGTCTATGTATTTTCAATGTTATTTCATTAATTTTTGACTATATTAGAACGAAAATATCACCAATATGCATCAAAATAGATATTCTTTCATGGGATATATTTTTTAATACTTTACAATGAGTATTTTACTATATTACTTTTTATTAATCAGATTAAAAAATATATATTTCTGGTCCTACTGATCATATTTAGACATAAAATGTGAAAAATTATTTCGAAAATTTTGATAATTTAGTCAACTGATTTTTTTTCACTGTTTTCCTATTAATATGTTATCCAGGATTCAAGGAAATACTCAGTTTTCATCTTCACTATGGATCATAGGTGTAGGACCGATTGTGGACCGATTTTAGGACCAACAGGTTTAATTACTCAACCGTTTCCAAACTGACAAAAAAATGTCGGTTGTGAAATCGGTTTAGTCACATTTTTTTGTCAATTTGCAAAATGTTGCAATTTGGATCACCGCCTTTAGTAATTTTACTGTTGACAGGCAACATTAATAGGGTGCTGCCAATGAAACTTTCTAAATTTGTCTCCACGTTGAATCCCCATTTTACGTGTCAGGATTCTCCCTATCAGAAATGTATCTCTACACAATACGCTCTTCCATTGATACGCCTGTTCCGAGGAGCTGAATTTAATACTCTTGTATTGCAACTTTACTCTATAAATAATGTTCCCTCACTAAAGGAATGGCGACCTGGTGGCGTCATATGGGTTGCAGCCTAGGTTACATCACCTCTATTGTCATCAACATGCTCATCCTATTGCATCCCCTTCTCTTTCTGTTTTTCCTTTTCGTTCTCTGATTTCTGCTCTTGCTTCTCAGCCAGGACCTTATTTACAGTGTATTACTGTAATTATCCTGCGAAACGGTAAGCTGCACTAAGGTCTTTGTGAATGTGATAACATTGGTGAACTCAGTTGTTTTTTAATTCAATAACGGCACTTATACCCCCAGATGGCAAGGTGCACCAAGTTATTTGTTTACATGATTATGGTACGTATATCCCCAGATGACAAGGTGCACTAGGTTGTTAGTTTATGTGATAATGTTAATGTTCCTTATACCCCCAGATGGAAGGTGCACCTACTTGTTATTTTATGTGATAATGATAATGTTCCTTATACCCCCAGATGGGAGGTGCACCAAGTTGTTTGTTTATGTGATAATGTTAATGTTCCTTATACCTTCAGATGGGAGGTGCACCAAGTTGTTAGTTTATGTGATAAATGATAATGTTCTGTATACCCCCAGATGGCAAGGTGCGGCAGGTGGTGTTCGGGGACTGCTCCATAGAGATCACCCCGGAGAACTGGAAGGACACTCACCAGGTGAAGGTGAAGGCCGTGCGGGACTTCTACTACGACGGCAACAAAAAGATGCAGGTGGGCTTCAAACCCACCTTCTCCACCATGCTCAGCCCCATCTGGAACAACTACGAGGTGCCAGCCATAGAGGTAAGGGTCGATACCTGCAGCTACCAGCAAAACGAGAAAGTTACCAATCATGTCATATGACCTCATGTTTTACTGACATGAGTTTCCCATATGCTACCCGAATTTATTACCCTCTTTGAGACAGTTCAACTTAACTTTCTTCTAACTGTGTGTGTTCCCCTATTATAATCATCTTATATGATCGTATATAGCTCATATGATATTTCCAGATATCAATGTGCCAGGCCGGATGTCAATTCATTTCTAGTGATTTATCAAAGATGTATGTATATGTATAAGTATAATTTGACAACACGCACCTCATAACAAGTAGATCGGGTCTTTCGCTGGCTGCTGGTGTTTTGCTATATACGTTACGGGGACATGCATCAGGTGATATACCTCTCCCTCTTAAAGGGAGCCAAAACCAATAAAATCGACAACCTGAGACACACTGTAACACAGTCCAAATGTTCACTAATTGATGCCTACAGTTTTGGTGGTGCCTGTAGTGTACTTGGTGATTCAAAGAAGGGTCGGTAACTAAGCTATGTGCACTCATTCAGGTGGTTGCTAAGGACGCGCCGACCAAGATGTGTTACTCCACCGGCGACCCCCACTACGTCACCTTCGACGGACTGTGAGTTCTTAACACGTCAGATCTACTTGACTTACGTTTTACGATGTTATTTGACATTCAGGCATGCATTATATAAACTTTCCTAACAATATCATATGAGTGGGTCTTCGTGTGTCTAAATAAAAGCATTGAGATTTCAAGAAAAAATTACAGACTGGGCAATTTCGTGACAGTATTTTGTCTAAACTGTACAATATTATTATTTTTTCCCTAATGAATTACACCCTTTGTATTCACAGTTTGTAGTTGCAATGAAAACATTGCAAATGATTCGTTCATATCATTTACACACCAACAGGTACTACCACGTTTATCTGGAGGGGGAATTCGTCCTGTACAAGAACACTCGACTCCCGATACAAGTAAGTAAAGTACAGATGATATTTGGTTGCTCAGTGACCATGGGCCAAGAAGTTATGTGGTTATATGTCCCATGAGTAGTCTCAAATGATATATGAGCCTACTTTTATAATTTGCAAATGTCAGGATGTGTATGGCCTTGGGAAAATATTATTTGTTTTCTATTTTCTAATTTGTACTCAAATAACAGAAGGCATTCAGTTTAAACTGTCGGGAGAGAGGTCGTAGTTATATATATATGTTCACTTTTTCCACGTGCAATTAAAAGATCCTCCATACGATAGTATATCATCCAAATCAAATTGTCAATCATATTCACTGGAATACCTCAAGGATACCTATGTTTTACAATAAGAAATCTCACGTCACCTGAGAATGATTAAAGGGCAAAGAATAGAAACTGCAGTAGGAAAGGACAATATCCTATTTCCAGTTATTACTGCCCTTTATATGTACTTTTCTACCAAATAGAAATATGCCTTTTTTATATTTCCATCGCTTATTAGAATAAAGCCCTTGATTTAGAGCACTAGTTTTAAAGTGATTTGGAACTATTCTTGGCCCACTTGGTATGTAAAACTATTAGACCAGGCTCCACGTAATAATTACAATAGAGATAAAATATTTCAATTTTCCTTTTGAAACTTAATGAAAACGCATCTTTTCATAAATTTCTATTCTCATCTAACCTTGAGGTTGTGACATAGTCGACCAAAAATCAGTCTCTGCAAACCCTAATCCTGATAACCTGAATGCAAGATAATCCTTTAATGCCCCCTCCTCCTTCCCTCACCTGCGGCTGGTTAGATCAACACCCGCATGGAGCGCTGCGGGCAGAGCGTCACCTGTAACTGCGCAGTCGCAGTGAAGGCGGCCGATGACGTCATCGTCATCGACCGGTGCCTGCGCCGGAAGCGGAACCTAGCGTTCGGGGAGAGCTTCCCGGACGGCTGGAGGACGCTGCACCGCCACGCCCTGGAGCAGGGCCGGGACTTCACCAAGGGGCTGCAGATCTACGAGTACGACGACGGCAAGCACTTCACCGTAAGACCTTACTCTCCACCCAGATTTAGTTACTATCAGGGACGGATTTAGAGGGGGCGCCTGAGGCGCGCGCCTCCCCTAAATTTTGCCAAATTTAGACTTTGTTAATGTAAAACTCTAGCTTCCAAAATAACACCTCAAATTTCTATATAAGGGCGCCCACCCTTTTTGAAAAGTCTGGATCCGTCCCTGACTATTACCCTACTTCTTCTATAACGCTGTTCTTTTGTATGTTGCGATCTACACACTGAACTTACTTCAAGCCATGAGAAAAACCAGCGAAATAGGCTATCATCAGCCAGTCTAATTTGTTTGCTGACTTTTCGGAACCAGCAAATTGGGTCATGACCGCTTTATTTAGTTCCATCCCCATCCTCTATATGGCTTCATGATGTAGGGGTTAGCAGCCTTGCCTCCAAACTCCAAACAAAGGGGTTTTTCTGCCTGACAAAGCCAATTGTATTAAAATTAAAATTTCCTTTCCCAGTTCAACGTATACATCGTTTCATGGTCCACCGCATCTAAAGTATCCAATACAAAATCCTAGAGAGAATTAGTTGCAATTATCTCAGCAAAAACAGCATAATTATATAGACGGCAAACTAAGCGGGGAAAACATTATTTCGGATTCAGGAGAGCGGGTGTCTCTTTGGGTTATCTAGCCCACCCATTTTCTTTTAGATCTTAAACTTCTAGGGCTTATTCTCATAAATTACATTAGTCATAAATGCCTACAAAGCAAAAACAAAAACGACATTATCTATAATCTGTTTTGTGTGTACTTTAATCGCCTAACAGTGGTATGGAAGTCATTTAGCTCTGGTACATTACAGTCTTGGGCTGTTACACTAGTTAAGAACAAACTGAACACACCCCCCCCCCTTCCCTCCCTCCAGGTGCACCTGCCGACGGGCGCCTACATCGACTTCAAGATCGGGGAGGACGCCAAGTGGATCGACATTTACCTGTACGCGTCGTCCGACGACTACATGTCGACGGGGGGTCTGTGCGGCACCTTCACCAACGACCAGGAGGACGACTTCACCTTCAGCGACCTCGTCACCCGCACCACCCCCACCAAGGGCGCCTCCTGTGGGGACGACGAGCACGTCTGTAAGTTCGCCGAGTCCTGGAGGTGAGTTCTAGGGAGGTCTTTCCTTTCTAACTACTTATTGTTTCTGTCTTTACTTAAAACACCCCCCCACCCCCACCAAGAGCGCCTCCTGCGGCGACGACGAGCACGTCTGTAAGTTCGCCGAGTCCTGGAGTTAAGTTCTGGGGAGGTTCTTCCTTTCTAACTACTCATTGTTTATGTCTTTACTTAAAACACCACCCCCACCAAGGGAGACTCCTGCGGGGACGACGAGCACGTCTGTAAGTTCGCTGAGTCCTGGAGGTGAGTTTTTTTTAATAGCAAAATATCTACATACAAAATAGGTTTAGCTTACGTGTCATCAGGGACATCTTTCTTATTCCTAATTAAAACGTAGCACTTTGTAGGGATAACCTTAAGAAGGCATTTCCTCTCTAGCTGCTCTTTGTGGGACATGCCCATGCTAAGCTCGGTATTTAATGTTGTTGATTCTAGTTACTATATATATATAACATCTGTAAGGTGGCAAGTTTATATACATAAACTTTGTTTGGTCTTTTTAGACATTGTGCTGGAGCTATATTTATACTTTTAAATTTATAATTTATAATAATATTATAACTTCGTGTTCATTATGCGCAGAAATAATCTAACAGGCGTACCACCAAAATAATATTCCCTCGTCAGGTTGAGAAACTTTTCTCTGAATATATATATATGCTGATGATCCATGATGCGACAAAATGCCAACCGATTTTCTATTCGTGCATTTTCCACATATTTAGAGATATGTTTTTGGGTACAAGTTCCCTTGGTACCATAGCAATTGAGAAAAGGTTGATAAGAAATTGCATATTTGACAAGAATAATTGCTATTTTTTCAAACCGATTTCTGAATTCGGTCCAAAATCGCGTCTTGGATCATAGGAATATACAAGTGATATTGAAATATATGTATCAATGTGGTCCCCAGGGTGGACAAGAAGGACTCGTTCTTCGGCCCCGTGGTGGAGGTGCCCCTGCAGGACGCCGAGTTCTACTCGGACGAACAGTTCTGTAAGTGTGAGGAGTTCGGCAAGTCCTCCACCATCGTCTGTAACTACCACTACGACGTCGACAACTGCCACGCCCGAGAACAGCAGCGCAAGGGGTACGTAGGGGTTTAGATTGCTTGTCGAATTTAAGAAATGGCCATGTCCCATGTCGGTATATTTTTTATATTCATGTAGATTTTAAGAAATGGCTAAGCCCTATGTCGAATTTAAGAAATGTACCATGTCATGTCTTTTTTTCCTCCCTGTCACTAACCTTGATGTCGCATGTCGAATTTAAGAAATATTAATGTCGCCCTGTCGATGTTAGTGGTGGACCCCTAGATTATAAAAAGAGGGGAAAATGCCCAATGCATACGAGTGAATGCACGCCATTTTAGTACTTAGCCTCTATGCTGACACCTTTCGAAAATCGTGTAACCGTCCCTGGGAGAGGGCCGCAAGGGGGTATATTGAGGCATTATAAGGTTCTGTATTTCGGACAAGAAAGAATGGACGGTCCTGAGTGGTATGTAGGACATGAACAGTGCGTAGGGGAAGAGTGCGCGAGATGTACGTAATTATGTATGCCATGTCCTTCAAGTTAAGCCTACTACTTCTTACTTTGTCTTTCTAATCAGTTTGAGGATTCTGTGGCGCCACCTCGTGTAGAACACATCAATCGCTCCCTGTGGCCGTAATTGTTCTTATTATGTTTTATGCCGGGTTTTGTTTCTTAATTGTCACGTATCATTTAGGGGGCCTATTACGTAACGCCTCACCTCTTGGCGACGTACAAATCCCTCAGCTGTATTACCGGCAAAACCTAAAGCAATGGTGACGTCCAATAAGTAAAACTGTTGAGCAGGGGGCATCCGGATTTGAACCGGGGACCTCTCGATCTGCAGTCGAATGCTCTACCACTGAGCTATACCCCCTGTTGTACAGCAGAGTGACTCTTTGATATCTAATACATATTTTCGCGTTAGCCCGTTTTGAGATCAAGTATTTAAGTTTACATATTGGAATTTGTAAACCTGCTATTTGGGCAAGCGAGCCTTCATTTAACCAAACTCCATTATTGACATTATTATGTTACATCTGGTGCATGTATTCAGTTTTAGCATTACGTTATGATTATTTTTTGTGGTCGTTGATCCAACCCCATCCTAAATATACCCTTCTATTTCTAAAAGGGACAAGGCACTTTATCTAGTGAACCCTTTGTGGCAATAACAGATACTAGGTAGTCGTATTTAATAAATAACCAACCTCGTGCCCTTAGGAAAATTCTTATTGCATTATACTACTCACAAGTGCATGTTCCCTTTGTTTGGCTGTTCTGTTAACTTAAATTTACCCTGTAGCACATACCGTTTCATAGCAATAACAACTCAGAACATTGTAGTACAAGTCTGGATTCCCAGTAATGAATATTATACTCTATCTGTCAGCCCTTTCCCAGTCTGGCGTCGGTTCTCGCCCGGGGTAAACCCCCTTGTCTTATACTACTCACACGTTTATCGGCCAACCAGAACCCCGTGTCCTATCCCGCAGTATTCCCCCACTATATAAATCTTGTCAAAAGACGCATGTATCTATTATGTCTTAGTACAAGTGAATTTCAAATTTCCGGACGCAGTCCCTTAAGTAAATACTACATATATATACGTGTTCATAGTTATATATATATATATATATATATATATATATATAATGCATTTACTACTAACGTGTTTAAACTGTAGTTACAAGTTCACCCCACCCCTCCCACCCTCCATAGTTATTTATACTACAAACACAAGTTTTTTGGGATGAACAATGCCATGATGTACAATTTGCATCCTATGTCAATGAATTTATGAATCTGATCAAACACAGATACTGTGTCTATATTGATCTACGTCATTAGGTCCACTCTGTGGGACATAATATTAAAAAGGTGGGAATAGAGAAAAAGTACATAACAAAGGAATACATTGTATTGATCTTGATATGTATAGTTATAATTTACACTTAGAATGTTTATGTACTACAATTTATAATCAATGTAATATCACTGAAAACCAGGGGCAACGCTGAAATGAATTACTTAATAAACAATTTGGGGAACAAATTACTACCACGTTCACATGCTGTAGGTACGAGAGGACCCCCCCCCCCCCCCCAACATAGTTACCATAATACTACTACCATGTAATTGTCCACACCGTAGGTACGAGCGTACCCCGGAGCTGCTGTCCCGGTCCCGCAGTAAGCGGTCTGCCGAACTGCACGACGAGGACGACGACTACTTCGACAGTCAGTTCGACTACGACGAGACCTTCAAGGGACAGGTTAGTATACCGGGGGGTTGACCGTTCACCACTCCCGCAACTAAGGAGTACTGCAAACAGTTACAGTTTCTGGATAAAATGGTTGTGACAGACCCTTAACATAGTAATAGGATATAGGAAAGTTTCTCTTGTTACTGTTCGTCAACCATCTTTTCCTTATGATATTGAAATTGCAATCAAGAGTTCTGTTCTAGGAACCTCCCTACCCCTCCAACCCGACTCCAAAAGGCCCTGATGGGGGTTTAGATAGGGGCCCATGTCCCATGTCCCATGTCGTATGTCGAATTTAAGAAATGGCCATGTCGCATGTCTTTATATTTGTAGAAGTCCTGTCATTGTCATTAAAGGCTATGTCACATGTCAATTTTAAGAAAAGGCCATGTCGCATATCACTAAGCTGAAAATCGGCTGTGTCACCGTGTCGAATTTAGGGGTCTAGACCCATGTGATGGTTTAAGCACAATTACTGAAGTAATTTCCTTCGCTTCTCTAGATTTGGCAACCGGCTGCATGTGACAGGTTATTGGCCAAGGTTGTCTTTTTTTAACACGACCCTCACCCTGTTCTCTGTCTGTTCCTCTCGCCCCGCCCCCCACAGGAGCCGTCATGGCCGACGCCTAACGGCATCACGGAGAGTTCGGCAAGACGGTACTGCCGAACTGTGATCCAGCAGTCGCGGGCGGGGGAGGTGTGCGTCACCAGGGTGACGGATCTGGACGCGCTGACGGACGCCTGCATGACAGACATCAAGGTCAGTCTTTGCCCAAAACTTAAGTGATTAAAATGGAAAAGCTGTGCATGTACAAAGCTTAATGCCTACCAGTGCACTAAGGGGCTGTCTGTCATATTGCTAAAGTCATGATGTATAATTTCTATATAGAATTTGTATTATTGAAACTGAAATGTAATAAGAAGTAAAGAAACATAGAGACATTGCAACTCCCGATCCAACCTCAACCCGGATGTAAGGACAAACCCATTTATCTTATGAGTGTAACAGCGATGTGACGCACAGACCAGAGTGACGTAGCAACCTGCGTCACAGAAACAACCCTCAGAAGCTGGGATTCCCCATGACAAACCAGGGACATGCTGACGAGGCATGACTGGTCAGAGACTGACGTAAACATCCTGTACCAAACGTATAAGAGCTTCAGCTATCGCCGATCGAGTCAGTCTTGAAAGGTCGGTTATTAGGAGTGGTCAGGAACGACGGAACGTTGAGATAGAGACAACCCAACCACCCAGCAGGTCTCACCGAAACACCATCACCATGTAGCCGTAAGGACACTAGGCTATAGGGCCTTTGCTCTATGAGCCTATCTCCATGCTCCCAAAGCAACAGCAACATTCAGGACAATGTGAACTCAAAGGACAAAAACTTTCAGGACTAACATTATACATTTGGACAATTATTGAATATGTGCTCTATGTGTATACCTGCAGGATACAGCTAAACTTGTGTTTGAACTTCAGAATAAAACCTACATCCAATTCTACACAACAATTATCTGACCATTCTTCATCATTAAATGATGTCACACACAAGGGGGTGGGTGGGTGGTTTGAAAAGTGTGACACTGCCTGAAAACGGGTCTTATTTTCATGTTAAAATCAGAAAAGTAAGTGTGACAGGGGGGTGGGTGGGTCCAAAAAATACCCTGAAAAAGTGTGACGTCATTTATGAACAGCCCCTAACCATGTCAGCCCTATCAGTGTAAATGCATGGGAATCTCAACCCAACGGCCCATGAACCGTGGTTGGGCCAGAATCTGGTCTGTTGGTCCAGACATGCAGACCACCAACTTGCCATCTAATTAACAGAAACATACAACAGAATGACCTCCTGCTAAAGAAGTTTGTATTTGTAAGTGCATGCCTAAAGAAGTTTAGAACACACAGAAACAGTAATATTAGATCCATGTTCCCAGGTATCACAACTATTTGAAATTGAATTATACTTAATATATATATATCTACCCCTCCAGGTGACGGACGACCTGGACTGGGCGCTGTCGGCCCTCACCTCCCTCACCGAGGACTGTGTTGACGTCATCCACAGGGAGGCCCAGCTCTGGGAGGAGCCCGCCTACACACAAACTGATGACGTCACGTCCACCAACCTGACCACCGCCCGGCCCCGGACGACCACGCCCAGTCCGGCGCCTACGCGTGGAGAGCGCCTCTTACGGAGCGTCTGTCCCAGCGACTGTTCTCGGCATGGAGAGTGTAGAGGCGGGAAGTGTTTCTGTTCCCCGGAGTACAAAGGGGACGACTGCTCCATAACAAAGGTGGCACCACCCAAGGTAAGGTACTGGGAAATAAAAAACCCAATTCTTGTGATACAATTAGGAGAGCGACTTTTCTGGGCCACTGGGTGCCAGCCATGGGTTATTGGCCTAGGTGTACATACCGGGCACCAGTGTCAAGAAAGTTCCCAGCATGCTACAAGGATAACCTATACGCTAGTCTCCATGGCTACAACTCCTGATATGCTTCACTCCTCTTGATGTTATGTACAGCCGCAGGTCCAACCCACTGCCGAGTTCATCAGATTTTGATGACAACGGGGTCTTGTGACCATTTCTCGATCAATCAGATCCCTGAAAAAAATAGATCGAACCTGCTATCTCTCATGCCAGGTCCCCTAGTGGAGAGAGTGTACCAGCATAGGATAACCTACTGCTGGTACCCAGCAGCCTAGAAATGTAGTTCTTTTCCTAATTATATGTCTTTAGATAGTGAAATCATATAAAGTCACTTCATTTTAAAATTAACCATCTTCTTTATCTCGTGTTATAAAAGCTTATTCGTGTCTGGTACATTTCCTGACGTATGTTTGAACACAAAGCTTTATTAGAACCTGAATTATACATTTTCTAACAACCACGACAAGATGTATTGACTTCTCCCCTGCCCTCCCCCCGGACAGATCCACCACCTGTCGTCTGGCGGGCTCTGTGACGTCACCAAGAAGGCCTGCCGCCTGGTGAGGGTCTACGGAACCAACTTCCGGAACACGTCCAGCCTTACCTGTCACTTCCGGTCCCTTCAGGTAGGACCTTTCCTCTACATGACGACGGCAAGCCTTATGTTGCTACATGTGTCGTCCTTATTTATTACTTCGCCGCCCAGTTGTGCTATTACCCTGATTAAATCATGGGTCGTTTTGTTCTACTGACATTATGAGACTGTTCGAGTGTGCATTACCTCGCCGCCCAGTTGGTGTTCTATTACTCTGATTAAATCTTGGATCTTTTTTGGTCTTCTTACTTACTCTTGTTATGTATATCTTTGTATACACCAGTCTGCCAACTTTTAGGGCTTTTGGTAACTAGATCACTTCACTCCATAGGTTTACTAAAGAAAAACCCTAAAAAGTTTTTTTCAATTTGAATCCACCAGGGCTGTGCCACCTTAATGAAAAAGATGTATATTGGAGATGGCGCAGTTTTGCGAATATCGATTATCAAAGATCTTCTCTATGTCTATGTGTCCCTTGGATGCACTATGACCAAACAGTATTTGGGATTGGAGCATCTATTTATACATTATAATTCGCGCACTATGTATTTTGGGTGTATTGTCATCCTGCCGGTGTTTTCCGGTTAAAACAAAACTCAAGTCTTTCTGTCCACAGCTCCAGGAGTCGGCGCCTGCCGTGCCCAGCCCGACGACGACCAGTGTTCCCGCCTTTTTCGACACGTTTGAGGAGGTCATTTGTCGTCTGCCCGCGGGGCCCGGACCGGAAGCGGGCGTCCTGTACCGCGCGTTCGAGGTGCGCGTGGAGAACGACCCCAGTCACGTGACCGACCCTGCAGTGTTTGTGGTTTACGATTCCAGGTGTCGCTCGTGTCAGGTCAAAGGGCGGAACTCCACCTGCTCTACAAAGGTAAGTGTTGGTAAACGTTTCTTCTGTTTTCGTAAATACGTTAGAGCATGTGTATACAGAAGTATGGACAGAAACTGCATAATTATGAAGGTCCACAGTCAATTAACCGATCAGAGAAACCGAAACTAGTTGGTAAAGCAAGTCTAAGATATTATAGTTATTATGGCCATTTTAATCATATTACTTTAGAATGATATGATCGATAGCCTATAAGCTTCACACTTACTTCGAATGATTATGATCGATATAAAGAAAATATCTGCTATTGACAGACTTTGAGTAAAAACAGGTTTAGACAAACAAGATGATGGAGCCTGTCTGCTCGATGTATGGTCGAAACTTATAGACATGGGATTATTTTTGGTGCCGTGACAATGAAAGGTCCAGTCAAATATTAGGCCAGGTACCGTTTTCTATGAGTCTTTAATCGTCTGAAATTTTGTTGGATTCAATTGGAACCCCCTCATACCTATGAGGTACCATGACTGAGCCTGTTTTATATCATACGCATATAATGCCACAATTGGCCCTGACTCCCCCTGAGGTGTCCCCTTTCCCTGTTTCAGGTAGAGTCGTGCGAGGTGGGCGGTGTATGTTTCGGCCCCGGGGACCGCAACCCGGCCGACTGCTGCCAGGCCTGCCACCCTGAGGCCTCCAGGGACGCCTTCCACAAGGCCAGAGGTACTGTACCATAAAGCCTAATTTCCACCATCCGATTCTATTACCGACTTCAAAAATCAGCTGGGGGAATATTGGTTAATCATGAATATGTCATGGACGATGAGGTTTTGCTTATATTTCAAATGGTTCGTAGTATATATCTTTTGTCATATTACTAGTTAAAAGTGTTTAATTACCAAATAACCAGCGGTCATAGTCAGGTGGTCGAAACCCGGCTTTATTGTCAACAACTAAACAAACCTGTCTCTGAGTTACTTACCTGATTGTACTAACAATTATTTCACCCCCGATACAAAGTCGCCTATCTTTTAACACTGACGGACACCTGCGAGCTGGCCAGGTCGATACAGGGTTTGTATTGCCCTGGTGTGACGTCATGCCCGGGCTATACAGGTCGCCGCATGGCATTCTCCCTGAGGCCCCCCTGCAGCGCGCGGCCCTGGCGAGAGCCGTGACAGAGTGGCCAGGTGCTTACTCCCAGGTCCGCGCTCCCGGGGTAGTGCATTCTCCCTGAGGCTCCCCTGCACCCCGCAGCCCTGGCGAGAGCCGGGACAGAGTGGTCCCGCGCATTGTGCTACCCTTCCCCACTGCAGCAGACGACATTACAATGATTTTATTCATATCATAATACATATAGGTGCACAATAATGCGTGAGGAGGTGAAATAAAAACAATACTGACCTTGGTCTTGGTCCCAGGAGCCGCATTTGGTCTCGGGGTCTGGTTCCCTCAGGGTCCGCCCTCGGGACCTTCGGTCCCTCTAGCGGACCCTGAGGGAACCAGACCCCTCGCCCAAATACGGCACCCGGGACCAAGCCCCGGTCAGTATTTACTTATTACAGAAACAGTGAGAATCTATGGGCCCTATTTCTAAAACTAAAGAGTAGGCCTACTGCGTCGTTGTCAAGAGTAAGACATTGTTCCTTTTCAATATTTGGTAACATGTTTGGGTCAAATATAAAAACACTGTAAATACGGTCAGTATAGACTAAACGTTATGCTTAGCAAAGGTGGGTCCAAGAGAAAGGATCCAGAACCCCCCCCTCTCCCCCCTTTGGTATCAAACTTGAACCCCTTTCCAAAATCCTGTATTCTTCCCTGTTGCTCTGTTGACCTGCTGGTATTTCAAAATTTGAATATTGACTATCTCCCATGCCCTGCTATTCTCAGTGTTGGACCCCCCGGTGATCACGCCGACCAAGACCACCTACATGGTACAGGCCGGGGACACTTGGGACGTCGAGGTGCACGCCCAGGACGCATGTCTGACCTACTTAGAGGTCAACAACCAGCCAATCATAGCCGTCGACAGAGTGAGTAAGGACACGGTGAGGCTGAGTTTAAGCACAGATGCGATTGGTCAACACTCTGCTGACGTCATCGCCAAGGACGACTGCGGGGCGTCGTCTGAGATGACGTACCGCGTTCTCGTCGTCACCAACCCACCGGTGACGTCACACAGCGCGCCCGGTGACGTCAGGCAATGTAAAGGTATGTACGTACTATGTACAAGGGAATGCTTCAGGTATATCGATCAGATTTGCATACAAATGAGTAAGGGGAAAGGTGCATGAAGCAAGTAGGCCTAAGTTTTTTTCCCTCACAGCTCATTGTAAGAAAATATACAAAAAACTATACCATACTAGCCTATAAGGGTGCCAAATTGTGGCAAGAATTGCCAATTGCATCTCAAGAAACTGACTATGACATTGAATTCAAGATTGCATTGAAAATGAATAAGCAATTTATGTAATATTAGTGGGGTTTGTAAGAGTATCCAAGGCAGAATAATCTTGTAGGCCTATTAACATTTTTATTTCATGTATATTTATTTCCTTATACTTTCTCTGTTCGGTAACAATGTTAAGATCTTCTTTTTTTTCTTTTGGTAAATTTTCCATTCGGGTATTGGGGTTCACAAGAGGTGATCTTCCTTCCTCTCCCCACAACGAGTATAATTGAATAGTTTATCATATCTTTTGTCTTTTTACAAGCTGATATAGGTCCCGTTGACAAGAGGTGATATCACACTATGGGGGTAGACCCCTAAAATCGACACGGCGACACAGCCTTTTTGGGGCTTAGTGACATGCGGCATCATCATCTCTTAAATTCGACATGGCGACATCACTATTTTCTTAAATTCGACAGGGCGACATTGTCATTTCTTAAATTCGACATGGCGACATCACTATTTTCTTAAATTCGACAGGGCGACATTGTCATTTCTTAAATACACCCCCCACAATTAATGGATGAAATATGAACATGGGTGAATAGGTTGAACGAATGATATAAGACAATCTAGATATCCAAGTGATGATTATTTCAATAACATAAATAGATGATTGGGTAAAATCTTTTTCCTTATTATTTATTTATCATCATCGCCGTTTGCTTCTCAGAGAACCGGCCGCCATCTTTGTCTGTGTACCCGGATGAGACGCTCCGTCTGCAGCTGGTGACCGGTGAGACCCTGACCTTGACCTTGGAGGGCACCGACCCGGATGGGCGACCTCTGGAGTACTTCCTGTTGACCCCGGCCGACACTAAAGGTGTGACGTTGGATCCAAAAGGCAAACTAAAGTAAGTCGTTATGAGTGATCAATTAAGATGAGCAAAGACCGGGAATTCAAATATATATAGCCTATGTCATTTACCTTTGCAGAGCGACTCCCATCAACCCTGCCCATTCTTCCATAGGGATGAAATAAGACTTTTGTCATTCGAAATAAGAAGTAAATTCTCATCAACCCTCCAGTTTGTGGGAAACAACCCCTTTTACCCACCTAAACGCAACCCCCTCCTCCATTGTCAAAGTATCGTTTCCACTTAAGCCCCCTATCTATTTCTTATATTTCAATGTTTTAAGAGCGGAATAGTCTTCCTTGGACGTATGGCAGGTCGCTCCTGTTTGATTTATTTAACATGTTAAAATAAGAATTATGAAAGTAACTTTTATTTTCAATAGTCGATCAATAGTGTTTGCCTTGTGCAGTACAGACTTGTAATGTCTCTTAAATTCTCTCCCCTTGCAGGGTGCAGGCCCCGGACACCGCTGGTCAGGCCGACTTTAACGTTATTGCAGTAGACGACTGCCAGGAACAAGCCTTTCTGTCCGTCCACGTGACCACCAGGTCATGTGACTGTCAAAATGGCGGCCACTGCGTGTCACGTGGTGGGCAGCCGTGGACCCGCCGGGTCTACAACTGTGAATGCACTTCCGGGTTTACCGGAAGGAAGTGTGAGCGAAGGAGCAGGAGAGCTTAGATCCGATTTAGACGATTTTCACGACAAAGAAATATATTTTACTGATGCAAGTGAACCATACATAAGCAAACATAGGCTTTGATACTCTAAAACGCCACACTGCTTCATTTTTGTCAGTGGAAATTAGCCTAAGGAGGCAGGGCACATCGGAAGTAGTTTTTTTTTCAATGCAAATAGATATACACTGGAATAACAATATATTTGCGCCTTCCCGAATAATATGATCCAAAAATGTTGCTGATGTATTATTTCTTATTGAATTTGGAGCGCAGCAGTGTATGAGTGCAATGACTTCCTAATCCCTATAGGTAGATCATAGAGCAAACCAACCTGGACCGGACAGTGTTAACTTACTTACACAACATGATTTCTCCATAGAGTCAAGTGGCCTTATCATTTCCCTGGCAGCCTAACAGTGAAATCGTGAGGAGAGATACCGTTTATAATTCGCGCGATATATGTTTAATGAGTTTTTGCCTTGGTAGTCTAGAAAACCAGATTATTCTTTTTAAGAATCACAAATGCGTAACGCTACCATTTCAGAGGTCTTGACTGTTGAATTGTTTATAGACTAGTCCTTACTGTGTAATTTGACAGGAGAGAAGAAGAAAATGTTAGGTTCTATCAAAAGGCTGATTTATGTATTTAACACAACATGTATATAGCATTAAATCTAATTTATCACTAATTCATGTTCTAGTCTCTTTCATAATGATAATATTAGTTGAGTTCTAGGGTCGATAGTTGTGGATGCAGATGCATATTAAACGGTCGTTTAGTACGACGTTTACTCCGTGACTCTGAATGTCTAACAGATAAGTGTACATCTGCAAATAAACTTTGTACACCATAATTTTATTCACCCATCTAGTAAAGATTATCAACTGCGCACCCTTCTCATGACCCTGCGCAAAGGCGTCCAGACAGAAGTGGCGGGATAGGTTACATAGGATATGGAGGGAATGGGCTTTGGATACATGGTGTGTTATCATTCATACTCATTGGGAAAATTTGTTTCCGAATTGAATATTTTAGTGTGAAAAGTCCTTAAGAAGTGAATTTGCTAGCCTTGACACAGTATGAGAATCCCTTATCCCACCGATTGTTCAGGCAGATTGTTGAGTCAGTGATTGCCAATAATTATCCATTAACACCTGCCAATAGGAGCTCAATAAAGGTTGGCTATAGCAGGTGGCAGCAGTATTAGTAAGAACGGTGTATACCTTGGAATGTCACAGCAAAGTTTATATGTACTGAATAAATGCAATCTATAGTTAATTAATTTGTTGACAACAATTTTTTTGGTGAAGTATAATAGAATTAACATCCAACGCATTGTAAAATAAGATCAGATCATGTATGCATACCAGCATTTGTTATTATTGTCAGCATTCTTTTTAAAAGGCAGGCAGGGGGCATCCGGATTTGAACCGGAGACCTCTCGATCTGCAGTCGAATGCTCTACCACTGAGCTATACCCCCTGTTGATACGCTCAGTTCACCAATAACATTGATAATCAATAGGCCTAAACAGCCGGTCCTGTTCTCACCAATCCAGCCAACTTGGCTGTATGGGAAAACTACCTGCGCCACCTCAGGACAAAAGTTCTTATTTCCACTCGGTTAATCAAAGATTGCTGAGCAATATATTTAATATATCTGTTTTAACATGTCAACACTATTAAACTCATATTTCTATCTAGACTGAACCTACACCAGTTTCTAATGACATTGTCCTTTATGAATGGTAAGGAATTATGAACTTAGTAATTAACAATCATTTTCTTATATGATCCGGTGTAAGATGCAGACCGTTAGGATGTTATGCCATATTTATTCCTAGCTACTTAATGACATTAGATCACATGACGTGTCGAAGTCTCATCTTAGAATTATTCTCACTTTCATACCATGTCCTTTCAGGTAAGTTTGTTCTCTTTATAAAAACAGAGAGTGGGCATCCGGATATGAACCGGAGACCTCTCGATCTGCAGTCGAATGCTCTACCACTGAGCTATACCCCCTGGATACATTTTTCGAATGTATAATTGATTTTATGTTAGTGTAGACAGATGATTGATCAGTAGATGTGTATCTCTGCCCTATACACATGGTGCAAGCCTCATACCATACCGCCATTGACGTGTTAGACATGGTAAGAGTAAAGTAATAAGAACAATACGCAATTTTATGTCACTCTCAGTCTTAGACAACAACAGAGTTTAGCATGATTGTATTTACAATATTTACATTTTAAACTAAAAACTAATTTTCTGATATTTGGTCTCATTTACTAGTGAATCTATGGAGAATCATCACATTTCCGAATTATAGATCCATTTACTTCATTATTACTGCAAAATCTAGCATCGAAATACCATAGGCCTACTTCTGTTGTTAATGGCTTGACCAAAGTTTAATATTCAACGTAGTTTTCATTTTGGAAAAAGGAAGGCTACAGATCCACCATAGTTCTGCTCGTTCAGCAAGGCGAATTATTTTAAGAAATTGGAGCTAAGTTTAGGCAGCCGTCAGGTCAGCCTTCTCCACTGGGACTGCAACAGAAACACTTCCTGCTGTTTCGTATTTTATGTATTAAAGTATATTTTTATTAGTAGAAATATTCCCTGTGAAGAAAAGCTGAGCAGGGGGCATCCGGATTTGAACCGGAGACCTCTCGATCTGCAGTCGAATGCTCTACCACTGAGCTATACCCCCTCCCTGTGTCAGACCATACTTTAACACCTGTTTATGGATCCTGGTAGGCGGCGTCTAACTGGTTCACAGCTGTCTGATTCAGGCATTGTAGGTCACAATAACGCCACCTTGTGTAAGATTTGGTTTAGTTGAGACGGTTCCCTCAAGGCGGACAGTGCTTAACAATGACGATCATGTTGTCTCCTCCTTCATAAGAGTCACAGAAACTCTCCTTCAATCAACTTTAGAAAATGTAAGTAGTATAAGGAAAGTATATATGCACCAGGTGCAGGGATGTACGATATTGGGGGGAAGGGGCGTTGCCACAGGGAAAATTTCAGAAAGTTATTCGACCTTTCTGAATCATAAGTATGGGCTCCTGAGTCTAACTTTCACAATAAGGATTTCCCCTATGTAGTTGTTCTTAGTATCTACTGTACCTTACTCAAGGAATAGGGCCTACTTACCCCCTTCACTCTTTATTTCCTCTGACGTAGAGTTGACAGCGAAAGGCATTAAAGGAATGTGCTTCTTCTTTTATATTATAGATTTCATTATCCAGAAGCTTCAGTTTGTCAAAACTTTTGTTTAATACCAATACTACTATATCACCACGCCGAACGTTTGCTTATAATTATGTTGTGGTATAGTTTTGAATAGTTGATATAGTTGCGAAACAGGAATGACTGGTGAAAAATTAAGTTATGAAACTCTGAAGAATTACCATGAAGTGTGAATTTGTGTGATTGAGGTAACTGGTGGATTTGGTAGTCATTTGGGATCTTATTTTTGAAATGAATCCATTTGTCTTTTGTCCCCCCCCCCCCATCCATATGGGAAAAATCCGTTAAGCACAGCTTTTTTTTTCTTTTTTTTTTTTTGGGGGGGGGAGGGGGGGTATTTTGTACTTTTTTCAAATAATATATTTTTATTTCTACAAAAAGAAAAGTTGATAGGGGGCATCCGGATTTGAACCGGAGACCTCTCGATCTGCAGTCGAATGCTCTACCACTGAGCTATACCCCCTATGTCTGTCAGTGCTAGAGGTTTGGCCCATTTTCATCTATCAGTGTCGGCAGCTGGTCTGAATGGATTTCCTCCCACAACCTATGTGTAATCACATCTCCACCGTCACAGGAGCCCCGGGACACTTTAATGGACCTAACTCACAACTCACTTCGTATATCATTATTTAAAGCACCGTGTTGACGAATCAGAGCCTAAAGTGTATGTAATTACGTGGGGACTAATTCATAGAAGCATTATTCAACATGATCTTCAGGGGTAGCATTGTATTGTACTCTCCTAAAAACCAAGTACCAATGTACTACACCTATTGCTGCAAACCATATCAAATCTGTGGTAATGGCCATACTTTTCGTTTCAGACGAATTCATTTGACCTTTTGTTTTTATTTCATATATATATTATGGAACACACCTGTTAAGCACTGACTTGCTTTTGGTATTTTGTTCTCTTTTCAAATAATGAACTTGTATTTCTAACAAAAAAAACTATTGATAGGGGGCATCCGGATTTGAACCGGAGACCTCTCGATCTGCAGTCGAATGCTCTACCACTGAGCTATACCCCCCACGCCTATTGCTACATGAGTTTGGGCCCATTTTCATCTATCAGTGTCGCCAGCTGGTCTGAATGGATTTCTTCCCACGACCAATGTGTGAATCGCATCTCCACCGTCACAGGAGGCAAGGGACATTCCAATAGACTGAACTCAAAGGCCACTCCGCATATTATCATAACTAGACAACTACTATCATATCTTACGTGTGAAACTCAAGATTCTACGAATGAATGAAAACATACGACAGCCTGTAAGACACAGTTTTAATACCAACAGTACTTTTAACAAGATCAACTTGGTCCTCATTTCAAAAAGTATAAATACACATATTCTCATCAATAACAACATCTTTCGGTCATTTATCTCATACACAAGAGCGCATAAGTAAGTGTATAACTGCTTACACAATTATAAAAAGTACATAATATCTTGACATAACATAGTAACATGAATGCACATCTTGACAAATGATGGGGTATTCACTCTGTGCATCTCAATGGCTCTACTATCTAAGCTTCCAAAAGTCCGTGTGAGTGTCACTGTATAAATAATCTACTCTATCAATAAAAATTAATGTCTCACAGACACTCCTTATTTCTGTGGCCAGCAACGCCGTCTTGTTAGGTACGTATTGGCCGATATAATTATGAAGTCCTACCGGCAGGAATCATTGAAGCAAATAAAATTACTACTTTTTCTGTTTTCTTTAGTTTTCGAGGCTCACATTTGATCATATTAATGTTGACATCGAGATCGTAGAAGATCTAGGGAAACGTACATGATTTGCGGCCCAGTGGCTAGTTTGCACTCTACTGGTTTTCTAGCCCGTCAATGACACCCAGGTTCCTACCATGCACATTATTTCCTTAATCAAAGTGACTTGACGTGAGTACGTACCAAGCTTTTACCTGTCTCTGAGTCTGAGATTCATCATTGGATTAGGCCGTATAAGTAGATAATTCGGTTTACACGTATATATCTTGTATGTGCCTAATCTGATGAGTATGCATGGCGAAATTGAAGAAACATTGTTATCACTTAACATGTTTTTTGCATACTAAACTCGATATCTTTATTAATAAACTTTTAAGCTTATTAATAAAGATATATATTTACCATCGTATATAAAGTATTTGATACACTTTTATTATGATGTCCAACTTATATCCATGATTACTTTGAATGGATACTGCCATTAGCATGCTTGACATAACTCCTCTTATTCCACAAAATGTAGCTTACATGCACATCTGGAAAATTGCGATACGACTCATAAGCGTGTCTCGCCCTTCCCAAGTTCCTGGATTCGCCACTGTTGTTCCAATGCAGGCCTTTCAGTAACTCAGAAATCACATGATACCTTGAGATGCTGCATACACGCAAAGGATGGGGCATAATGTTGTGCGGGTTCATACCGTATAGTCATGAATTAAGATATTCACTGTCTCAGCCAATACCATTCTCATCGTGACCTTTCTCTACACGAATAGGGCATCACGATGAATTAAGACACATTTATATACACAACTTAGATTTCTGAATGAGTCCGTACCCATATGAAGTATAACCCCGTAAGAGGAGCAGCTGCAAGGGTGATTTGGCCATGATCGACCCATGTGACGAGACGAAAAGCACCTGATTTACCATTGTGCGACAGTATGTGTTCGGCAATGGCTGTTGACTGATGATGAAGTAATGACTGACACGAACCTGAAAACAGGAGAAATATGTATGTCAAAATAATTATGTAATAGCTTATTGTTTAGTTCCGAGTCTCGTTATAGAGTAAAGTGTATTTTCACTATACCCCCTCGATATCTCGATAGATATCAATTGGTTCCCCCTAGTTGCTTTCTTCAGGGAAACTACATTTTACAAAATGGAGAATATCAACAGCATCTTAAAGAAAATCTCCTCTGAATAGTTAAATTATCAAATGAGCTCGGTTCATTATGGGATATGTTACCAGAACAGATTCAAAAAGCTACCACTAAAGTAAGATTTAAAAACGGTGTAAAATCCATAACCCCTGTCGAAAATGGATCTAGACCGATTTACGGCCCATAAAACCCTGTTCTGGTAACAAACAAACCAACTGTATTTCTATGAGATTGCTCAATAATTTTGTTATATCATATGCACCTACTTTGTAAATGTATCTTACTCGTTTTGTTCATTAACCTATTTTGTTAATTGTCTTTCACCATTATCATAACCAAATCAGCTGGAAGAACATAAACTCTATGTATGTGAAGTTGATACTGAATAAAGAAAAAATTATATATATATAATTGTGTGAACGTGTATTTCAACTGAAACTGAAAAGAAAAATTGCCATTCTTTCGAGAAAAAAAAGCTGATTTTTACATAAAGTTGTGGCTAAAAATGAGAAAGCTGCTTTTCCTACCTACACAGTAGGCGTGATTCAGTTGTCGACGACCACCTCGTAGACGGCGATGGTACCGCTGAGGGAGCCGCTGACAATGAGCAGGGGCCGGCCCGTGGGGCTGACGTCGGCCGGCACGAACCTGGGGCAGGCACGACAAGGGGATTAACTTAACCTACCGCAGACAAGGTAAGTAACCATAGCGGGATGTCCATCAGATAAATAATTCTGACAGGGAAGTGTGTATGAATGTCTGTTTAAATGTGTGTTATGCAGTGCACCCTGGTGGAATAAGTTTGAAAATGGGTTTCTGTGTTCGATATGAATCTTACAAATTATTATTAATGGCATTTTCTGTTGAAGTCAAAATGTTCTGATTAACAAAGGTTAAATGACGGTATCGATATTTGACCTGAAACATTTTAACTATGTTTCATAGCACGTCATTACAGTTTGTAAGTAAATCAACTATTTGTGTTTTGTTATCTTTTGGCTTACATACGGTATTTGATTAGCTGGTGACCCTAGCTGGCAATAGGGGTAATGATTGAATGTGGATATTCCTCAACACGAAAGTTTCAAAATACTTTGGATTTTTTATAGAAATTTGTTGCAACAAATTCTTCTAAAGAAATGAACCATGTAAGATTGCAACCAAACCTTAGTTTTTCAGCTGTATAAGTATTCTGATGATACTCACTTCATGTCCTGCATGTCGGAGTCCCCTATGTCCCTGTCTGCGAACAGGTCGGCCCAGGACCGGTCAGTGCCCCCCGCCCGGTGAAGGCCCTCAAAACGAGGCTCCCGCTCGCCGGGCGACAGCGAGTAGGTGATGATGGTGGACACCCGCTGGTTGCCAACAAAGATGTAGACTGTTTCTCCGATGGTGCCCGTCTCCACCACCTCCACCTCTGGACCCTAGGGGAGGAGAGAACATGTTAGTATTGCCAACAAACACGTAGTCTGTGTCTCCGATGGTGCCCGTCTCTGCCACCTCCACCTCTGGGCCCTAGGGGGAAGAGGGGTTCAGTAAGTTTACTAACAAATCTTGCAAACTGTGATTTTGAAGATCTAGGGAAATATAATTATTAACCTCTATATGAAGTATGACATTTGCTAGTTTGCATTCTTTTTCTTTACTTATACTACCTACACTTATGGGAAAAGGATACGGTTAGCAGTGGCCAAATCAGGGGATTAAGATCATGTAGACGTAACAATCGATTCAAAGTTGTCAAAGGCAAAATGCAATAAGATTAAAGGGAAATGAGCCACGTGTCGGGACTCCACGGTTTTAAAGAAAGCTTATTAGTTTACATATATTCCTACTTCTATTATATGGTTAACAAATTCCTACCACGTCTACTATTTTAAGCTTCCGAAATGAAGTCAGGACTTGAATTATATGCCCGGATGTGGAGGTTGTCATATTCCAAAGGGACTCCTCTCTATCTACTTCCTACTCTAAAGCTGGATATACCAAACACACACACACACAAACACACAAACACTCACCCACACGCACACCACACACATACGCACCCACACACACACACGCACGCACGCACACACACACACACACACGCACACACACACACACACACGCACACACACGCGCGCGCGCACACACACGCACACCACACACAAACGCACACACACACACACACGCACACACACACGCACGCACACACACACACGCACACACACACGCACACACACACGCACACACACACACGCACGCACACACACGCACACACACACACACACACACACACATACACACACATCGGCCCTCACCATGTCGTCGGAGCGGTAGTCCCTGTCCTGCTCCGGGGTGTGGTCCATCCGCTCCACGTGGTTGTTGAAGACCCCGGGCAGCAGCTGCTCGTGTCGCCGCTCAATGTCGGCTCCGCTGTCGTAGACCAGGCTCAGGTCGGCCGTGTCCCAGACGCTGAACGAACGCCCCCCGTACACGTAGAAGGACCCGTACTTACGGCGCGCCCCCTCCCGCCCGTCCACCAGGCTCATCCGGATACGGCCTAAGGGGGAGAGGTAGGGTGAGGTATAGGGTGGTGTGAAAGGTTGATGAAATAGTCCATAGTAATAAGGGTATGAAGTGTCAGTTCTCTTCCACTGTATCATTGTAGCCCTGTTAGCCATTTTTTCCCTCTTCTTTCCCCTCTTTTACCCATTTATCATAATCAAAATTAACTGTAATAACCATTTTACCCTGCATTTTACTTCATTTTGCACCCCTCTCCTTACAAACATCAACATAATTATTTACTTTAAATGAATATTCCTTAAAATGCAAAATGGGAAACAATGAATGGGAACATATAATTCAGCTTGTATTAATTCCACCTGATTTCCAATTCACTGTTACCCAGTTTTACTATTTAGGAAGGAGAGGAAATTAAGGAGTTAAGAGTAGTTCTAATGCTAAATCTGAAAAGGATTATGCATTAGGGAATTACGGAGTTAAGAGTGGTTCTAATGCTAAATATGAAAAGGGTTATACATTATATTTAAGATTTAAAGGGAAAATACAATCTATTCAAGACTTCCTTCGAAATATCATTATTTACCAAAATCTTGCATATCTACCATATCTGACTTACCTAACTGGGAATCTTCTCTCAAATAGCCTTCGATCTCTTGGCTCACTGATTCTGCTAGAAGGTTGGCTATGGATTACACAAGAAAACACATTAAAATTTATAGTAAGCAAATGCAATCATTCGTTCTTATTCCAATAGACAATGTTTGACGTGCACCATGCAATGATATATATACTGGTTTCAGTACCCTATCTCACGTAGCATTATCAGTTGTGTGCGTGGAGATATCGAAGGAATAGAAATTATAACAGTTAAACTAGGTCGGGGAAAACCCCACCTTTGGGGAATACTTTGCCCTATATCTGCTATGACCAGTTGAACTAGTTCAATTAAAATCCACCTTTGGGGAATATCTTGCCCCTGGTCCGCTCCGACCAGGTGACCCCGTGCTCGGCCAGTGTGTAGTCCTTGGCGTCGCCCTCGTTGGCCGTCACCAGGTAGGTGTGGTTGTCGTGTGTAAAGAGCTTCACGGCGTCGGGGTTGTAAATGCCGTACACCGGCCACGGGTGGATGTGGATACCTGCAATAGGAGAGGGATCAGTATGGGCCGATTTAGGGGTTGACTGCAGGGGTGTGCAAATTTGCGAATTTTGGCCTCAAATGTATATAGGTAAGTGAGTTTTGCGAAAATAATGCACATTCCATGTTACAATGGATACGAAAAGAAACATTTGCCAGAAAAGAAAACAAAGATCCTAGTTGGATTTTCATTGTCCACGTTTCTTTTTTGTGGGTATCAATTCTTTATATTTGAATGTGAAACTTAGTATGATCAGTCTCCTTTTAAAAGGTGTGAGGTGACAGGGCTATTTCATTTGGAATTCGGTATTAAACGGGTTTCTATACACGCTTCTTAAGAAAGTGTTTACTGGTCACTTCACGTGGAAAGGATGCTCATCAAAGAGCTTTAGTAAAATGGTTATAATTGATGATGATTTAATGTAAATTAATTGATGCGTGGACAACCAAAATGATCTTTTTTTCCGTAGATACATCCCAGGCAAGCACATGACGTTATTATAACGTTGCAGCAACGTTCTGTTTGGTACTGTTTTGGGTCTTGTTACGTTATTTTGATGGCTCCCAATAACGTTGCTGCAACCTCCCATTGCGACGTCACACTGTGACGTTATTAAAACATTATAGAACGTTCTGGTTACATTCTTCAGTCATGGTAAGTTTTATTGTGGTTTTTCAAACAATATGAGTGATATATTTTATTCATTGGACTTGATTCATAAACTATACCTAGGATTTCATTGTATCTTCCATTTCTAAATAACTGAATAGTCTTTCATAACTTAGAGATAAATAGGTAACCCTTTCTTGTATTTATGTTGGAATGTGGTCAATAAATAAGAAACATTTAGAAAAGGAATGTCTGACCCCTGTGGGGATAGAACCCCGGACCTCTCACACACACAGCAGGGAACATACCACTGAGCTACTGAGGATTGCACTGGTTGGTAGGGTCAAGCCATTGCATTTATGCTAGTACTATTACTATTACAATAACTACTAGATTAGTCCATGTCATACATATATTCACATAATCTGATAGGAGTGATATCTAGACATTATAGTATGCATAACTATATGTATGTATACATACATACATACATACATACATACATACATACATATACAGTTAGGCATAATATATATGTCTAGATGTATGTATGACATGTACTAACTATGTATGTATGTATACATACATAGTTATGTATAATTTATATGTCTAGCTATAACTAAATATATGTAGGCATGGACTCATAGCAGTAATTGTAGCAATAGTAAAAGTACTAGCATAAATGCAATGGCTTGACCCTACCAACCAGTGCAATCCTCAGTAGCTCAGTGGTATGTTCCCTGCTTTGTGTGTGAGAGGTCCGGGGTTCTATCCCCATAGGGGTATGTTTCTTATTTATTGACCACATTCCATATTGAATACAAGAAAGGGTAACCCATTTTATCTCTAAGTTATCATGGACCATTCAGTTATTATTGTCATATTGTTAGAAAAAACATTGCTATAGAAACCACAATAAAACATAACTGAAGGCCTCCTATATATATATATATATATATATATATATACATAGGAGACCTTAACATTATGGTTAGGTCTCAACCATTATTACAATGTTCTGATTTGGTTAGGTTTAGACCTCACCAGAGCAGAACGTTATTATAACATTCTGATTAAGTCACGTCGAGATCTTACTAGAACAGAATGTTATTACAACATTCTGATTTGGTTAGGTTGAGACCTCACCAGAGCAGAACATTATTATAACATTCTGGTTAAGTCACGGCAAGACCTAACTAGAACAGAATGTTATAACAACATTCTGGTTTGGTTAGGTTGAGACCTCAGCATTAAATAACGTTACTGCTACATGCCATTTTAGTAAGTAACACACAGACCAAAAAAGTATGGTCGTAGAACAGTTCTGTTACGTCGCAGCTTAGCTGGGATAGTAGTTTAACTAAGGTTACACCTCAATTATGATCCAAAAGCTGGTGACCTTCACGTTCTCTTTCCTGACCCCTCTAACCCCCTGTAAAACCTCAACCCTCATGTTCCCATCCACCATCACAGAGGCATCGAGCCCCCCTGCAGGCTGCCCAGTCTTTTTACCCCATTGAGTACAGCTCATATAAATGTATATGTATATGTATATCCCCTCACCTCCATCCCTGTCAGAGGCGTCGAGCCCCCCACAGGCTGCCCAGTCCTTGAACCCCATTGGATACAGCTCCAGCACGTCAGCTGCCTCAATATCCACCACAGCCCACGCATTGTTCTCCTGAAACAAAGAGAGGGGGTTATCTTAAACAAGCATTCAGTAAGCCTGCCCATGGATTTGATTTGGGCAAATTATGTGAAACAGCTTCATACTATATCTATGTAGTCTAGAAAATGTTCTGTTGTTAATAATCAACACAATTGTTAAAATTTACTTAACATTCACATATGTTACAGCAAAAAAACATTCATTATTATACTGTGTATTAAGAGATGATGGACTTCTTCCTCATCCCAGCAATTGTAGCTCTTTTCCGACGTATCTGTTTTCTTGGTTTCAGGAAAAGAAGAACAAATAACTCAGATGTTTGTTTTTTTAAAATGAAAGCAAAAAAGAGATCGCGAATATTTAGTTTATAGTCTCCACCCCTGACCTGTAGGACGACGTAGGCGAGCTTCTCGTCGGGGCTGAGGGCCAGGTACTCCGGCTCCAGGTCGTGGGACAGCTCCGTGCGGGTACCGCTACGTTCACCGTGGTACACCCACCGGACGCCCTTCTTAACGTAGTGACGGGCCCTGGAACATACGGGGAGGGGTAAGACATTATATACATGTGTGGGTAAATATGTGAGAACACAGGAGAGCTCAGTCCTTGTACCACTACATTCACCGTCTTACATCCACTTCACCCCTTCTTTACGTAGTGACGGGCCCTGGAACGTACGGGAGAGGGGTAAGGCACATATACATGTACGTGTGTGGGTAAATAATTATGTGAGAAAACGGGAGAGCTCAGTCCTTGTACCACTACTTTCTCCGTGGTACACCCATCTCACGCACTCTTTACATAGTGACGGGCCCTGGAACACACAGCAGAAGGGTTGGAAGTATACATGTAAATGGGTGACCATTTATGAGAACAGGGGAGAACTCAGTCCTAGTACTACTCTTTTCCGCGTGATATCTACACCCAACCCATCCCAGTTTTTAGGTAGCGACGGGCCCTGGTATGTCCACAAGAAGGATTAAACAACCTACATGTATACGAGGTAGTAGAAGCAGACTAAGAGGCAATCGCTGGAGAATTTGAGTGGTTCCCCTAGATTCAGTGAGAGTGAGAGGTCGAAACTCAGTGCATAGCTATATATAAATGATCTTGAGGTTGAAATCTATCCCCACCTTAAACACTGTTATATTAATATGATATCTGCTCAAACAATTATTTACATAGATATGAGAGAAAGTTTTGTGCTTTATAACCAGCCAAGGATATGACGTTCTAATTACGTTCTGGATTGGTTCTTGTTACATCACACAGTTAGGTTACAGCGACGTTCTTTTGATGACTCCCAATTACATCGCTGCAACCAACTTTTGCGATGTAACATTGTTATGTTCTGACAACGTGACAAGAACGTTATTTATAAGACTGAGACTTAATAAGAATGTCACAATAACATTCTGTGTAGGTGTGGTTGAGACTTCACTGAATGAGGATGTCACAATAACATTCTGTTTAGGTTAGGGTGACACCTAACCTGATAAGATGGTTTCAGTAACCTTCTGTTTAGGGAAGGTTAAAACCTGACATAATCAGAACATCCCAATAACGTTCTGTTTAGGTAAGGTTGGGGCCTCCCCTGGTCAGGAGTTGACAACAATGTTCTGTTTAAGACCTTACCTAATCAGAATGTCACAATGACATTCTATTTTAATTTGATCTTGACCTAACCTCACCAGAATGTTATGATAACATTCTGTTTTGGTTAGGTCACAACCTCACAGAAAAATAATGTAACTGTTACGTGACATTTTAGTTAGTAACAGACAAACCAAAAACGTGTGGTCGCATAACGTGACCGTTACGTCACGCCTTCGCTTTGTATGATATTTGTACAAAGTTAAAATAGGTATAACATGACCTTTTGGATCATGCCTCAATATTGCCATTTTTGTATACTACTATGCACTCGTGTCTTAAAATGGAGTATCCTCAAAGCTCTCTACTGCTATCTACTGGTTATTGCTTAATATAGGCAGGAGACCTGCATGTATTGCACGGTGGATGGTAAATCCACAGCTAGCTAGTAGTGATAATGCAGGCCTTGTGCTCTCAGCACTCAGAGTTGTTCAGTCCATCCATGAATAAGGACCTACAGGGGGCCGATAGCCTGGGTATTAATACTTAAGGTGCATGGGCCTACCTGCTGTTAAACTTCCTGAAGTCGGCGGTCCTGACGGCGGTGGGGCGGCGGGTCAGGTCGGGGGAGGTGAACTCGATGATGCTGATGGAGCCCTCGGGGTCCAGGAACCTGCCGTTCTCGTCCTTGCCCGCCTCGCCCTCGTTGGCCACGATGATCTTACGGCAGTCCCGGGTGAACGTGATCATACTGGCCGGGGAGTTACCCACTGGAAGGGACAATCAATTAGTTAGAAACAAAACCCAGATGTGATTGATGTAAGTCCACTTCAGATCTAGTTTGTTCTAAGATGTGTCTGAACCTGCCAATTCTACAGGCTGCATTAATCAAGATGGAGGGGGCGTCTCCAGAATCCCACAGTTTGATCTCATGCCCAGCGCTATGACCCCGTCGCAAGTTGGTATTTTGGTCAATTTGATATTATGACCTATAGTATAATGGTGCCGTTTGTGTGTATGCCTGTAACATCAGACTGAAACGTATTCCCTGCATGAAGATAGAAAATGCTGTATTAATTTGACATTCACCCTTGTATTATTTTACTCCGACATGTCATATCTGTGTGTGGCCTGTGTGTGTGTGTTTGCGTGTGTGTGTGTGGGGGGGGTCGTTTGTGTGACTCTGCGTGTGTGCGCATATGTAAGTGTGTTTATGTGTGAATGCAATGACGTCCTACCTGGAATGTCTCTGATTTTGAACATCTGCTCGGCCTGTCGGTCGTACGTGGTGAAGAGGCTGACCCATCCCGGGAGGGGCACCGACTCGTTCCGTACGGTGACGGCCACGTACCCCCCGCACACCGCGATGTCGTTAGGCACCCCCGGCACCAGCACGTACGTCAGGATGTACGGCGCCGTGACGTCCGTCATGTCTACGGCATGCATCAACCCACTGCCACCTAGGGGAGATTGAGGTTTACAGAGTTAGATCAGACTGTTAATCAACCAATATACTTCAAGATGTACGGGGCCATGACGTCTGTCATGTCTATGATGTGCATCAACCCACTGCCACCTAGGGGAGATTGAGGTTTACAGAGTTAGATCAGACTGTTAATCAACCAATATACATCAGGATGTATGGGACAGTTACATCTGTCATGTCTATGGCCCTAGACCCTTAAAGTGACACGGCCCTTTTTGAGCTTAGGGACATGGGACATGGCTATTTCTTAAAATCGACAGGGTGACATGAACAGTTCTTAAATTCGACATGGCGACATGGGCAATTCTTAAATTCGACAGGGCGACATGGACGTATCTTAAATTCAACATGCGACATCAGGACCCCCCCATCAAGGGCCCCATGTCTACGGCGTGCATCAACCCACTGCGACCTAGGGGAGAATGGGGTTTACAGAGTTAGATTTGACTGTTAAATAACAAATATAAGTCAGGATGTAGGGGGCCGTGACGTCTGTCATGTCTACGGCATATGTCAACCCACTGCCACCTAGGGGAGAATGGGGTATAAATACATATAACCAACCAAGAAGGGAGTACGAGGGTGGTTATCACCCCGAGCCGGGACCCAAATATCAGCCTGAGGCCAGGGTGCGAAGGGCAGGCTGATGGCTGATATCGGGGTCCCAGTGAGGGGTGATAACTGCCCGAGTACTCCCTTCGAGGTTGGTTATGGATTTATTATACCTTTTCTGTTAGATCTGAGTTCCCAAGGAAGGATGCACAGCAATCAGTGATGGTGGGGCTGTGATGCTGCACATTTTGTTTATGTTTTTTCATATAACTCTTTTGATATCCATCAAATCCACAAACAGCAAGCAAGTAAAATGTAGCTAGGAACGTTGTGCAGATAATGCATATGTTAGATTTTTTATTTCTTAATGATTTCTTTTTTTTTTATGAATTTTAGAAAAGTAAAAAGTTTCAGTATCACCCTGCAGGGCAATACAAGGCTGGTTATCGCCCAGGTTTGTATCGCCCTGCATTAAACTCTTAACTACTAAACTTGTATCACCCTAAGGTATGATAAATAGTTAGATCAGAAAGTCAACCAACACATACATCAGGATATACGCTAGGATAATGGTGCATCCTCATAGCACCCCTACTTGACTCCCCATAAGCATTTGATCCAGCTCAGTCAACTCACAATATATTATGGATAGTTATAGCAGAGGCAATTCATTTTCCAGTTTAGTGAAGGCGTGGATAGCCCTAAACGTTCTAGTGATGTCTCTAAAGAAAGAGATGTAGAAAACATGTTTGTATATAAGATCAGTTGCCCAATATGAGAGACAGATTCGAAGTTGTTTCAATATATAGTATAAGGTATATGCATATTTATCCCTAATGGCTCTGTCAAATGTGCATTATGCAACTGTATGTGGATAAAGTTGACTATCTAACCTACATTCTGATATCTGTAAAAGGTCACATTATTCAAGTTTTCATCACTGATTGATAAACCATTATTATTGTTTTTATCATCTTGCTATCAGACAACACTAATCCACTGATGTTATGTAATGGAGCAGACAACTCATATATTCCGATATCTGTGAAAGGTGACATTACTCATGTTTTCACCACTGACTGATAAAGCATTATTATTGTTGTTATCATCTGTCTATCAGACAATGTTATGCAATGGGTCAGACAACTCGAATATCTCATCTGATATTTACATTGGGTGTTATAGGGAAAGGAGGTAAGGATGTGGTACGACCATGAATATGAGATGTGAAATTGTAGAAAGATTCAAAGTATTTGATTTTTGTTTATGTTTGGTCTGAACCTTACCTGATCATATGTTTTTAGGATGATATTATGTGTGGGTAAGGTTGTGGTCCCAGCCAATCATCACATCATGATCATATTCTCTTTTGAGTAGGTTGTGACTTTACAATCAAAAATTTCTTTGTTACATATCATTTAAGTAACTTACAGAATAACCAAAAGAGAATGGTCTCAGAATGGCTCTCCCAGGCAAGCAGCAACATATCAAGCACATTCTGTAACCATACTTTTTGGTCAGTGTCTTGCCCAATTTTCATGTGATAGTTACAGTACTTTATGTTAGATTGAGACCCTCCAAGACAGAGTATTATGATAATGTTATATTCTGGTGAAGTTAAGACCTTACCAAAACACAATGTTATGATAAAATTATTTTGCATGAAATGTAATGTAACAAGAACCAAACCAGAACCAGACACAACATTACTGCAATGATAATAACATTACATTCTTGCCTAGGCCGTTACTTGGCTTGGATAGTAGATGTGACAAGAGCTTATTGTGAGCTGGAGTAGAGCTGGTACTCCGAGTTGACCAATCAGGGAGCAGCTGTTACTCTGAGCTGACCAATCAGGGAGCAACTGTTACTACGAGTTGACCAATCAGGGAGCAGCTGTTACTCCGAGTTGACCAATCAGGGAGCAGCTGTTACTCTGAGTTGACCAATAACGGAGCAGCTGTTACTCCGAGTTGACCAATCAGGGAGCAGCTGTTTCTCCGAGTTGACCAATCAGGGAGCAGCTGTTACTCCGAGTTGACCAATCAGGGAGCAGCTGTTACTCCGAGTTGACCAATCAGGAAGCAGCTGTTACTCCGAGTTGACCAATCAGGGAGCAGCTGTTACTCCGAGTTGACCAATCAGGGAGCAGCTCACCTATCGTGTAGGTGATGTGGGCCGTGACGTCATAGGCGATCTGCTCGGAGGCCTCGGTGAAGAGGGCGTGTCGGGGCTCGGGCGAGTAGTCGTACGGGATGTAGGTCACCGACAGGTGGCGCAGGGTCACGTGACACTCGGCCACCAAGATGGCGGCGGCCGTCAGCAGCAGGGACAGGGCCGCCGTGCGGGCACTGCAAGTAGGGGTGACAAGGGTTAAGATAGGCAATGTTTTAAAGAGAGAAGCCAGTGAATATCACTCGTGCTGTGATCCTCATTATTCAAGTAATCATCATGCCAAATTTCCTGCATTTACTTTTATTATATTATATATTTTAGTCTCAATGTTAACTTAATTCAAAATTAGTACCCCTGCCTTTAACTGTTGAAGCATACGCTTTACATTGTGCGTGCGTGTGTGTGTGTGTGTGTGTGTGTGTGTGTGTGTGTGTGTGTGTGTGTGTGTGTGTGTGCACGTGCGTGATAACATTGATACCAGCTGTAGTATGGCAAGAACATAGATCATAGATGCGTCCACTGCAAAGAATCAGGTGTCTTTAAGGTGCTTTAGTGCTCAGTTATCGTAGGTGAGGAGCTCTGGACCCTGAACCCTGACAAGGGACACGAATGTAGAGGTATGGTTCGGCAGTTTTTAACACCCCCTCCTTCCTCCATTCCCTCCCTCCTTCCTCACTCCTTCCCTGCCTCCATCCTTGCCTCATCCCCCACTTTCCTCTAACCCTCCCTCCCTTCCACCAACCCTCTCCCCCCTCCTTTCCCACAAATATAACTCAATATCTATCTCTCCTCTGTCTGGCCAAAGGTGTATAGGATGAGCTGCAACTTTGATACATTGTATCTAAATGCTCAAGAGAATGATAACATGAATTGGGCATACTTAACGAGTCCCGTATATAAATCAAGATTTTGAAATTTGAGAAAAGGATGATACCCATTCTGTGAATCCTGCCATGATTTGCATCGCTGTGCGTGTGTGAATGTGTTCATTGTTGTTTTATTTCTACCTGGCATCCCACAACATATTATCGCCCATGAATCAAACACACTCAGCCTTAATCCCCAAACTCTGTGGTGCTGGAAACCCCTACACACAGTATTATAAATGGGAGCCGTTCCCCGTCCTACCTGCTAGTGTCACCCATCTTCGTCCTGTTTTTGGTATCCTTCCTGTACGACTTAATCCCAGACTGATACCCAGAGAAATAAAGGCCACATCGATGGAAGCCCTGACAGGAGACTCGTACACATGTATAGATTACGACCAATCCCTTATCGGCCTTATCAACAAGCATACCTTGACTTTCTGATACGGCCGTCGGAATCGTTATCGGCCAGCGCTCACTGACAAGACGGATAAAGGCACCAATTGTCACTTGTGGCCCTTGTATTTGGTTAACAGGTCCCTCAGCCCTGCCTTCACAAACGGAGGATTTTTCCAGGGATTTTTTATGTACGATTTCTTTTGTATGTCTATTTCGTAATCTTAAAGATACGTGAACATGTATCGTTGATAAGAAGATGTTTAAGGATAGACAACACCTCTCAGCGGCAAATTCGAGGGACTCTTTTTAAATGGGCATATATTGTTCAATCTATATAACATGAGTATGAGCTTTACACCATTAAATAGATGTTTGATACACCTATCTATTGATATAATTCATTATACAATGTGTACATGTGTATGTCTGTGCTCATACCGGAAATAGAAAAAATGTATTTTCAACTTTTATTTTTTGAACAAGGATATCTCATTTAATACTGAATATAAATGTATGAAATTTTGTATAACCCTTGATAACATTCCCATGGAGGGAAGCGTGTCTCAGATTTTTGATTTAGGCCTCAGTTTTTATTTTATTAAATGTAGAAAATTAATTGGAAAAAAATCAATAAAAGTTTCCCGTTTTTTGACATAAAATAAAAACTAAGGCCTAAATAAAAAATCTGAGACACGCTTCCCTCCATAGTAATGTTCTTAACAAGCTCCCAAAATTTCATGCAAATCAATTGAGCGATAGCTGAGATATTCATGTTCAAAAAATAAAAGTTGAAAATTCAATCTTTCTTCTCTGATTTCTCCAATATTGGAGTGAAAACAATTAATTTTATATCAAAAGATAGAGAAAAATCTGTTCTTTCATTTATTGTAAGCAAAATAACTGTGCTCTTAACACAGACAGCGCAATGTGGATTACTGCAAATGGCCCGCTGAGAGGTGTTGTCTATCCTTAAATAATGGTGTCTATGTGATCAAGACATAAAAAGATTATGCTGCAACAAAAAGTTATTCATTTATAGAACAGCAGTCTTAAGAAAATTTCGACATGTATTTATCATGTCGTGGTATTATCAATGGAGTACATTTAAGATTGTATCTAGATCTAGGTACAGTTCAAAAGACTTCCAATTGTGTAATATAATATTGTATATAAGGTGGCCTAGTTTTATATGAAATACTGTCAAGTTTTACTGAGTCAAATATTATATCCACCGTGATATATCAAACCCAATATACAAAACGTATATCGAATATTTGTTTTAGTGCCGACCACATGTACATTACCACTTGTTTGCATGCGTGTTAATGCTGATTCAGCAATGAGTGCCATCTATTCCAGGTGACCAGGTTACACCAGACACCTACCGCCACAGGTGTGAATAGCCGTTATCACCCACAGGTATCGGATGGGTCACGAGTGGTCAGCGGTCAGTCGGATTATCTTATCATAACAAGCAAACATTGATTAACAAGTATTAGCTGTATCCCAGCATCAAACCCATATTGTTGCGCAAAAATCTAAGATAAAAAAAAGTTTCTTTTCAGCTTTAAATTGTTCAACATTTGTATGATAAATTTTGTCTTCTTCCTATAGCAGTTATAGAAACCGAGATAGTGTACGCTTCCGAACAGGGATACCGCTGTAAGGACAGAGACAAAACAAAGTCAAATCATAATTGAATTATGTTACAAGATTGATGAAGAACCTGACTGTTACTATGATATGCGGCGGATAATTCGAGGTGGTTTTTCTCAGCAGCAGGCGGGAACAGGGATTATAATTATGTTGTTTTTTTTGTTTGTTTTTTTATTAAACATCTCTTCAAGTTACAAGAAGTTCTTCCGATGCCGTGATATATGAAAATGGATGAACAATGGTGAAATATAATACAAGGATAAGATGTCAATATTTTACATATATAGCTCACGTATATATACATCTATGTACATCTATTCAGATAATTTTTGAATACTGTCAAATTTCTGGATTTTTGCACGTCCTTCTTTAACTCATTCCATAACTTTACACCCCTATAATATGGACTACGAAGAACCCTTTCTTTATTTGAAAAAGCCAATTTCAATTTAATTTTACCACTACTTCTCAATCTATCCTCCCTGCTTTTCTCTACATTTTCCGATTTCAAAGACATTTTATACATCATTTTCAGAATGATACATTCTCTTCTTTTTTTAAGCATATCCAAGGACAGCTCACTATGCAAAACTCTCTATGTTATAACATAGAGATCCATAAGTCTTATATATGTCTATAGCCATAGGGTGAACGGTTGTCGATACCTCATACTATGCTGACCGCAGATGACAAATCGAAATTTAACGATTTGCAGTTTAGGAATGCGCGTTGGCATGCTTAATATAATGTCGAATGTCATTTGTCCTTTTTTTTATGCCATTATCAATTCACCAATGAAGATACGTGTATCTTGATTGTATAAAGAGAAGACTATTTGGTAATAGATCACGATGAAAAGTCTGATCGAAATACAATGTAACTATCTCCAACATCATTAAACAATCCAATATCATGACCAAAAAATATAATGTCTACTTTGTATCAAATATGACGGCAGTTAAGTCGATATTCGATCATGAGCATTACGAATAGTACAATTATATATTAATGTGATCGATATGTGATATATTGGAGGGGACAAATGAATAAAATACGAGTTATGAAACCTTTTATTGAAACATGTCCCCCGCTGACAACAAAGTTCTGCAAGACTTATATTCGTCGTTATTTTTTATGAATAAAAAGTTCCATATCTTTCGAAGTGTGGGACGTGGGTGGTTGTGGGTGTGAGGGATGTAAAACGTATTATGAAGAAAAGAAATTGTAAGGCATGAATTACGAAATATTGAAAACAGTTTTTAACGAACTACTGAGACCAACCTATCCCATAAATCTGAAAATCAGAAATTTACCCCCCCCCCCGACTACAGTGGCCCAGCCAAGCTGTGACATAACAGAAATGTTCTGCAACTATATATTTTAGTCATTCTGGTAATAACTAAGATGGCACATAACAATTATGTTATCAATGGTTAGGTCGAAACCTCACCAAATCAGAATGTTATTAAAACATTACTTTTTGGTCGGGTTAGGATGAAACCAAATCAGAATGTTATAAAAACATTCTGTCTAGGTTGAAGAACATAACCAGAATGTTATAATGATGTCACAGTGCAACGTCAAGGCAATACATTGCAGCAACGTCATTGGGAGCCATCAAAATAACGTAACAAGAACCAATACAGAACCAAACAGAACGTTGCTTTAACATTATAATAGTGTCCATGCTTGGCTGGGGCATTACCTGACTGCTCCTCCGACCTGAGCCCAGACGCACGTCAGCGGCCATGGGGGCGGCTCCGGGAGGGGGCAGAAGGGTCTGGGCATGTAGACCTGGAGGACTGGACCCCCACCTCATGGGGGGCGGGGGGCGGGCCCTCAGCCCCGGGGACACCACTCTTACGTCTTCCCGCACTGTTAGCTGTGTAGAAACTGGCCGCAAACGTAGGTTTTAATCTCCTCTCCTTGGTCCACCTCTCGTCGTAGCCTTTGCCAGGGTATACATGAAAATATAGTAGTATATATGTATAGGTCCATGTGAGGGATAAGGAATTAGCTTATTGTCATTAAGCTCTAACCGAAGGTGGTCCGCAACTGTATCTGGTCAAACGAGCCATTCTGTAGGGGACTGACTCAGGTGAGAACTGGTGGAGAAAACCTCTGAGTAGTCAGACCTTCAAAAAACAAATACATAAAACCCTAGTATAATATCCAGGGACTAGTAACATTATAATGTCCAGGACTGGTAACATTATCCAAATTTATGAATATGTATCCAACCAACGGTAACTTCTGTGTATAATATTATCCGTATAGTTGTTATCCTAAAGATGCACTCTCAGACCTCGCTAGCATTTCTCCATGACGCTGAATGACCTTCAGACATACAAACGCCTACGTCGTGGGTCTGGGCTTTTTACGGGGCTTTTTACCCCCCTCCTGTTGGCCCAGTCTGCGGGTAAGGGGGTACACCTGTACGTGCCACTCCGGGCCGGGCCGCCTCCAGGGCCGGGCCGTGGGCCTGAGGTACTACTACGACACCTGACAGCGGCCCACGCTGGAGCAGGGATTTCACAAAAAGCCCGACTTCATTCAGTTGTTAGTAAACAGGAGACAGACCGCCATTCAACACCGGGTGGTCCCGATGGTCGCGGAGACAATGAGGGTCGGGTGTGCCTGATGCTGTTAGGGATATAGGTTTTAATGTCTAAAATGATCTTCGAAACGGCGTCTGACTCTTTACAGGTGTGATGTCCGTTTGTGCGTGTTGTAGAAATGTATGTGTCTGTATTTTTCAGCAAGTGTATATAAAGATTGTTTGCACAACGACTTGCAAGCAGAGCTATGCAGTTACGTCCCTGATGCCATCAATGTTGATATCATCAGTATAATCTGTTGATGAAATAGGCCTTTGTAGCACTACTGATGTAGACGTCCCGGGTTATATATATTTGAAAAGTAGTGCATAATCCTTAAGCATAGTTCTTGACAGCAAAGAATACAAGTTCCACTGCTCCATAGCTCCCCTTTCGTCACATCATATGGTATCCACCCGTGTCTGTGACTCCAGTACTGCCTTCTGTACCCCTGCCTGCCCCACCTCTCGGCGGTTCTGGCAGCTGGAGGGGTACGTACCGTTCAGTGCTGGTTGTTTAACCTTTCGGCCGGGGCCGGGGGCGGCAGGCCAGCCCTGTCCGTACCGTCTACGTGCTGCTCACACCGGGTATCTGCTCGGAGCTGCTCACTCCCCAGTTCTGCTCACTCTCCAGACACAGTTTCCATCATGAGAATATGCAAGAGCAGTATGCTTTAACCAGAGCAGTTTTTGACATGGAATAGTGGTTGTAATATGTTAGACTTGTGTTAGAAGTGGTTCACATTTTTGTTCAATTTTTTAACCTACATTCTGGGGGCTTCAGTGAGTGGGATATCCCCGTCTGTGACGTCATTATTCTGACTTCTAGGAGCCTAGAAGTGGGAGACCCTGGCCCAGCTCCAGCCGTGGTTAAATATACCCCCCCCCCCCCCTGCACCTGCCGCTTGTTGGAGGCTGTATATATCGGTATGTTAGTATACAGACGGCCCGGTTATACCGCCATGACAGGTCGGGTTATAGGCCAGGGGAACACGATCTGTCACAGCTTTCTTTTTGAAAATCACATAGCATGTAAGAGTACACTAACTGATGTTTCTTTTTCTTTATCCAAAGAGGATATACTTAAGAATCTGGTAAGCAAGAAACAGCTGATTTTGTGTTCCTTTTATTGTGACATAGCAACAATTAAGAGTTCTGGCTAGATATTATAGATGTTATTTCATATGAAGTGTTGTGCATTAACAGGACACATTATTGTCATCACACTCTGAACGTGCCACTAGAGTTGCAGAGCTTTTTTGAGTTGTTTCTTGTGTCCCAGATCTATAATCAAGACAGGAATAGAAAGATCATGTAGACTACTATCAATAGTATTCGTTGATCAAATAAATATATAATATACCAAGACGTCCATCAATCCAATGTGATATTTTGTCAGGATAATTCCCCTAGTTTCGTTTGGTTTTCCCTTTAGTAAATTGAATTTGCGTTTGTTTTCAGACTCTTGCTATTATTATGTATTATTAGTCACTCGGTTCTTGTTCTGTTGTCACCCTGTGGTCTATTCCTGTTTGTTTTTCTGGGCAGGTTTACCTCAGTGGTTGAGCACTGGGTTATTGTATATAATCACTGGTTAGGTAAGGCCCCTTGTAATATGGAGATTACGTATCACCAAACGTAAATTCACCGTTCCTCAGCTATCTTATGCAAATACCAAACGTGTAAATTACATTTAAGATATTTCCTTATTATTACATGTACCAATTGTATTAGGAACAGATCTTTTAGGTTGCTCAACTGCCATAGACTATTGTCTCTGAAAAATTAGGAAATATATAGCACTTAACAAGTTTTCAGAAGAGAAAGCATGGACACAGCCTCGTCAAATTCTAACTGAAAGTATAGAAATACTCCTGTGTAGAGTTTAGCTGAGGAAGATGAAAATAATATTAGCACGGATCAAACTTATCACTAGATCTTTTGACTTATTAAGTTGTTAAACTTCATTACTACAGAGTAAAAGAGTAGTTTATTGCCAATAAATGCACAGCCCTTATTCACTGGTCTTGTGGAGTTTATTGGATTCATTTTCATTCCAAATGCCTTAATTTGCATATTTTATAAATTTTGGAGTCTTTTGACTTTTTTCAAATTGTAATGACACACCAATAGCCCCCGTATCACACTAGACGTAAGTACATTTCAATTTGATTGACTTTGCAAACGTTCGACTCCCCTTCCTCTGTTTTGGTCACGAGAGCCTCCAATTTTCCCGTAATGAGTGGTAAACATTTGATATAAGGCAAACAGATTTGAAGGAGCTAATTTACGTGTTGTAAAAGTCCGCTATAACTTCTGTATTGAACAATGATTGTTTCAACAATAGTTGTTACGATGAATTACTTATGTGACCGGCCACACAACGGTTATCTGTCAATTGGTGATACACCTTTAATCATAGATCTATGGACGGATGTATTGATAATACCTTCTTCACTTGATTAAACTCACATTATCACCTACTTGTACCTATAGTTGCATTGTGGTAAATGATACTCTGTATCTGCTGTATATCTAACTGTTTACAGAGAGTGCCTTATGCCGAGGACTCTGCACTACAACGGTCAATGTCACATCCCCACTAAGGTCCTTAACCTCACTTTATAATGTCAATGTCACATCCCCACTAAGGTCCTTAACCTCACTTTATAATGTCAATGTCACATCCCCACTAAGGTCCTTAGCCTCACTTTATAATGTCAATGTCACATCCCCACTAAGGTCCTTAACCTCACTTTATAATGTCAATGTCACATCCCCACTAAGGTCCTTAACCTCACTTTATAATGTCAATGTCACATCCCCACTAAGGTCCTTAGCCTCACTTTATAATGTCAATGTCACATCCCCACTAAGGTCCTTAGCCTCACTTTATTATGTCAATGTCACATCCCCACTAAGGTCCTTAACCTCACTTTATAATGTCAATGTCACATCCCCACTAAGGTCCTTAACCTCACTTTATAATGTCAATGTCACATCCCCACTAAGGTCCTTAACCTCACTTTATAATGTCAATGTCACATCCCCACTAAGGTCCTTAACCTCACTTTATAATGTCAATGTCACATCCCCACTAAGGTCCTTAACCTCACTTTATAATGTCAATGTCGCATCCCTAGTAAGGTCCTTAGCCTCACTTTATAATGTCAATGTCACATCCCCACTAAGGTCCTTAACCTCACTTTATAATGTCAATGTCACATCCCCACTAAGGTCCTTAACCTCACTTTATAATGTCAATGTCACATCCCCACTAAGGTCCTTAACCTCACTTTATAATGTCAATGTCGCATCCCCAGTAAGGTCCTTAGCCTCACTTTATAATGTCAATGTCGCATCCCCACTAAGGTCCTTAACCTCACTTTATAATGTCAATGTCACATCCCCACTAAGGTCCTTAACCTCACTTTATAATGTCAATGTCACATTCCCACTAAGGTCCTTAGCCTCACTTTATAATGTCAATGTCACATCCCCACTAAGGTCCTTAACCTCACTTTATAATGTCAATGTCACATCCCCACTAAGGTCCTTAACCTCACTTTATAATGTCAATGTCGCATCCCTAGTAAGGTCCTTAACCTCACTTTATAATGTCAATGTCACATCCCCACTAAGGTCCTTAACCTCACTTTATAATGTCAATGTCACATCCCCACTAAGGTCCTTAACCTCACTTTATAATGTCAATGTCACATCCCCACTAAGGTCCTTAACCTCACTTTATAATGTCAATGTCACATCCCCACTAAGGTCCTTAACCTCACTTTATAATGTCAATGTCACATCCCCACTAAGGTCCTTAACCTCACTTTATAATGTCAATGTCACATCCCCACTAAGGTCCTTAGCCTCACTTTATTATGTCAATGTCGCATCCCCACTAAGGTCCTTAACCTCACTTTATAATGTCAATGTCGCATCCCCACTAAGGTCCTTAACCTCACTTTATAATGTCAATGTCGCATCCCCACTAAGGTCCTTAGCCTCACTTTATTATATCAATGTCACATCCCCACTAAGGTCCTTAGCCTCACTTTATTATGTCAATGTCACATCCCCAGTAAGGTCCTTAGCCTCACTTTATAATGTCAATGTCACATCCCCACTAAGGTCCTTAACCTCACTTTATAATGTCAATGTCACATCCCCACTAAGGTCCTTAGCCTCACTTTATAATGTCAATGTCACATCCCCACTAAGGTCCTTAGCCTCACTTTATAATGTCAATGTCACATCCCCACTAAGGTCCTTAGCCTCACTTTATAATGTCAATGTCACATCCCCAGTAAGGTCCTTAGCCTCACTTTATAATGTCAATGTCACATCCCCACTAAGGTCCTTAACCTCACTTTATAATGTCAATGTCACATCCCCACTAAGGTCCTTAGCCTCACTTTATAATGTCAATGTCACATCCCCACTAAGGTCCTTAGCCTCACTTTATAATGTCAATGTCACATCCCCACTAAGGTCCTTAGCCTCACTTTATAATGTCAATGTCACATCCCCACTAAGGTCCTTAGCCTCACTTTATAATGTCAATGTCACATCCCCACTAAGGTCCTTAGCCTCACTTTATAATGTCAATGTCACATCCCCACTAAGGTCCTTAGCCTCACTTTATAATGTCAATGTCACATCCCTAGTAAGGTCCTTAACCTCACTTTATAATATATGTCGGTCTTGATACATGTAATGAAATGCAAAGAACACGATCAGCTTTTTTTTTATTATTCATTTATTGTCCACCACTTCCTACGTAGTACATAAGATTTTCGAGTAGAGAAGTGAAACGTGCCTATTTATAACAAACAATGACAGTCAGTCTACTGATTGACACGTTTATAATGCTCCCCTTACAAAACAAATCCGGTTCAAGTCATTTCTAAGAAAACTGATTAAACAAGATAGTGGCATGACATCACCTTTAAAGACAATGACTGTCCAATCAATGATTTGAAACCATCTCCTGTTTGCTTAAGTACATGATGAATAGATACAGGCTTGCCATTCATCAGTTATTTATTGGTTTCGATGAGATGAGTTTAGATTGATACATTGACTGGCATGCTGCGCAGATCGTTAGTTGTTTTTTACATCATCACCTATGGCTCGGCATAGAAGATGCCCTTTGGGTCTGACAGGTTTAGATGGGAATTCACCTCACTAGACGTACACCTCATTTATGAACTAATCCTCTTTGAAAAATCGTTCCAGAGCAAATAAAAGCACCAAATTTGGTATAAGGCACCTATAAGTATGAAATCTGGAAGGGCAGCCACCTTGAAACATCCACATAAAATTGTGTTAATTTGTTATGCTTTCAGTATTTGAAATTAACAGAATTTAATAAAAATGTATGTGTTGGGTATCTTGGATATAGGTCTCTTGTGTGAATTCCGAAGGTAAATAGATAAATTACTTGTCCTTCAGTCTCCTGATTTGATACTAAGAATGTCTTTCTAGGCATTTCAGAAGCTGAGATATCAGATTGTTTCACTGAAATTCTGTCATTTTTGTTTTTTGGCCTCCATTGGGGTTGTGTTGATATTTCAAGTTGGCTGCCCATCAAATTCAGTGAAGGGGTACAAGGGGATCATCATACTAATTGAAATGAAGAAATATTAATATTGTAATGAAAGAGTAAAGTATTTTTCCTTTTCTTTTGAATTATTTTGCTTTCCAGTGGTCATTATCAGAGGCATTATGCTGATAAATTCTACCATCTTGAAATGTGTGGCATTGTATTGGATGAATATTATATGTGTTGAGTCCTCTAGGCTGAAAACAACTGATATTGGAACCATTTTAATACCAGATATTAGAACCATTTCAACTTGTTCAATTGCTTTAGTAGCGAAAATCATTGTATTTCTCAAAATTGGTCTTTGATTTTTTATTTTTGTATTGATTTTAAATGCAAATAATTAAACTACCTGACCTATAATCTCCCAATTTCGACAAGAATCACGTCTTTTGTAAGAGCAGACATAAGAGATTGTTGATAGCAAAAGTTGGCCATATTATTCTTTTGGCTATTTTTTCTGCTCAGTAACGAACGTTTTGTAAACAGACCCTACCATTTCTGGGATTCACCAATGGCCTGGACATTACTGGTTTAGGAATATCGATACAGATAGAAAGGGAAATTATCAATGTGTATTCTTTGAAAAGTTATAATTATTTGAACCACTGCTGAGGAGTGTTCTTTGGTTCATATCACTAACAATACTTTATTTCTTTTCGCTGGTGATATAAAATGTGCATTGATTTCCTATATCAAGTTTTTGAGTTTGTTACTGGGCATTTAAATGTGTATTAACGAGAATGTTCTTGTGCTTTGACAGAAATTGCCCAGATAAATTGTCAAAAGCACCAGAGTGAGAGAGCTGTTTTTACAATGAAAAACTGTCTCTTATCACTTTTAAGCAATGAATGAATTACGAACACGTCGGAATAAATTCAATTAGGTTGAGAATACGTTTTTTTTCACTAATTGTTCACCCATCTTGGTCTGCTAACAAATAATTTGGAGAGATTCTATGGTAATGTCAAGAAATTTTAGATTTTCTTGTCTACACACAAGCCTCCTTATCTCAGACATAGGGGTATTGGACTTGAAGTTGGAGAATAGTCAATCTCATAATGTTTAGTTGATAAAAAGTTTTAGGTCAATGTCATGTTTGAGGTAAGGATCATACGGTGATGAGAGGCTGATTTTGTGAAATTTTGATATGTCCTGCGGTTTGATGGGATATACCCGTGTAGTGTATCAAGTGAAAGGTATTAATTTTCCCCATAATTATCATGATAGAGAAGATGTTAAGAGTTGACTTTAATTTGAAGAAAATTTTATTTTAAAACCCATTTTGTCACTTTTAAGTTTTGGGCCAAGATTCCTAGCTTAAGGTTGTATTCACATCTTTCAAACTTGGGCTAATTGTCAATAGCATTCATTCTGACGAAGCTTTGCCTCAGATTCTTAATTTAGGTCCTAGTCTTTATACATTTTTATATCAAAAAACGGGAACGTTTGTTTCGTTTTCCTCTACCTAATTTCCTAGATCTCATAAAGTAAAAACTAAGACCTAAATAAAAAGTCTAAACTATGTGACCATAAAGTCTGATTATTGTTCATTATTAAAAAAGGTATTTCTGTTTTGAAAATACTAATTGAAAAAAAAACGTTTTACCGACCAGACTACACAAGTATTCCTTTATTCATGATGCTATAATTGATACCATCAAATATCCCTGACAATTAGAGATTCAATGATATCATATTCATAATACAAGACTTTTGGTGATGAAGTATATAAAACACATTATGGAGAGTACCGCAGAATAGCCCTGTATTACCGTAGTCTAACCTTAAATGCTAAACATATTTTTAGGAAGTTAGATTAGTTCTGAAATCCGAAATAATCAGTGGCTGTAATCTTAAGTATAAAAGTAAAAATGTTTCGTCGACACATATGAAAGGCATTCCTAAGTGATTACAAATCATATGAAATGCGTCTCATGTTTATAAAAATGAAACTTTTCAACTAGTTGAGAGGTTAATGTCTAAGTTTAAATGTCCCAGATATGTCCTAGAGGGTTCATAGATATAGTCATTAAATGTTCGATGAATTGTATGAAAATATTGGCGCAAAGATTACTAATCAAATGATGACCTAGTGATGATAACCTTTAGCAGTAATTGTGACAACTTTCAAAATTATACTCGTGTTTCAGGTTAATCAACAAACCAACGATTGTAGTGGGATTGAGCTAGATTAAGTTCTAAGAACATAGACAGATACATCAAATAATCTAATCGAAATGATGATGATTACAAGGCCATTGTATTACAATCTACATGTGGTCACCAAATGTGAATGAGGGGATGTTTCTGCCAATTTTACCTTAAAGGTTATGGTTACTTCACAATAATACAACTTGCATTATCTGCCCCAAATAAGATCACTGCTTTATTCTTATTTCACTTACTTTATAAACAGAAATATGTAGACCTATCGTTCAATATAATTATGTCACGTCGAAGTGAAGGACCGGGCTTGAACTATCAAAAGACAAGGTCATCTTTGAGATCTTTTTATTGATTATATCAAGAAAATATATTCCATTCATAGGTTTCCTGTAGTTTAAGAGTATACGTAGATGGGTATTTCTCCTGGAATGTTTCCATCTCTTTCAGAGAATCACATATTCCTTGGACCCGTGTGTTCCATATTAGTCATTCAGGCACCCATTCATGGGGTTCACTTGAATTCTCAACATTTCAACACATGTAGATTATTCCTTCGTCAATTATACTGCATTACATTTGTGTAAACTTTCCGCGTTCATCCTTCTGTTATTGTGTAATCATCATTCACTGTGATAAATACATACGTTAAGGCCGTATCTACTACACGATGTTTGGCTCAAGATCCTGGGATTTTGCTAAACTTTCTCCTGATCTTAGGTATTTCTGGTTGAGATCAGGGATGCTGGGCAACCTTACCAAAGATGGGGATATTGAATGCACCCTGAAACACAGGCGATCTTTGGCATGCCAAGAATCGGGAGGCAAAGATGGGGAGTATTCCTATCAAAATGTACCAACATGTTCATAGCTATCAGGAGTCCCTAATCACGATCATTTTACCTGAAATTGACACACTCGCGATCTTTAGCCCTAAAACCTCACGATCTTAGGCAGTTTTGTCTGTCTCCTAGTGGAATATCGGCTTTATCCCGGCGTCAATATAGAACTGCTATAGCCTCACTTAAAGCCCCACAAGGGACGTTTTCCGCGCGTTGAAGCCTGCAGAGAGAAACATTGCATGCTCGTACATATTCCACAAAAATAGCCACTTTTTATCCCATTTTCACTGTGTGTATTCGCTTGGGTATAAATCATCCCTCCTGAGTTGAGAACATCCAGCATCTCACAGGTATAAAACCACACGTTGTGTATCCCGGGCGGTCCCTGCTGACCACTCACCCCGGGCCTCGAGTACCGCCTCCTCTCCTCAGACAGACTGGAGTTGTCTGAACGATTCCCTGATAATGGTTGACCAGTTATTTACCCACTCGGACACTAAAGCCTCCTGTGTGTCCCATCCTGTTGTCTGTCTGACGACCTGCCCAGGAGTGGTCAAACCGCTACAGAGTTACAATATGGGAGATTAGAGTCACGAGTGACGAGGAGACTGTCCATGAGTGAAGGGAATGACCAGACTTTAGCATTGCAGGCCCAGGCCGCCTGCTAACCTAGGTGGTATTATCACAGTTTTAAGTAGGCAATGGACTTGAGTGTAGCCTAGAAAAGATAAGAAATCCTTATGTCCGTGAATTGACGAAATAACAAAGAAAAAAGAGGTGCCACTCAAATTAGTGAATGAATGAAATTATAATATCTGTGGACGCCCTTGTTGCAGCAAGAACTAGGATGTGTGGTATTTGACTTAATATATAGAAAGAACAATTGATTTGTATTTATATTTTGGCCGAATAGAATAAAAAATGTTTATTAATTATTATCCTTTAAGTTGCATAAAGGTAAAACTTTTAAATCAAAGTATGCGTGCGGAGGGGGGGGGGGGACGTGTGCATGAGCAACTGGATTCAAACGGTTACGCCACCGACATGTAGTGAGATGACAACACGAGGGGGTTATCATGGTTATGGAACCGGTTACGTCATTTGCCAAAACAATCATACAGATACATAATATTATATATTATATCTATGGCGAAAATAATCATTTTGTAGATATCGCTATATTTTCCATATTTTGTATGGTCAGATCGTTTATGTAGCAAGTTACATGATAAACATCTCATTCCTTTAACATTTTGTTTTGAAGGAAAAAAATAGTTGTTAAGTACTGGTCGTTAACGTCACAACTTTTAACTTTTTATGTTGCTTAGAGACAATTATAGGAAAGTCAACTCTAAAGTTAACACCCATGAATGTCGTAATAAAGTTATTTGTGCATCTCTAATGCTAAGACCTTTGAGGTAGGATCACAAGTTACTAATTCTCGGAATGGATTGTGTCCTTGATATTCAAAAGTTATATGAAATAATATATGTAAAATACATTAAAAGTTATATGATCGTATGTATATATACATATATATATAGCCTATAGTAGCACTTTCGCTATATTACAAAAATCATGACACCCAATATCATAATAAATACTTCAGTATATCTCAAATGCTTCGTCTGTGGTCGGAGTTAAGTTCAGTTTAGAAATTACCTGAACCTGTATTTTCGGGTATTTACTTGTGCATGAATAAAGGGGGGTTTACACAGGCCGATGAAATCCTTACGATAGGTCCCTTAGGTCAGCCTTACGATAATCCCGATAGCCTTACGATAATCCCGATAGCCTTACGATAATCCCGACGACGTTATCGGCCTGTGTAAACCCATTTTATCCTAAGGATTTCATTGTCTTAAGGCTGTCCTAAGCCTTAGGATAACCTATCGCAAGTACTTCCTTACGATAGTGACAATTTCAGACGTGTTTGAAATTTTTGTGAGAATCCTTAGGATAATGCCCTTACGACAATGAAATTGGCCATACGACAATGACATTTTTTGTCATAAGAGCCACTATCGGCCTGTGTAAACCCCCCATGTCTTATGTCAATGGTCATATTCTTATACAAATCTATTAGATACTTTCTTTATCGTAAGCCTTTTGTCAAGGATGATGGTTTCATTATCCTAAGGACATTGTCGGGCTGTGTAAACCCTTCAGATCAAAAATCCTTAGGATAATTGTTACCGATAGCCTTAAAAAAATATTTGAATACATAATTATTCTTCCCGATTTTTCCATTATCTTAAGGTTAACGTAAGGGAATTTTCGTAAGGACCCGTTGACGGCCTGTGTAAACCAGGCTTTAAGTCTATGAACAGATGGGCCAGCGTGTATATTTGTCATTTTGATTGAAATATTTGAAAGTGATGGTTCGAATGATTAAATGCGCGTCAATGATGTCTAGAAAAAAACGCAGTGGGAGGGGGTATTGAAAACAGGTATAAATTGAATCAATTCTCATTGTCATAAGAATTGCCTTTGGGACAAGTATTGAACTAGGAAAAACCTCGAGGTCAAAAGGGGTTACAAACTGAACTAAAAAAAAGACATCGTTATGTGCCGTTGGCTAATCAATATTTGTTATCATCTGACCCCTTTGCGTCATGCCTCCCGGTATGTTATCACGTAATCCCGATATACCTGCCCCTATATCAGATGAGAGCACAAAACAACCTGATACAATGTGGCGCACCGCATCTGCGCATGCGCGCACAGGTTACCGGGAAAGGACCAATCATGTGGTGGCCAGGAACCTTCGATTTTCTCATCCTATCTTGTATTGCCACCGTCCTTATACGTTCTCTATGTATTTTTGCGCCGCAAGTAATTGAATATTCAAAACTAATGTACAAACGTTATTTAATTTAATATTTATTATACTATCATTAAATTGGCATCCATTAAATTGTAAATATTGTGTATGTCAATTGATATCAAATATTAAATAGTATTATTATAATAATGATTTAAAAGTTATAAAAATAACAAAAAGCATTACCTGATTGATGAGTTGGCTATAGATCATTGCAGCAAATTGCAATAAAGACATTAAGTTGCCCTCATCTTTTTGATAGAAATCCTCATAATTACACCAATCTTATTCAATTTCAATCATCTTGGTTTTAATTTAAAGCTAGGAATATGTAGAATATGGACCCGGAGAAATTGTGTTCCAATGGAACATTCCTAAAAAGTTAGAATGTTTGGAATGACTTCCAAAAGTTGCTGAAATTTTTGTTTTTTCTAACTTCCAACCATTCGATCCTGTTGCGCAATTGTTTACAGAATTAAATTTGGAATCTAATGATGAGTCATTTGTCTATGCACTTTTCATATGCCGTAATTGTGAACAAAGTGAAGGCTCGGGCGAATTTATGAATTATTACTTTTTTTGGTTGTTGTTTTCTAATGCATATTCCCCTAAGTACAATCATATGGTAGCATGTCAGGTGTGTGTTTAGTAGAGATAAGACTCGAGGGACCTTCCAAGAAAATACTATCTGCTGCAACCTTAGGTCATGCTGTTGGTGGCCGGCGTTTAGGAAATGGGGGAAGGTGGTGACACACTGATAGTTCAAAGGATCTAGATTTCATTTAAGTGTGAATTACTTTGATAGTCAAATTGATTCTTCAAATAACTTCCTCTAGTCAGTGGTGAATATCTTAACTAGCCAAATTTGACTAAGGTTTGATTTTCAATGTTCAAATGTGTAGACTATTTGTTCCCACTACGCTCTAAGCTCGGCCATTTAACTTTTTCATTTCCCGGATTTCCAGATTCCCGGATTCTCATTAGAATCCATAGTTTACCTGTCAAGTGACCAACATCTACCAGATATACCCTGTAGGTTGTAAAATTTACCTACAGGTACTTAATATTGTGCCATAATCTACAGATGTAAATTCCTTTGACTAACTCAACTATCAAATCAAACTAACTGGCTAGCCTACAGATGACCAGACTTTACCCATTTACTATTCACATGTATAGCTACATAATCTTTGTATTGCCATTTCCTCATGTTAATACTGAGATAACTATCTCACATAGTGTTAAGGACCTGTTTATATAGACGTAACGCTGTAATACTTCCTGTACGGCAGACTTCCAATCACCAGCACTTTGACCACGGAAAACTAGACTCGTACGCCAGCTCGTCACAGTGATTTAACAGCTTTGAAATGCATGTTTTTTACCTTTAAAGCAAAATGTACTGGAGGCAACATTAGCCACTTAAAGCAACACACATGTTAAATGAGCGTGTGCCCTGATTCCGTGGGTCTGCACTCAGGTGCGCGTGCACCTGTAGCCTGAACATATAGGAAGCCAATCTAATGAGATCCTATCCCATTTTGCACCAATATCACAAGTTTACATTGTAAAGATTTTTCAAATTTTCTACTGTCTTATTCAGTGAAGGCAGTTGCATAATACAATATTAACCATGACAATTTCGTTGACAGATTGCTCCTAAATATTCAGGAATGCAGCCTAAAACCCTTTTTTTTCATAGGAACCAATACTAAAGCATGTCAGTCTAACATATACTGTTCAACTCTATTTTGCTCTGAAATACAACATCTTCATCGTCTGACAAACTTATAAGATGGTCAGTTGATCTAATTTAATACATAATTATATTTTAGCAGTAATTAAGGATAAAGGAAAACAAATTTATTATTTATTTCAGTGAATTAACTTTCAGAGACTTATATAATGTACTTTTTCCGACCCTTGTTTAACACTGTAACTAATACAGTGCAGGATGGGCTTATTCCGTCAGAAAGAAAACATTTTGAGGTTTCTTATGCTGGGTTCATCCTTCAGTTACAAGCATTAACACGTTTGACATCACAGAATCTTCACAGTAGTGTGACTGAACGGGTATTACTTCACTACAATGTAACCTTCTGCACAATAATGGTTAAGACATTAGTTTGATTTATAACATCAGGACAGGAGTCCTCTTATATCAAACTTTATATAATCAATCAATACATGACTGGCACCAGAAATTACAACCGCCAAGGGGCCCTGGGACAAGTCTCTGTGAAGAAGAACAATCAACTATTGATAGAGATAGGGCCAAGGGCAGTTTTATCTGTTATTGACCGGCTGGTGGGGGTGGGGAGGGGCCCGGGGGGCAAGGTGCGGCCCTCCAGGCGTATAAAAGGTCCGGGACAGGGCCGGGAGGACCATTCCCCGAGCGGCCACCTCCGAGAACCACCTGTAGAGTGAACCATCACTGACAGCTGTCTCAGACCCGGCCCTCTGCCACGACTGGTACCCAGCTACTAACAGATACTACTACTATTACTACTACTACAGCTACTACTACAGCTACTAGTACTACCACAAGAGGCACACAGCCCCTATTTGTATTACCACAGATACTACTTGACTTCCAAGGTAAAGGCGGGTTTACACAGGCCGTCAACGGGTCCTTACGAAAATGTCCTTACGTCAACCTTAGGTTAATGGGTTATCCTAAGGTAAATACATAATATATAGGTCATTGTCGTAGGTTATCGGTAATAGTTCTCCTAACATATTTTATCCTGAATGGTTTACACAGCCCGACAATATCCTTAAGATAATAGTATCATCATCCTTGACAGAAGGCTTACGACAAAGAACATATCTAATACATTTGTATAAGAATATTCAGGCAGAGAGGGTTTACACAGGCCGACAGAGCCTCTTAAGTTAAGGAATTTAACTATCCTTAGCCAAATTTCACTGTCGTAAGCCTTTTGACCTAAGGATTTTCACAAAAATTTCAAACACGTCTGAAATTGTCATTATCTTAAGGAATTGTTCCCGATAATTATCGTAAGGCTTACGACAGCCTTAAGACAATGATTCCCCTACGATAAAATGGGTTTACACAGGCCGATAACGTCGTCGGAATTATCGTAAGGCCATCGGGATCATCGTAAGGCTATCGGGATTATCGTAAGGCTAACCTAAGGGACCTATCGTAAGGATTTCATCGGCCTGTGTAAACCCCCCTTTAGATACAAAAGCTACTAAAAATATTTCATTCAAAATCGTGCTTGGACTATTGACGCTGAAGTTAAACTGTGTCTACTTAGTATCAAATAAGGTCAGATCTTTCATGTGTCTGAGCATGATTATTTCTGTATAGTCAGGTCATTAGGATAAATAGGATAGAATCCCAAGTTTGAAAAAGATATTACTTAAAGGATTGTTGGTGTGTTTGTGTGTAAAGAGAAACAGTAGAAAAGTTTTATTTAGTCCATAGCAATTGACACTTTTTACAGAGCAGCTAACATTTTCCACAATTCTTTAACTTTCTATATTTTCAGAATCAAACATGGCGTCTCCCCTGACCTGCCTCGTTCTGGTGGCGCTGGCCTTCCCGGCGTGCCTTGCGCGGGTGACGGTGGCGCCCCTGTCGGTGACCTACCTGCCATACGAGGTCAGCCCCAGACACAAGTACGAGCTCTTCTCTGCAGCCGTCGAGCAGATCGGCTTCGACCCCACCTCCCAGATGGCCTATGGCATCGGTGAGTCTTCCATATATTCTTTAGATATTTTTTCATTTGATAACTTGTATGTCAATGATATTCTATGTGACCAGGTAGACCTACCCCTTACCTTTCTTTACAATTCTGGATTAACGACTAATCGGCAAATGTCTATAAGATGCAAAACTCTTGTAGTCTTACATAGCTAATATAGTTTATGCTATCAGTATCACAACTGAGGATACATAACAATATATCAGTTGCTGAAGAATTTTCCCTAATTAGCCATTGGACCAAATTTGATAACCATGCTCAATAACAGCGAAATACCAAAATCACACCAAATCACTTGCTTTCATATATCAAATGATATTTTAATACTCTCCTTCTCCGTGTTCCCACCAGGCGGCGCCGGCCTCCTGCACGTCATCGACATGGCCAACCCGGTGCATGCGCACCTGGTGCACTCGGAGCCGGTAGTGGGTGTACCCAATGACCTCGACGTCTGCGGAGACTACGTCGCCCTCTCCGTCCGCAACACCATCGAACCACTTCCGGGAACAGCCGTCATCTTCCGGGTGTACGACCGGACTTCCGGTCAGATGGAGCGTCTCTACGACATCCCAGGTAGGTCACGTGACGTGGGGGTCAGATGCTTATTGATGTAGAGAAACTCATCTACAGTTTGTATTGTTTTAACAAAGGTGAATGATGTTCACAGATGACACAGTCAATAAGATAACTAGTCAAAAATACTATCTTAGAAAACAATAACTTAGAAATCAGTGTCTCAGGAATCACTCCTTAAATAATCGAATAGTGTATACAAGTCCGAAGTAAAAACGGTCTAGAGATATCCCGAGAACCCAGGGCTCTGTGAACAGATTTAGGATGAGTGAATACCAAATGCACATGTAGTTTTACTCCCAAACAAAGAAGTAGTATCCCTTATTCTTTACGTCATATGCTGAGGGTAGAGACTTTTTTTTTTCATTTTTTATTGGGTAATACTGGGTAATACAATTTGGCCAAATTAAGCCATTTTTCGTTGTTCCCCAGTTAAAACATCTAGATATGGGGTTGACTATTATTGAGAAAACAGTTAGAGTACAAGATTACTCATTTGAATTACAAAGGATCTTTGCGGTTGAAATAGACAGATAGTACTGCTAAAATATAAACAAACGGTTAGACAAAATTAACAGTAATCAAATACAAATTCTAATGCACTAAAAATTAGATACAAAATTAGATACAGTTAATTAATAAAGGTCAAAATCATTTGAAATCAAACAAATTCAGTCAAAGTTAACGAACACAGCTACTGGGCTATATTGGTCTAGTCCAGTGACAAAGATATAGGGTTGATTATTAGAGATCAAATTCATATGTCAAGCTCAATAAATACAATTGCCAATTTCGATAAGGTCAGTAAAATCTAAATTCAAATTAAGCACAGAGTAATACAAATTACAATTAAAACAGAGTGATAGACAGTTTTGATAGAACATAATTACAAACAGGTTTGTTTGGAAAGAACACATGAACCAGAAATAAGGTAGTTATTGTAGATAGGTGAAATCCAATATCCACATAGATAAATCTCAGGCTCCCCACAGAGCGGTGAAGGTATTATGAATTGGTAAATGAGTAAATGCGAATAGGTGAGTAGGACAGATAAATAAGTAAATAAGTGTGTTAGGTGATGAGAGCAGGACAACATCTCAAGATACAAATACTAATGAAAATACAAAGTCAAATACAAATACAAAGTCACATACAAATATAAAGTGAAAATACAAAGTCAAGATACAAATACATCTCAAGATGCAAATACAAATGAAAGTACAAAGTCAAATACAAATACAAATACAAAGTCAAAACAAACACAAAGTAAAAATAGAAATACAAGTCAAATGTAAATATCATTTGGGATACAGATACAGATATAGACACAGTATACATACAAGTAGAGTCATGGGTATGTATAGATAGAGTAAATTGGCTGTATGATTGCGTGCGATTGCTGGAGATACATAGAACAAAACAATTTAGGGAATGTGATGGACCACATATCCCATATTAAATCCAGATACAGGGACAACATACAATCAGGATTTATCTTGGTGTAACAGATTTATCTTGGGTGTAACAGATATCACAAATCAGATTGCGTAGTTGTAAGAGGTGCATGTACTACATAAGTAGAATACAGTAATACAGTATCAGGGAAAATTCCTTTAGATGTATATCAAATGACTTTTTAAAACATTTAATGAATGTTGAAGTCAAAGAGAAAACCTCTTCCTTGCATATCCTATTTGTCTCTTGAAAGATGCTGAGGGTAATGACATAACCTTTAAATTACATGAAATCAAACCTTTAATGAATGTTGAATGTTAAATAAGAACTCTCCCTTTCCATCAGTGGGCTCGTCCCCGGCGAGTTCCATCGTGTTCACGGCCGACTGTCGGACTATTCTGGTGGCCAACGAGGGCGAGGCTGGCCGGGACGACCTGGGCAACTTCATCGACCCGGAGGGCTCCGTCACCATCATCCAGTTCGACTCGCCGCTCCTGGACAGCGCCAACCACACCGTGCGCCAGGTCGACTTCCGGCGCTTTGACCACAGGTAGGTGGCCCCCAGTTTGAACGGGCACGGGAGGAGCTTCGTCACACATCGAACGAACCCTTGTACAAAGCCCACTTCAATTTATCACCCAAATTCGCGCTTGTGTATAGTATTTAGCCACGCTAATGGGTATTCTTTTGCAGGAGGTGAGTTTGTTTTTTGTGTTATTGGTATTGTTTTGGATGGGTTTTATAGTGTATGAGCTGTGAAATTATGGGAATTACGTGTAATTATTCTGCATGTCGTATAACAATGCACACGCCTCTCCCGGGGCGTTTATCCCTTGTTTTAACCGTCTTCATTCAAACCCATATTCACAGCTAATGTAATGCCGGCCATTTTGAGCATGCATGACTGACGAGATAGGCCGGCCATTTTAAGCCTGACCGTGGACAGAGGAGGGCGCCCGTTTCACGGTGGTGTTATAGGATGACCCCCGGCCTCGCCGCTCACTGCCGGGCCACCACCGACTCCAGGGTAAGAGCGGGACCAGCACAAGGTATAAGGTGCGCCAGGGCTTGGGTCAGACCACACTAATACAGCCCTTAGCGGGTTACTTTCTGCACGTGATCTGCCCACGTGCGGGCTCTCTTTGGGTCAGGATCAGACCGCACTAAATTGAGACCCAATTTATTTTGTTCGAATTTTCTGGACTTTTTTCCTTTGAATTTATTTTCTAAGTGTCCGCATGTCGACCCACGTGCGGGTTACACGTGGACGCCGCACGTGACCGGGAACAGTCGCACGTGAGTTCCACGTGCGGAAAGACTGGTCCCATGAGTGTGCCGCAAAATTCAAAATTTCAAGGTTTTGTTTTTTTCAAAACGGGTTCGGATCAGACCGCACTAAAGTGAACCTGAATCTATCTATTCATTATTTTTAGTGTGTGAACTAGCCCCGCATGGTTCTTAAACCCACATGCGGGCGTTTTTAGGGGTTCGGATCAGACCGCACTAATATGAACCCAGACTCACGTACTATGATAGCATGCCCATGTTTAACCCCACACGTTCAGTTTTCAGACGACCCATTTTTATTCCTTTATCTAACCTCTCCGTGTGGTCTCTTGCAGGGCCGCGGAGTACGTGTCCCGTGGGGTGCGCTGGGCCTACCACGGGGAGCGGACCGGAGCCCCGACCCGCCTGTCCCAGGACCTGGAGCCCGAGTACATCGTGCTCAGCCCCGACCAGACCATCGCCTACGTCGTCCTCCAGGTAAGCACCTGAGGCCTCATGTAGGGCCGGACACAAGCCTTAAGCCAGTATTCCACTGGGCGATTTTCACTCCCGAAATTGTGGTTAATTTCAAATTTGCGTTAGGGGTATTGCAGTAACCTATAAAAATAACATACCATCTGAAAGGGAGTTCTAAATCACTTCTAATGATATATAGCGCATCTATAACGAGCCGTTATCCTCAGTCACAATTTCGGAAATCGTGAGTATAATCGCATAGTGGAATACAGCCTTTAGCTGGAGTATGTGTTAAGTAAAAAAAAACGTGACCATACCTTCGCCTGTACAAATAGTAAAAGTGCGGTATTGTTGTGTATAATATGAGGGGAAACCTTGGTGCCAGGTCGTACAAATGACATAGCCGAAATAGTTTCTTTAAGGTGGGTGATAAACTTATAAATGGAAACATAACATACACGACCTGTTAAGAATAGGACATTATACGCGTCATAGATTATAGGAGAGGAGCTTCAAATTCTCATTTCCCTATACTACTAACACATAGCGGGTACCATGAAATCAACCGACGGGACCTAAGACCTCACGTAGGGCGGGACATACGGCTTAGACGAAGGTTGCCTTGTCTCATATACATGATTGGAAGAATAACGCGATAACGCAACGTCGCTTGTACTTGATACATGATACATTCTGTACGCAAGAATATACAAATTCCCATTTCCATATACTACTAACACATGCGGTGCATGGACACGGGCAGGGTTTACACCCTTCCCATGATCCTGCGCAGTCTGCCACTTTACCAACCTTTTGGACTTTTGGTAACTGTGTCATTTCACTACATATAGGTCAACTAGGAATGCTCCCACATAATTGTTTCAAATTTAACACACCGGGCTCGCCACTTTATTGAAAAAGACCTCTGTACGCTCAACATATATCTAGTATAAATGATTTACATTGCTTTAACATTATTCTTAATATATTGTATTACATTAATGTTCTAACAAAGTCAATGCACCAAAACATGACGTACCCTTTTCCTTGCCCTCAGGAGAACAACGCCGTGGCCCACATTGACATCGCTAAGGCGGAGGTGGTGGAGATCTACCCCCTGGGCTACAAGGACTGGTCCCAGTCCGGCCTGGACGCCTCCGACAAGGACGGCGCCATCAACATCCAGAACTGGCCAATCAGAGGCCTGTACCAGCCCGACGCAGTGCGCATGTTCCGTCACGGTAACCGGACGCTGCTGGTGTCGGCTAACGAGGGCGACGCTAAGAAGTACAAGGGGAAGGACGACGGGCTGACGTGGACGGACAAGGCCCGGGGTAACGTGCTGGTGGCGGCCGGCCTGCTGGGAGACGGTATCCCCGACGACATGGTGGAGGCCCTCAAGGACGACACCAAGCTCGGTGAGTCATATGGGCCGACCTTAGTTAAATGACACGGCAAGATAATACATGATAGCACTCTTCAGACGTATTATGTTTTATCTTGCTACCTTCACAAAGAAACTAAAGAATAATTGTCATCTGTTCTACTGCACAACAATTCCCGTTCCAGACTACAAATGACTTATACTTTTCCTATTATAGACGATGTTATATACAATTAGGAGTCAATGCACCGCTTCTGTTTGCTGACTAGTATGATTCTTGAAAGTGCATTTTCGTCAGTGCCTGCATAACCAAAGTCTCACCTATACAACCAGTTCAATTGTCCATCTGTTAACAAAAGTAATCAGATAAAAATACCTTTAATATGCTATTAATTGTCTAACTAAATGTCATGTTTCGCTTGTCCCCATCAGGCCGCCTGTACTTCAGCCTGTCTGACGGGCGTGACGCCGACACCGACCTGTACCAGCATCTGTACACCTTCGGGGGGCGTGGCTTCAGCCTCTGGGACGCCGAAGACCTGTCACTCATCTACGACTCGGGCTCCGACTTCGAGGACAAGCATGCGCAGTACATGCCCACCATGTTCAACAACCACGTGGGGTCCCGCAAACACACGCCCGAGCAGGACTTCGACGTCCGCTCCGACGACAACGTAAGTATCACTTCTCTGAAAAGGATGGATATATTTCTAATCCAGAAAGTAAAGATAACCGTTTTCCCTATGGGGCCTTCCATTAAGTATGTACGCACCAAGGGGGGGTGGGGGGTCTCAAATTTTTGAAAATTTGCATACATACCTGTACAAATCTAATGCGTATTTTTTCCCAAGGGGGGGTGAGGGGGTCTAGAAATTCAGAAATTGTGCGTACGTACTAAATGGAAGGCCCCTACCCTTTATAACCTAGGAGTTTTAATTTAACAACAGATAGAACACAGTGTTCAGTAAAAGTGGCATATATCTGAATTAATTGTACTTTTACGAAGGTTGGTTTCAGAATATATGAATATAATTTAGATGCAAGTGTATAAGACACTGATACTGACGTATAAAACACATATTCTTGGGTTTCCAAAAAGCAATTCCATACTCTCTTAGAAATAATTTTCTTTCCTTGGTTTGGGAACATTTCATTAAACTTATAATTCTAAGATGCCGTTTCACTAACGTACTTATGTTAAAACTATAGGGACCGGAAGTGGAGATTGTGGAGACTGCGCAGTACGGCGGGAGGACGTACATTTTCATCGGTAACCAGCGCGTGTCCTCTATGATGATCTACTCCCTGGACGACACCAGTGAGGAGGTCCTTCCGGTGTTCGAGGGCCTGCACCGGGCGGGGGGCACCAACAGGACCTGGTTCGACCTCTTCGACGACCGCGACGTCGGCGACCTCAACTTCCAGGACATGAAGTGAGCGCTCTAACCTCTGTTTTTCAATTTAATTCTTCTCCTGCTGTCATTACTTTTTGAGGGTATACACCTTTCTCGTGAACCTGCCCAGTCAGCCATTCGTCCTCCCTTTCGGACTTTTGGAAACTTCAATTCATATTGGTTTACTACAGAAAAACTTCCAAAAAATTGTTCCAAAATAAAGACACTATAGGACGGCGCCACTTTATTGAAATATGTAAGGTCATGAACTCTTTGTCACTGAGACATGAGAAAACTTCATAATTTTTGATTAGAGGGAGACTATTATACAGTTTGTGGTTATGAATCTGAGAGGGAATGCAATCTCATTAAATTGGTATATGCCATAAGAATGAATCTTTGCTATGCTCTCTGATAGTATATGTTTTTTGTGTGTTATGTAGTCAGTGCAATGTCGAATGGGAATCCATAGTTTAACCCCCCCTCCCCCCCCCTCCTCTCTCCAGGTACATCTCGCCCGAGCTCAGCCCCAACGGACACCCCCTCCTGCTGGTCTCCGGCAGTCTGTCCGGCACCTTCACCGTGTACCAGGTCAACTTCCCGGCAACCAGCGGCAGGTGCTCAGGTCAGTATCAATACTCCTGCCTTATTTGAAAGGTTCAAAATCAAGAATATCAATTATCTCGTAGAGTCTACTGAAGGGTACCGATTGGTGCTATGCTAAGCGCCTCGACGGCACCTGTGAGCTATTATTTTTCATAAAACCTAGTTTGTGATTATAGTCCATGATAGGGTAATAGAAACTTTTCCGTCTATAGGCTCTAATTCCAGAAAAACTTGCCCTTAAAAGAAGAGCGAAGCTGACAGAGAACGGCAATAACAAATAGGCCTATTGATATTCAGGTCTTAGCCTCTTAAAAGTTACTTCAGTAATTTAGATAGGCCCAAAGCATTTATATCAGCCATCAATTGTTCATGTCTCTGTTTTGCTGACCGGTGTACTTTTGTTTGCAGTGTCCACCATTGAGCTGAACGGAACCTGCGTCAAGCCCGAATACAGCACCGGAAGTCAGATGAACCGGAAGGAGACTGGCGCCGCCGCGTGGACCATGCCCGCATCACTGTCGTAAAATGTCGTCTGCTCAAGCTGAAGGAGAGGGGTGGGTTTGTGGGCCTGGAGGTCAAACTCAAGGTCAAAGCACCACGCCCGCGCACAGCGCCGGCCACCGGCCAAAGACTCTCAGACGAGAAGGCGCCATCTTGGAACGCTGTGTTTCCAGGACATATGGCGGCCAAGTCTCGTGTGAAACGAGAACGCGAGTGACGCTACAACTGACTGGTTATCGGCGTCCTAAAGACGGGCTGCCCTTAGATATATCAGGAACCAGCTCCAGTAGGAAATGACGTCACATGCCGTTGGGCAATGACGTTTTGTCCAACCATCTACGTCACCGAATTGTTTCCTAAAAGCTACGGTTCATCGGTCAAAGCGTCTTAAAGTTGCTCGCTCTCTGCTCAACTCATACGTGAAAATGTTATTCCAAGGACAAATATACCCACCAAAGAAAACTTGGAAATTCTGAGGAGCGCGTCACTTAGATGCATGTCTTTAGAATGTTGACGTTTTATTCCGTGTGTAGTTACCCCGTTCCCCGTTCCCCGTGGCCCAGTGCCCACGGTACACTGTTACCCTTTACAGACTAAGCTCAAAATGCGCTCATAATAACAGTTCAATACAGGCAGAAGCCGCATTTTGGGGCTAGCCTATCAAGGGTATAAAGGGACCAACCATTAATTCATTCTATGACCCCTTCCCCATTTGGCGGTTTGTACTTTGTGAAGAAGTACTGGCCCTACCTGGAATTAATGGGCGGCCCCAAGAGCATTTTAGTATCAACGAAAAATACTCAGGAACGCTAAACGGTGTTAAAATGTTGAATTCAGATTGTATTTATTGTACCCAGAAAGATGCATAATTTAACTAAGTCCTATATAAGGATCAACTGTCTTACAACCTTTCTGTAGAGAAATGGTGCTATTTGTTAGTTTGTAAAGTAATGTTTAGGTACCGTTCATGAAGCAGATCTTATGTATTTATGTTTATGACATATTTATTGATGACCAATTTCATGTGCCTTATGTATTTCAATGAAGTAACTATTGCAACTGGATTAAATTGTTTAACTCAGCGAATGAGGTGTAAAGTATGTCTTGCATTAGTACAGCAGTATAAAAAATTATGCTGATGAGAATGTTAGAATAATTTGATTTGAGACTGCTCAGTTTACCAATTTTCTAGATTAGTTGTACAATATAAATATTGAATTGAAAATTAGAAGTGTAGTCTTTACCATGTCAGTATTATGTATTTAACTTTGTGTATCTGAAAAGTGCCCTGCTGAGATTATATGGGAAACTTTACCTTCCCGTCGGTTTATCTAAAGTATAAGAAACATTTAAACATGACGAGAAGACTGTGTTATAATAAACTGTTATAAAAAGCAACGTGAATGCCTCTGGTTCTCATTTGAAAGTGATATCCGCTATTGTGAATTTAGATAATTTGCCTTATAACTAACCTCAGTAGTCCGTTTAATTGTTTTCTGGTCTATTGAAAACGAATCATCTCCACCCCTTAGTCCTACCTCCAACGAAGCAAAGACCGTTCTACCATTTATGCCACTGAATTGTAATGGCTGTTGGTGCGTATATATGGCACTAATGGCTCACAAAACAAAATCTTCTTTTTCTGCTTGTTTGTATCTGCTATGTATTTGTTACTTTTCACTAAGAATTTTCGACCATTAAATGTAAAAGTGAACTTATTTACTAAACAAAAAATACGTCATTGGTCCCTTAGCCATTTCGGGTACGAACGAATATTTATCATGGAACAATACCGTCAGAATATTATAGTAGATTCAAAATGTATTTCTTCACATTGGACAGAGCTACCCCCGCTCACAAGCGTCCCCCATTTAATATCTATAAAATGGATATATCTCAAACTGAAACTGTCACAAACTGTTTATTTTCTGAGATTGCTAAATAATGCTCCTCACTGATGATACGTCCTCATTGATTTTTGCGCAATTCACTCTAAACTTGAATTGAGCAAAATGGTTCGGCACATTATATGATTGTTACAAGCAATAAATGAAATACCTACACACCTCTTGCAACGTATACATGGGAAAATGCTGCCTCTTTAGCATGCATTTCAATAACTTGTGACACACTAAACATATTCACCTGCAGTTTAATCGCATGCCTTGTAAATCCCTGGCTACGACTGTGAGGTGTGAAAGCCCCGGTGAAAGTACAGTATACAATTTACCTAATTAAAGCCTGACACGGGCTCACGCATATAGCTCCATGCTTCTTATGATAAAGCCCTGTATATGACTTAGATTTGTCGTAAATTATTTAACCAATCGCAAAATCCTAATGTCGAATTATTGAAATCAAGTCTACTAGGTCGTCGTTGAGTTGAAATGGATGTATTGACCACCTATTTCATTATTTAACCTTATGTGAAGGTCCCGGCTGCTGGTGACAGGACCCTTGTACCGCCACTTCCTGACTCTACATCAATGTTCTAAAGACGCGAAGAAAGGGGTCATTATAAAGAAATGTATTTCTCCACACATATTGGTGAATAAAACTGATGTGTCTTTTTACAAGTACCACAAATTTTGCACTAAAAAGAAAGATAGATACGTAATTCATGGACCATCTGTTGGAGGAAAGAGATAACGACAATTTGGGTTGAGCTTCGGGGACATAACCGTAATTTATATGTAATATTGATTGTTGAATAGTCAGTAACATTATAATATGTTTTGGGGTATATGAGGCTGTATTTAAGAAGGCTGCAGGTTAGCGTTCTCTGGGAGAAGTGGACCTTAGAATCCGAAAACCCGCAGTTGAATGAAAAAAGGTTGTTTTGGTGACAGACAAACCAAAATAATTATCTTTTTAATTTGATAAGACTGGGTATTCAGTTGAATATCGAGGGTTGGGGGGTTGGGGGCGGGGTTGGTCGAGTAGGGCACGCATGGCACAGCCAAGCGCCTGGAACAAACCGAGAAAACAGGTCTGTAAACAGTGAGTAGGACGTGAGTAGGGCACAAACAACCTGACCGGCGTATGACCGGGTGACATCATCGAACTCACTTGACATCAAACTGTCAACATGGACGCAAACGAACCCCTTCTCGTCGTGATAGATAGATCATAACATTGAACTCTGCTGTTCTTCATTATTTCTCTTTCTTTCCTTTTTCCAATGACTGGTACCAATATGATACTGTCGTAACCATAGTAACAGTCAACTGTTTCAAAGCAATAAACACGTCCAGGGAACAGTGGCCCTGGTTGGTAGGCATATAATGTAAACCGAGAAAAAAACATAGAGTGACTGGTGTAAAGTAATGGGAGGGTCTAGGATAAAGTAATGGCGTGCAGTATCTGCTATTTATTTCTTTTCTTGGGTGTAAATGTTATTGATAGTCTGGCGGCCAAGGAGCAAAATTCTGATTTTGTGTGCCATAAAAGGTTTATACCTGAAACCATTTCAGGGTGCTAGAGGGGTCCTTTGGGCATAAGAAAATGCCTGTTGTCACCCCGTAGAGGTGTGCATGAGAGTGACAGCAGCAATTTTGTTTTACTCCCCCCTTCAAAATATGACATAGTATGACACAGTCCTTTTCTGTAATAACCTAATCAATTTCTAAGCCATCCATTTCATACTAGGCAAATCAACAGTGGATTAGTAGTGGAAGATAAAACATGAGTGACATTGACCTTATCCAAGGTCAAGGTCATCAGAATTAGGGTCAAACTTTGAAAAACGTCAAAATATGAGTGTTTCATTTTTTCCAAACTCTCCCAGTCTATGAAATATGTATAAACTACATCTAAAACTATTATGGAGTGCTAGAGTAGTCCTTTGGGCATAAGAATATACCTGTTGTCACTCCATAGAGGTGTGCATGAGCGTGACAGCAGCCATTTTCTTTGACTACCCCATTCCAAGTGTGACAGTATGAAACAATCCTTTTCTACAATACCCTAATCAATTTCTAAGCCATCCATTTCATACTAGACAAATCAATAGTGGATTAGTAGGGGAAGATAAAACATGAGTGACATTGACCTTGTCCAAGGTCAAGGTCAACAAGATTAAGGTCAAACTTTGAAAAACATCAAAATATGAGTGTCTTATTTATTTCCAAACTGTCCCAGTCTATGAAATATGTATAAATAATATCTACAACTATTCTGGGATGCTAGAGGGGTCCTCTGGGCATATGAATATGCCTGTTGTCACTGTGTAAAGTCTCTCATTATAATAGCCTACTCAATTTTTAAGCCATCTATTTAAGATTAGACAAATTACTAATGGCTTCACAGGGAAAGATACATCAGTGACATTGACCTTATCCAAATTAAGGTCAAACCTTGAAAAACATCCAAATATAAGTGTTTTATTTCTTTCAAATTATCTTAGTCTATAAGGTTTGTATAAATAATACTTGAAACTATTCTTGGGTGCAAGAGAGTTAACTTGTGCATTGGTAAATGCTTGTTGGACCACATCCAAGGTCAAGGTCATCAAAAGTGAGGTCAAATTTTGAGAGAAAACACCAAAATCTGAGTATTTCATTTCTTCCAAACTATCCAATCTATAAAATAGGTATGAATAACACTTAAAACTGCTCTGGAGTGCTTGAGGGGGCCTTTTTCCATTGGTAAATGCCTATTGTCACTGTGAATGTGTTTGTAAGTTTGACAGATGTCATTGCGTTTGACTTACCCTCTATACAGAATGCCTCATTAGAAGCAGTCTTACTCTTATTAGCTCATGGACATCTTTAAGCCATCTTATTCATATTAGATATATCAAAAGTGCATCGGGAAGTGAGTGCTAGACATGGATTACTGTGAACTCAGCTTAGTTCAAGGTAACTACTGTTTCTCTGTAAGTATAACAGCAGGCATTTAATTTTTATTACTCAGTTAGAAATAACACCACGTCAGAACTCATTTTCATAGAATTAACAGGTAAAGACAGCAGAAGGCAACACTTCCTCTTAAATTAATTATTCATCCCTTCTGTTTATATCATCAGAAATCGTTTCTTCTCATATTTGGACAGATAACATTAGAATTAATAAAAATAAAAAAACTAAATATATGGGTTATATTCATTGTCCAATCAGTTTTCAGAATCCATGGTGTACCTAAGTTTGACACATGCAATTCTTTGATTGCTTGATAAACTGTATGCCTAGATAGTGCACAAAATAACCCTCAATTTCAAATGCAGTTATATATTTAACATATATCAACTGATAAACAATCAATAGGAGGGTATGTATCTCACTTCTTGAATGTCAAATCCAAAGTTTGACCCAAATTTCACTTTTATTATATAGAATTTTAAAGTCTAGAGGATATATGTGTGGTTTTGTCATGTTCCCCATGTTTCTAAAAGCTCCGAAATCCATCCATCCTGAAAGACAGCAGAATTATGGGTTCTTTTTCTCAGATAAACTTCATTTGTAGGTCTTACAGACTGGATGTAATGTTAGGAAATGCTAGAATTACTGAGCAAATATGGCAAGAGATTCGCAAGAGATGTATCTGATTCTTAGTTCATGTAACGCTGTCATTTGGATGTTTAAGATTTCTTTAGAAATCAGTCATTCATGTTAGATGGAATTGTTGTCTCAGTGCACAAATCCCCAATAAACTCTGAGATCATTGTAGAAGCATCTATTTTAAAAGAGCCATTTCAGTAGGCTGAGAATTAAGTCTCCACCATGGGAGAAAACTTTTATAAGATAAACTTGTGAGAAGTAAAAAAAATAGGAGGAGTTACTCTTAAAAGAGGCATGGAACATCTGGAAATATTGAAGGTGATATATAGAGGCATAATATCATGAGTCATGGGGTTCAGAATATGGGATATGGGCCATTGCCATACAGATTTTATACGTCAAAGGTTAGATAATGTGACTGATACAGAGCGCTAATAAATTAGCAGAGCGCTAAATAAAGATCAAAGGGTCAAATTTTTAGGAGTATAGTCCAACAAAATGGCTGCTGTTACCCAAGCAGACCTTCACAGAGTGACAACAACCATTTGCCAATACCCAAGGGGCCCCTCTAACTCCAAAAGCTAGTTTCAGGTATACTTATTTTATAGACTAGGATGGGTTGGAAAAAATGAAATGCTATATTTGGACATTTTTCGAAGTTTGACCTATATTTTTATTACTGTGACCTTGAATAAGGTCAATGTAACTTTCCCTACTAATGTTTTAATCTTCCCCTAGTAATGTACTATTGATTTGTCTGATATGGAATTGATGGCTTAAAAATTTGATAGGCTGTTATAGAAAGAGACCATAACTTACTGAGTCACATTAAGGAGGTAGTCAAACAAAATGGCTGCGATCAAATTTTCACTCACCTTTGTTCATTGACAACAGGCACTTCTGTATGCCCAAAGGACCCCTTCAGCATCCCATAATAGTTTTAGATGTTATCTAAACAAATTTTATAGAATAGGCCAGTTTGGAAAAGATAAAACACTGATATTTTTATGTTTTTCAAAGTTTGACCTTTATTTTGATGACATTGACCTTGGACAAGGTCATTGTCACTCATGTTTTATCTTCCCCTACCAATCTACTATTGATTTGTCCAGTATGAAATAAATGGCTTAGAAATTGGGAAGGCTATTATAGTAAGAGACCATCACTTACTAGGACCTATTTCAAGGAGGTAGTCAAACAAAATCGCTGATCTCACATTTATACAAACTTTCACACAGTGACAACAGGCATATTCATATGTCCAGAGGACCCCTTTAGCATCCCAGAATAGTTGTAGATCTTATTTATACATATTTCATAGACTGGGACACTTTGGAAAATATAAAACACTCATATTTTGATGTTTTTCAAAGTTTGACCTTAATCTTGTTGACCTTGACCTTAGACAAGGTCAATTTCACTCATTTTTTTTTATCTTCCCCTACTAATCCACTATTGATTTGTCTAGTATGAAATGGATGGCTTAGAAATTGATTAGGGTATTGTAGAAAAGGATTGTTTCATTCTGTCACACTTGGAATGGGGTAGTCAAAGAAAATGGCTGCTGTCACGCTCATGCACACCTCTATGGAGTGACAACAGGTATATTCTTATGCCCAAAGGACTACTCTAGCACTCCATAATAGTTTTAGATGTAGTTTATACATACTTCATAGACTGGGACAGTTTGGAAAAAATGAAACACTCATATTTTGACGTTTTACAAAGTTTGACCCTAATTCTGATGACCTTGACCTTGGATAAGGTCAATGTCACTCATGTTCTATCTTCCACTACTAATCCACTGTTGATTTGCCTAGTATGAAATGGATGGCTTAGAAATTGATTAGGTTATTACAGAAAAGGACTGTGTCATACTATGTCATATTTTGAAGGGGGAAGTAAAACAAAATGGCTGCTGTCACTCTCATGCACACCTCTATGGGGTGACAACAGGCATTTTCTTATGCCCAAAGGACCCCTCTAGCACCCTGAAATGGTTTCAGGTATAAACCTTTCGTGGCATACAAAATCCAGAAATAAGATACTTTTTGGAGTTTGGCCGCCAGACTATGATGTGGATCGCACTAGTGGTTACATCAGTAGCCTGAATCTACCGTTCGTTGTTACCCTTTTCATTTGAACTGATGCAAAAACATGCATATGTCTCCTTGTAATATGACCTACGAAGTGTAATTTGTTTGAATCACTTGTAATGTGATTTATCTAAATGTTAAATAAATGTTCAACCCCATTCTAGTTTATCTTTGTATACACTTCCTATTCCATTCACCTATAATACCTTGTGTAATTACACTGAAAACCAAGGGAGATATTGATGTTTATCACGAAATGAAATAATTAAACTATAAAAACTCCCTTGAATCACCCATGACATTCCATATTGTGTCGCTTATAACTGTATTTCAACCTATGATGGTCTACTGACCGAATTTGTCTACTTGGTCAACGTTTTAAAGTTAACCTCAATAACACAATTAAAGTCCTTTATGTGACTAATCGCGTGTAAAGACATATTAACATTTAGGCCTGGGTCTAGAAGCCGGAGCTTACGGATGCTCGGCCTTAATTGAGCTTTCATAAAGTGTTTGTTTGTGCCAACTTCAGAGAGAGTCGTAAAGTAACGGGCGCACGGATAGGGGGGAATCAGGGTAGTCTGGGGAACCTAATTTGGGTTGTAATTTGGGTTTTGGGTTGTATGATTTAGCATACGCTAAAGATATTCCTGATGTTCAAACTGACTTATCAATAACCTCACTGAGGGGAAAACAAATAAAATACCCTGTTGACCGAATGCGTTTATATTACTCAAGTTGTGAGTTCATTCTACAGTATGCAAGTACATGTATATCAAACTGATATTGTTTGTGACTGGGATAGGGGCATAATACAAAAGATCTTATGATTGACCTATACGTGATTTGACATATTTCGAAATAACAATTACGCTGTTAATATCTACACGGAATATGTTTCATGTTAATGGAACTTATCATCCCTCGTACGGGTTAAATTCCATTCTCTTTGAAAGTGTTAAAAGGTGTTTAACCCGCATCAAACTCAGTTCGCAGCTCTTGATGGACAAGTTGTTTTATAAGAGAATCTATAAGTTTCGCTTGGTAAAAACCTTTATCAGGTTGAAAATCTTTCAAATTGTGTATACATAATATTATAAGTAAGTTGCGCAATCCGATAAGTTAGCCGATTATGAATAAACATAATGCTATTCCTCTAAAAATTAAGGGATTACAACAGAAATTTAAGACAATTGACTTAAAGCAAATGTATGTATCTTTCAATTAAAAAAGTTTATTTCTTCACCTATCACACGATTCATACATATCTTGAAATAAGCCGTTCACTTATTTATTCTCTTGGGAAGTTTGAATCAAGAAAACGATATATAAATCTGAACAGAAAAGAAATAGTCTATTTAGGTTTTCCATCGATCATTTTTAAGACAATAATGTACTACATGAGGAAACACCGTTGATGAAAAAAAAAGAAATCATAACAAATATAATTCTAAAGGGAAAGTGGGGCTTATTACAAATGTTTTCTGGTTGCCAGGTATCTAAGTCGACCTAAGGCGTGTCACAACCCGGCCGTCAAAGTCACCCGGGGTTAACGTGTGAAAACCGACTGAACGATCACGGGGCGATCAGGGTGCGACAAACTGCCCCGGTTTGCGACCTGTGCGACGCGCCCGGCGACGTGTCGAGGCGCGGCCAACCCCTCCCCGCCCCTCCCTCCCTCCCGCACGTGCGGCCCGCGCGCCTCGTGAAAGCTGGAGGACGGGAGGGGAGGGGTCCGGGGGTATAAAGTCCGCCACCCTCACTGACCAAATCATTCAGCTCTCCTGCCTTCAACCAGCAACACATCCACTGCTCCACCACTGCTCTACACAACCACCACTCTACACCACCACTCCACACACCCGCTCTACACGACACCCCCGAGGCCCCGCGGTCTACTCTACAGTCCTCTACTTCCATACTTCTAACCAACTTACCACATCATCATGGCCTCTGGACCCATGGAAGCTTGGTCGATGGAGCCCGACATGGAGAACCGGGACCCCAACAACATCAACGACCACCTCAAGGTAGGCCTCTCTATAATTGTGATTCACAGGGCTTGCCCAACACCAACTTGTTTACCAAGGAATTAGGAGTTTTGCATCGTTTTTCTTTTTCATTTGTTTGACTGTGTCCTCACACAAAATTCAGTTTTCCAAAATTACCACATCCCCATTTAGTTTTCACCGTCGCACCATCTATATTTGTAACATCTTATATGCATTGTTAATGCTTCGTAATCTAACTTTTTTTTCCATCTGTGCATTGTTTCCTATAAACTTGCTAATGGTGTAGCATTGTCCCAAGTTTGAAAAGACACATTATTTAATAGCGCGTCTCATTAGAAATTTGAGCTATTAGATTCCTCGATATCCATTCCGATCTTTTATCAACTTAGATTTCACCACCTAAATGTTCTGACAATATATACACCCTCTGCTGGTACCCCCAGCGCTCTCCACCCCTCACATCACCGCCCTAACCCAGCCTATTGCTTGTTCCCTCTAGGTGAGCTGGGAGGAGCTGATCGGCGAGCCCGACCACACCCGCAGCCTGGACTGCTGCTGGAAGTGCTCCTTCAAGTGCTTCAACCTGTGGAAGACGCTGTGCTACTGCCTGGCCACCACCTTCTGCTCCTGCTGCATCATGATGGGCTGGGGCTGCTACTTCGCCATGATCGCCTTCACCCACATCTGGGTGTGCACGCCCCTCATCCGGGCCTACGAGATCAACCTCGGCCTCATGGGGCGTCTCTACAGCATCATCATCCACAGCTGCTGCGACCCCATCGCCGAGTCCTTCGGCAAGTGCTTCTCCAGCTTCAAGAAGTAGGCCGGACTGGGTCTTCTCCAGGACCTGGAGGGGTCATGTTAGGCACCACAAAGATGGTATGGACTTGAGCATTGTGCTCTATAAAGGCGGGTTTACACAGGCCGTCAACGGGTCCTTACGAAAATGTCCTTACGTCAACCTTAGGTTAATGGGTTATCCTAAGGTAAATACATAATATATAGGTCATTGTCGTAGGTTATCGGTAATAGTTCTCCTAACATATTTTATCCTGAATGGTTTACACAGCCCGACAATATCCTTAAGATAATAGTATCATCATCCTTGACAGAAGGCTTACGACAAAGAACATATCTAATACATTTGTATAAGAATATTCAGGCAGAGAGGGTTTACACAGGCCGACAGAGCCTCTTAAGTTAAGGAATTTAACTATCCTTAGCCAAATTTCACTGTCGTAAGCCTTTTGACCTAAGGATTTTCACAAAAATTTCAAACACGTCTGAAATTGTCATTATCTTAAGGAATTGTTCCCGATAATTATCGTAAGGCTTACGACAGCCTTAAGACAATGATTCCCCTACGATAAAATGGGTTTACACAGGCCGATAACGTCGTCGGAATTATCGTAAGGCCATCGGGATCATCGTAAGGCTATCGGGATTATCGTAAGGCTAACCTAAGGGACCTATCGTAAGGATTTCATCGGCCTGTGTAAACCCCCCTTAAGGCACGTCATCAGAATATATCCTGGTCGGAAACGTTAACCATGGCAGTGACATTATTCATTAGGGATATTTATAGAGTGCCTTGGGTTGTCCATGACTATAAGACACTATGACAGTGTGATTGGTATAAACCCATTGTGACCGGGGAATACTTTACCGTCGTTTAGACAATGCTTCAGGGAAGCTGTGATATGTATATAGAACATGTGATATGTATATAGTACATGTAGGATTTTAGTATATTTAGTATATTTAGTCTCACACACCATATAGAGCGCAGGAACATTTTCTTAGTTTTAATACATTTATAGCACATCGTGATATGTTCCGATTAGCAAATGCACTTTTGTTGTTCGAATAAATACAACCAACAAACAGCAAGCCGTACAATGCAACACTAGGTGGTTAATTTGAATAAACATATTGAAAATGAAAAACATACATCTCTATTCTTCCTTGCCTTTTTTTATAACGTAGTAAAGAATTCATACGTTAATCTTAACTAATTCAAAAGTAATACCTTTTTTTAGAAAAATGACGTAGCTGAGATTATAAAGCGATCATTTTAAACCAAACAAAGATCATATATTTTTCTTAAAGATGTCTATATGTGTTATCATAATCTAAAATATTAGACCTGTATTCAGAAAACATCGAACTCAACATCATAATGTTTTTTGGCAAAATATCCAAATATAAAAATTGTAGTTGATGGAATTATATGTTGTAATGCAAACGGGATGGGCCAAACGTTGTAATTATGTTTATGGTGCCTCTCTCGTTTCCTTTTACACATTTACCTCTCTCCATAACTACTTTTAACAATACATCAAGAGTAGATTCAAACCATCTTCATTGATCTTTTTTTCGTATAGTCAAAATATAACTTAAAGAAACGAACCTTCAATATTCAAATATGAATTTAACCGTTTACCCCCCTAGGCATAGTAAGTGGTGGCACCTTCCCTGACTCTCCCCTTCCCTAATTGTAACAATGCAAGGGGAAGATGACATCCCTATTTTGACTATCAGCAAAAGCTCAGTAAGGAAAGCATTGTTTTTTTCCAGCCAAGTCAACCTTTTGTGAAGACCAACTTCTTAAAGTTTTAAGTGTCAGAAACCTTCCCTCAGCTGCCTAGATAGCTCAGTTGGGAGAGCGTTAGACTGAAGATTAGGTTCGATCCCGGGTCTGGGCAGTTCTTTTCATTTATGTCAACATGGTTAAAGAACAATGGAGAAGTAAGGCAAATTAAAACAATCCACAGAATATCCAATGAATATTTTGTGATGCTAACGGTTTTGATAAAAGGTACCAGAGAGTAGCTATAAATGCTCATTCCCTAGAGACGTGCCATGTTTATGCTATGGGAAATGTCAAAGGTTTTAAAAGTCAATGTACTCAAACCAAAACACATGACTATATGTCTTAGATGTTCATTTACTTAAATAGCAACTTTTCTTTTTCAGCCCCTTCTACATTTGTTGAAAATCAACTTGTTAAACTTTCAAGTGTCCAAGCACTTACCTCAGTTGCCTAGATAGCTCAGTTGGGAGAGCGTTAGACTGAAGATCTAAAGGTCCCTGGTTCGATCCCGGGTCTGGGCAGTTGTTTTCATTTATATAATATTATGTACATGGAACAAGAACAATGGAGAAGTATGGCAAAGTTTTGATAAAAGATACTAGAGAGTAGCTATAAATGCTCATACATCTTATTTCTATGCTTTGGGAGATGTCAAAGGTTTTGAAACTCATTGTACGCAAACCAATACACCTGACTATTTGATAAACTTTCAAGTGTCAGAGCCCTTTCCTCAGCTGCCTAGATAGCTCAGTTGGGAGAGCGTTAGACTGAAGATCTAAAGGTCCCCAGTTCGATCCCGGGTCTGGGCAGTTCTTTCTGTTTAAGCATTTGGTTTTGATAAAAGGTACCAGAGAGTAGCTATAAATGCTCATGCCCTAGAGACATGTCATGGGAAATGTCAAAGGATTTAAAAGTCAATTTACTGAAACCAATACACATGACTCTAGGTCTTAGAGGTTCATTTACTTAGAGGTTCATTTACTTAAATAGCATCTTTTCTTTTCAGTCCCTTCTACACTTGTTAAACTTTCAAGTGGCCGAGTGCTTTCTTCAGCTGCCTAGATAGCTCAGTTGGGAGAGCGTTAGACTGAAGATCTAAAGGTCCCTGGTTCGATCCCGGGTCTGGGCAGTTCTTTTCGTTTATATGCTATTATGTACATGGAACAAGAACAATGAGAAATAATGCAAATTAAAACAAGCCACAGAACTTCCAATGAATATTTTGTGACTAAGTTATAAATGCTCATGCCCTAGAGACATGTTATGTTTATGCTTTAGGAAATGTCAAAGGTTTTAATAGTCAATGTACTCAAACAAATACACATGACTCTAGGTCTTAGAGGTTCATTTACTTAAATAGCAACTTTTTTTTCAGTCCCTTCTATATTTGTTGAAAATCAATTTGTTAAGTTAACTACCTCAGATGGGAGAGTGTTAGACTGAAGATCTAAAGGTCCCTGGTTCAATCCCGGGTCTGGGCAGTTCTTTCCATTTATATGTACCTGGAACAAGAACAACGACTGAAGAGGGAAAATTGGCTCTGGCCAGATAAATTTACTCCACAGGGAAAAAATAAACCACAGAATAAACATTAACCTGCCATAAGATTATGGGGCTTAATGACATAGATGATGAATGTAGAAGAAGTCTAAAATTTTCTATTGATGAATACATCTTTTGAATATTCTAAGTAGAAGCTGATCTATGGGTTCCTGAATATGATAGGGTCTGACACCATAAATCTCCATCAAAAATGCATAACAAAGAGTACCAAAGAAGGTACGTTGGGATAAATATTAAATAGAATAAAATGCTATTTTAGGGTTTTTACATTAAGTTTTAGAAAGTAAAGGTGGAACTTCTGGGCAAATTTCCTTTGTGGGGGGGGGGGGGCTGCCTTACTTGTGATTTTATTTTGTCCTCTTTATAGCTTGGCAGCAATGACCTTGCATTCAGATCCCCCGATGTTGACTGGTTTATGTGGGAGACACGATGCGTGTGTCGGTAAACAGGACGGGTGGGGGAGTGTGTGCTCTGCGGGGTGGGGGCCCCCCCCCCCCCCGACCCAAACCTCACCTGACCCGACACACCGGGACGAGGAAGGGGTGGCACCGGGAGTGGACCTGATTAGGAGCTGCTGGAAATGCTGGATTGTTCTTATATTAATCCAGGTAAGTTACTTTAACTGAGGTAGTGATATGACAGGGGCTAAGGGCGGTGGTATTCGTGAATGTTTGTATTACTGGGATGTGTACATTGGATATAGGTCAGTTTGACTCACCCACAGAATTTACTGATGTCTTCTTACTGCAATATGAAAGTGGGAGTATTCCCCAAGTTTAAATGAGGATAAAATTGCCTTATGAGCGTCAGGTACTGACTGATAAATACTTAAAAATGTCCGAAAGACGCTGCTTATAAATGTATATGTATGGCTCTCACTGCCATAAGTGTTTCAATGCGAATCAACTATTACTCTGCAGGATTTATGGTTTGTAAGATTCGTATTGAAACACCCTTATAGGGGTTGTGTTGCATTAGGTCACAGATAGATAAGGGTGTTCAGTCTTTGCCATGGGTTGCTTTGACCACGTTCATTGGTCAATACTTGTTTACTAGTTATTGTAAGTAGACATGCATGTCATACTCCAAATGGAATCTTAGATCTTACTCATCATTGAAAACTAGACTTTGTGATGTGATTGTATTTTGAGGTCCATATCAAGAGAGACGCAGAACCAAAAAACTGTAGGTCACTTTTATCTGTGCACATGCAGATTAAACATTTACTATATCGTTTATTACATGATATAAACTAAAGTGAAAACAAAAGAAAGCAAGTAACCGCGATTCTGAGTAATGACCGGTCAATTATACTCTGATTTTGATTGACTCTCAAAGTATACTCATATAGGCCTATGTACCAAAATTCTCACACTCTATTTGTTACTTCCACCAGATACCTTCAAGGATGAGTAAAATACTACTCATCGCCATTTGTCTTGCGGCAGCAAATGCAGGTAATCTATTTTGATTTCTTCATGATCATGAGTAATTAACATTTACGCTTAGCCTACACAATATGTAAATACATGTAGCTGTCTGGTGAAAAATGGTTTATCTATCCCTTGAAACAAAGACACGAGCGAACACGAGCAAAAAGAGATGCTATTCACGAGATTTTGTCAACGTCATTCCTCGTGTTTTTCTCATGTGTTTGTTAACCTCATGTTTCCTGTGTGTTTCTTAGGCTTAAAATGCATTGTGAAACCTGTACAAAACACTAGTTAACAATAAAATCAAAACAGCGTTGAATTGATTTCTTTGTGTTAACTTAGAATTTGGCCGTTAAACTAGTTTACAATGAAGAAAACACGCGTTAACGTGTAAGAAACCAAGAGTCTTGTTTCCTGGTTCAGGATGATTCGGGAAGAAACATACAATCATGTGTTCTATTCAAAACATTGCCATCTCTTTATGACACTAGCGATTTTTCTATTCCATTCTATAGGATTAGTAATGTAGCCCCCATACGCGTCTTCTTTTCTTTTTTTAAGTTAGGGCTGCCTTATCTAAGCCCATACCCACTAAACGACGGGCCGACGCCAACAGTCAGCGTCGGCATAAAATTATTAAACATGTTTAATAAAGTGCCATACCTACTAGGCGATTTTGGGGGGACTCGGCTGCAATCACTTGCAAGACCCATACCCACACATAATCGGCGCTGATGCTGGCATCAGTGCTGACCGTCGGCGCCAATAACACTGATCCTTATAAAACATGTTTAATAATCTTACGCCGACCATTGGCCCATCGGTTAGTGGGTATGGGGCTTAAGGATCGGTGTTATCGACACCAACCGAGAGTTGGCGCTGATGCCAACATCGGCGCCAATTATATGTGGGAATGGGTCTTTCAAGTGATTGGCGCCGACAGTCTGATTCCCCCAAAATCGCCTAGTGGGCATGGCCCTTTAGAGTTAAATTTATCGCATATCCCTCCATGTTAAAAGGTTCCCAGAACCACCGCCGGGTGGCGCGGGTGATCGGCGGGAAGGTTGTGGACGACGCCGCCAGGTGGCCGTGGCTCGTGTCGCTTCGCGGATCCATCCCGACGTACCGCCTGTTCGGGGTCACCCTGACGGCCAAGGTCGTCGTCTGCGGGGGGTCTCTGATCGACTCACGATGGGTGCTGACGGCCGCCCACTGCGTCATGAACGACGAGCTGGGGTAAGATTGTTATGGACTGATTTCGAAATTGTCAGATGAGACTTACTGTTTCCAAATGTTCATGTTTCTGGATATTCTACCCTTATTTCGTCATAGTTAGGTCCTATATTGCATGTACGTGTGGTTACATTTCCTAAATGTGGATTCAGATGTGGCGACCGTCACTTCCCTCTTGTGTCATTTTTTTCTAATATAATGTTAAACCCAAAAGTCAAAAAGGAAAACAATTAAATAGAAAACTTTTTTTCTTCAAAATTCCGATTCCGCCACGGTTTCCTCGACTACAATTAATGGATCCCTGGTTCACATAGCCTATAAGCCTATATGACATGAGGTTTTATGGAGACAATCATTTCAAAACAGTTCGTAAGTAGTCAGAACTATGCGCCATATTAATTATGTTTATTAATAAAAAAAAAGTACTATACCGTTGAAAAATTATTCGTAACTTTACTGTTAACCTACCTGACACTTCACGTTTTACCCGGGGTGTATATAACCCACTGTCTGTCCCCCTTCAGGTTGTGGAGCCAGGTGCCGCTGTACTGGACGGCGCGCATGGGCGACATCAACAGGGACGTGAGTATACGCCTTTTTCACGGCACAGGAGGGGTCGTTGATTTTGTTACCTTACTTGTTTTTTGTGGTTTTTTTTTCTTTTGTTGTTTTTTTTATTTTTTAAGGTCTTTATTAAGTAATATCCGTCAAGGTTTCACCTGGTTTTTAGGAGAACTACAATGAATTTGTATACATGGGTGTGGACATAACAATAAATCATTTTACAGAAAAACAACTTACATTTTCATTTCAGCCGATAATCATATGCTATGAAATGTTATGAAGATATCATTAGTGGTATTTCATATTTACATTACTCAAAATAATTAACTTTACTGTGGTTTTCAATGTCTACTTCCGGTCACAAACAAACTACTTCCGGTCATTTTCATTGGTTATAATGGGACCCAAGTATGGCGTATTCCTAAAAGAAGTGGCATGATAAGCATTTTTTTTTCAAAATTAGGATATGGTTTAGGTACTTTTGCATTGTTATAGATCAAGTAGTAGTGATGAATTATCAAATATCATTAATTATATCATAAGATGTATAGCCTTATATATATATCTATGATTCGATCCCGTCTGGTGCTCTCAGGCCGACCTTGGGACGGACATCAAGGACTTCTTCGCCGAGGCCCTGAACGTGGATGAGGGACGAGATTACGACATTGACGCTGAACGTATATTTGTCCACCCTCAGTACGACCCGAAGAGTTGAGTAGTTTATGCGCATATTGATTCAGATACTGTCACATTGTATTAACTGAAGGAAGATCAAAGTGTATGGAAGCAGCCATATGTTAGAAAATTTTACCCAATAACTGAGGTTTTGAGCCTCAAAGACGCCTCGGTTATGTTGGGATAGCAATAAGGTTTGGGCAAAATCGTATCTATCGTGTAGCCAATAATGCCGGACAACTGGGGTCCTGCTCTGGGGCCCTGCTGCCGAATTCCCTGGCCTAGCCCAACCAAACATGTGATTTTGATGCAACATTCCAGCAACATTCTGTATTGGTTCTTGTTATGTTATTGTAATGGCTCCCAATAATGTTTAGGTTACATTCTTCAACCTAAACAGAATGTTCTTATCACGTTCTGTTTTGGTTTCACTCTGACCTCACCAAAACATAACATTCTGATTTGGTGAGGTTTCAACCTCAACATCAATAATGTAATTGTTATGTGCTATCTTGGTACGTAACACACTGATGAAAAAAGTTGGTTGCAGAATGTTTCTGATATGTCGCACGTTGGCTGGGAGGGGACAGACTGACCTCTTAAAAGATTATGAGCAATGGACTTTCAACGTTTAGCAGTTACCATTTTCTGATTATTTCAAGAAAACGTCTCCTTACCTAAGTGTTCATTGCCTTGATTCTGATTCCCCACAGGACGGTGGATCCATGACATCGCCCTGCTGAGACTGACCCGCCCCGCGCCCACCACGCAGTACTCCGAGGGTCTCCCCGTCATCAAAAAGGTCTACCTCAACAGCGGCGCCAACCAGTACTTCCCTGAAGACGGTGCCTCCTGCATGTTTAAGGGCTGGGGCTGTAAGGAATACGGTAAGTCCTGTATGTTTAAAAAAGTAAGGGCTTGGGTTGGAAATATTACTGTAAGTCCTAAATGTTTGAAAAGACAGTCTCATCCTACTATAGGGTAGGTCATGTCCATCTCATCCTTCTATAGGGGAGGTCGTGTCCATCTCAATCTGCTATAGGGGAGGACATGTCCACTGATGTTTTTCTATTGGACAACGCAATTGGATCAGATCATACAGGTGACACCTCTTAGTTACAATGTAATGCCGACGTAATGGATTATCCCGTCACACTAAGCACTGGGGCTGTAAACTCCTACATATATATGTATTTATATGGTTGGGGAGCAAGGAACATGACGAGTCCTGTGTATCTAAGGGCTGGAGTTATATGGAAAACTGTCCGTGCCGTGGCATTTGTAGCCTGGGTGTTACCATGCGTATACTCCTGTGCACGGAGACCTTATGATGCTGCTTTTCTATTATGGCATCTTTTAAAGCTTTTTTATGTTTTAGGGTTAATTTTAATCCTAGGTGGTGCTTTGGAGGACGTAGCCCGCCAGGTGGAGTTGGTGAAGGTCAAGGACAGTGATTGTGCCCGGATGTGGAATCTAGACGTGACGTCCCGCATCTGCGCAGGGGACGCCAACACGGGGATCTGCTCGGTACGTTGGTTTATTCAACCTCACTCCTATAGACCTTGTGCAAAGGTGGTCACATGATCACTTTTTGATGATCACCACATGCTGATCAAGATCATGTGCCCATGGAAAAAAAATACAAATTTGTATATTCCAAATGATGATGTTATGACATGAGACTATTCTTAGTATTTGTAGCTTAAAACTGTATTTCAAATGCTTCAGAATTGCGAACAATAATGATAATTAATTGATCACCAATATGGCGGCCAGCCCATTATGGGCAGTTGTGACGTCATCTGCATAACATCTATAGACCGTCTACTGTGGCCCTTAAGTAATTCTTGGATAAGTTGTTTAACTATTCTCATTCGGTTAAGTAACCATGGTTGTATAGACATTTTGCTATTTTGTATTTCGTGATTAATCAAGCCAACTAGGGCTTATTCATAGGATTGTCTAATCGACGTAACTAGTATCATACTATTCATTTTATATCGACCGTTCATGCAATCATCCATTATATCGTATTTCGTGTTTCGCCTTCATTACACTTGAAGACCATGTGATTGCGTAAACTTAAAGGTGAAAACAAAAAGTTTAAAAATGAATCATTATTTGCAGTTTAAAACCTGAATCATAGGGAGGTTATAAAGTTATTAATCCCCAGTTCATTTATTCTGCATTTCTGTGTACATGACTAGAATGTTTGTGCATTAATAGCGAGGACTCGTCTTGGTTTATAATTAAATTAAGCGTTTCCAAATAAAGTTGTGTCCAATGAAGTGGGAAGCGCTGAAACAATACAGGGAATGTGTAATGTCAATATCCACCCTGCAATAACCCCCCCCCCCCCCCCCGCCCCCCAAGGTGTTGAACTAAATGCTATAGTGTTCAGGAATGAACTTGATGTCAAGGCTGAGAGTTTTAGGATTTGTTTCCATATAGAATAACCTTTGGCGCGGCTCAAGGAATATCTTCGGGGGCAAATAATATCTAGGGGATATATTGAATTTCCAGTTGGATTTTTTTTTATGTCAAGGTTGAAGATTTACCTTATTGTGTCTCGTCCCCAGGGCGACAGCGGCGGGCCCTTGGTGTGTCGGCTGAACAACGCCTGGGCCCAGGTGGGCGTGGCCTCCTTCACTTCGTCCACAGGGGGCAGCCCCGGCGTGTTCACCTCCGTCTCCAGCCACTACGACTGGATCACCACCATCCTCAATGGCTACAGAGGGAATTAAACTCATTAAGCCCCATACCCACTGAGCAACTTTTACACAGTCAGGTAACCAATCGGCGTTCAAATTGACCAATTTGAGCACCGATTCATATAAAACATGCACATTTCAATAAACTATACTAACAGGTTACCATAACAATCGGCCGATTTTGGCCCCAATCTGTTGCCCAACTGTGTGAAAGTTGCTTACTGGGTATAAGGCTTTATACAGTATACAGACCAAAGCACCCATTCGCCCTGGAGAGTTACAGAATCAGCCTCTGCACCCTGAAGAGTTACTTGAGCCATAATCTGCATCCTGGTACTTACTGGAGGGATCCTCTGCATCCTGAACAGTCACTAAAGCAATCCCTGCACCTTGATATTGTTGAAAGATCTCCCCAAACCCTAAATGGTTACTGAAGCATTCTCTGCACCCTGAACTGTTGCTGAAGCTTCCCTCTACATCCTGAACAGTTAACATTATATATATATGCCTTAAGCAGCCCAATGCAACCTGAACATTATCTCAAGCAGTCCCCTTTACCCTGAAGAGGAACTGATACAACCCCCTTTATAATCTTGGGCAGTTGCTGAACCCATCCTCTGACACATAACAGCTACTAGTCTATACTATATAGGCCTATGCCTCCCATCAAAACTGTAAACATGCATTGACGGGTATAGGTTTTACCTGTATAACTAGCATCATTGGTATATGAATATAATTGATATGGTTTTGTTTGTCCTCATTGATAATATTTCTTCTCATACATGCACATGTAATATTATGATCGTGGTCATCATTATTTATTAATTTTGCCACAAGTAGATAGTTTATGACTATGACTTTCAGATGCACTATGTTCAGGTCATAGCCCGTAATCACTTAACGTCATATGTTAGGTGAGATGAAAATAAAGTGAGAACAGTGCTGAAATGGTTTTAAGACATTTTATTTGGTGGCAGATAAACCATGCATATAAACATAAAAACGACTACTACATGATTACAAACAGTAACAAACAACATACTTCCAAGAGGAATGTCTCTAAGCTAAATAACAACCCAGCTTCACTGGATAAATCGTAGCAAGGATTCAGATGAAAATAGGCCTTCAGTTCTGAACATATATATAGCCGCACTATATTACTTGAAGTATCTTCTTCAGTGTTAACATAATAACATATGTCTATCATTATGTGTTTCAAATACCATAATAACTATGTAAGAACGACTTTTTAGGTCGTTAAAAGCACTGATTCAAAACGCAGAACATCATGACACATGCCAATGATATTGAAAATTGTACACCGGTGAATCATCTATTATGTGCATTTAATATACATGTCAGTAAATCTAGGGGTCAATATCATATACTCTATGTGAATGCGTTAGCTTCATCATTCTCGCGATAAATGTTCACACTTACTCCAATTGGAAAACCTAATGCCACAGCAGGAAGCAAACTTTGGACTACTATAGACCTTTTTCAATAGAATGGCACCCTGCTAGCGGAATAGGCCTGAACAATCGATTGGGATTTGGCTTTCAATGGGGAACAGGGCTTCTATGGGAGGGTTATCATCTTTATCAGGCCTCTATCCACCGGTACCTGTTTGTCAATAACTTGTAAAGTCGGCCACCTGCTGCCTGGTTGTACGGACATTCGTGCCATGAAGTGAGACACTGCATAGTTCTTGTTTCGCATGTGCGTGCGCCAAATTAATCTGTTGAGTAGCTATATACTAAAATGTTCTTCCAATTGCAAATGACAAATGTATCTTTCTCCATTGTGTCTGGTAATATCTAGTTACAATTATAACTATTAATTCTTTATTATCATTGACTGGTTGGTATTACTGTAGTCACCAATGACAATGGCGGAGACTTCATCTATTATAGGCCTTTGTTAATAATCCAGCGACGATAATTCTAAAACTGTTTAGTGTTATTGTTGGACACAATTTTACTATTTATCTTGGTATGATCTACAGTTCCTGAATACGGAAGATATAAGTATAGCTGTAGTAAATATACAATATGTCTCAAACCCGTGTAAACTTGATAACCGTAGCGAGAGGCACATGTAGGCAGACGGACACTAGGTGTAGGCCTACAGGCACCAACATTAATTTTGTTTCCTATCAATATGACAAAAGGTTTCAATTCATGCCAATATTACAAGAGGTACCACCTCAAATACCTATCACACCAACTAACAAATTTTGCTGCAAATAACAAGGTTCCTACACGTTCATGGACGTTTCTCCATGTTTATGATGACAATATGATAGTGGATGTTGGCTATTGCTAGAACTTACTCTATTCTACTAATGTATCATTTATTTTTCACTGATGAGAATGAATAGATTGAGGCACAAGTCTTATATCAGGATTAGCGAAACGGTAGAGGAATAGATAGGCAATATCGCGGGAATATCGATATTTGGTGCTAGTAGAAAGTTCCCAACACTAGCCTTAAGTGATACAAATAATTATTGTCCCTCGGATGTAGGAAACAAACTACATTAATTTTGTTAATTGTACTTGTGAAAACATCATTTTAGACCTAATCCATGTAATAAAACGTGGAGGCTCTTAGGACGTATTGTTACAGGTTTTTTTCATACCATACACAGTTAATGATATTTGAGATAAACATAATTATTATTCTTGAAGTAGGAAAAACGCAAGAAACGGTAGACCCAAAAACAAACCCGATCGCAGAATGATATATATGTAACTGTAAGGCCATACTAGTCTGCAGAACAGTGGTCAGGATGCAGAAGAAACTGTGGTATAATTTATTCCAGGCTATATGAATATGCACCGATATGAATACGCAATCTCAGCGAATACATCCTTTGTGTGTGTTGATATACGAATGTTTGCACATGAAGAGAGGACTTTCAGATCAGTGAAAAGATAATCTAATCGTACTGATAGAACCCACCATTATTTTGTATGATAACATGCGCTAGTCATATATAGCCTCATAGTTCATAGCCTCTTTATACTGAAGATGTATCAATTAATTTCATGCCACTTATTGAAGATGTGAATACGAGAGATGAAGTTTCAAATAGCCTAGATGTTCTAATACCATAAATTGTGTCTGTAAATTGTTACATTGGCCTTACTGGATGTAAAATACATTTTGTTTAGGCTACCGTTTTCTGTTTGAACCTAATGTGTTGGCTCTAGCAACGTGTTTAGCCAAGGTCTAATCCTCTTTTTCATTATGTAGACTGGCTAAGATATGAGCATCTGCACGGTAAATTGCAGATACTCCTGAACAGTTTTCATAAACATGCAATCGAGAAAGTACTTGACCCTATCTAAGGATTGATAGTACGCAGATGCGTGTATAGAGTGGCAATTATATTTTGCTTTGCTCCAAAGCCACCATAAAGTATTAAAAAGATCTAAATTGCTCTAAGTCTACCTTTTCTCACTATGTATTCATTATAATTAAGCATCCTTAAAGAGATATATCAAATATCATATCCTAAATGCACAAACCTTTATTGAAAGTGGCAAAACACAAGTATCATATTGAAAATACCCAAAGTTGTCATGTTTGCATTTCATTTAATAACTTATCCCAAAACCAAAATACCAAATAGCAAATACTAAATACCAAATACCAAATACTAAATACCAAATACCAAATACTAAATTTATTATTTGCCATTTAGTATTTACTATTTAGTATTTTGTTTCGGGGAGAGGTTATTAAAACAAATGCAAGTAGGCTATGGCCACGTCAAGTATTTTCAATATGATACTTATGTTTTGCCACTTTCAATAAAGGTCAGATTTTGGCTAACTCGGTGTCACGTGACCACCTCTCAACCAATCAGATGGCTAGAAAAAACATAATGGCTTCCTGCTGTAATTGGGCATGCCTCTGGGTGTGACCAATCAGTATTTTGTTTGGCATATATACTGTAAATGGTTTCAATGAATAATCGAATAAAGTTGATATTGCATTTTGTATTTAGGTTTTAGTTATATAAGTGATGGATAAAGGGAATTGCTTAATGTGAATAGAAGACTTGTGTATATGGTATATGGTATTTAGTTTTGGGGTTTCTGCAATATGCTAATGTAAATATCATTATATGAATTGGGAGCATTTTGTATTTGGTATTTAGGATGTAGTTTAATGGTAATAACTTTGATGAAGGATATTAAGTATTTCATATCAAGTATGTTATTTTTTGTATCTGGTATTTGCATTTACATTATTAGAAAAACATATATACAAAAAAGGGGTATTCACAGGTATTTGATATATGTAAATGGTATTAAATGAAAGCAAAAGTGCATATTTTGAGGTATTTGATATATGGGAATGGTATTAGATGAAAGGAAAATACAATTGCCGCTCTATACACTCATCTACGCATTCTATGCAATTTTGTTACCTGATATAACTATACGTTTGTCATACAAAGCATTTTTGGAAAGGCTGCCTCGTTTAATTGTGCAGTCCTACATTTTTGATGTAGCCATTTGGAGGATGTAGGAGCCTTTAGTTTTCAATACATTTTGGATGTAAGTAGTATATTGGCCTATACATGCAGTTGATACCTAGAACATTATTCTATAGAAGCACGTCGTCCATGCAGACTATGTCTCTTTCAGAAGGCAGGTGACATGGCCCTAGCGGCCGCTCATCTGACGGCGTCGCTCCCCCACCCCCCACCCGCCTGGTACACGTAATCTATGTCTCTTTCAGAAGGCGGGTGACATGGCCCTGGCGGCGGCCCGTCTGACGGCGTCACTCCCCCGCCCCCCACCCACCTGGTACACGTAATCTATGTCTCTTTCAGAAGGCTGGTGACATGGCCCTTGCAGCGGCCCGTCTGACGGCGTCGCTCCCCCGCCCCCACCCACCTGGTATACATGGTCTATGTCTCTTTCAGAAGGCGGGTGACATGGCCCTGGCGGCGGCCCGTCTGACGGCGTCACTCCCCCGCCCCCCACCCACCTGGTACACGTAATCTATGTCTCTTTCAGAAGGCGGGTGACATGGCCCTGGCAGTGACCCGTCTGACGGCGTCGGCCCCCCGCCCCCCGCCCACCTAGTACACATAGTCTATGTCAGAAGGCAGGTGACATGGCCCTGGCAGCAGCCCATCTGACGGCCTCGCTTCCCCGCCCCCCTCCCCCCCACCTGGTAAACGTAGTCTATGTCTCTTTCAGAAGGCGGGTGACATGGCCCTAGCGGCGGCCCGTCTGACAGCATTGTAGTCTATGTCTCTTTCAGAAGGCAGGTGACATGGCCCTCGCGGCGGCCCGTCTGATGGCTTCGGGCCCCCGCCCCCCGCCCACCTGGTACACTTAGTCTATGTCTCTTTCAGAAGGCGGGTGACATGGCCCTGGCGGCGGCCCGTCTGACGGCGTCTGCCCCCCGCCCCCCGCCCACCTGGTACACTTTGACCACCCCACTGAGGTACTCACACACGGCCAACCTGCCGGCACCCAGCCACACCACGCCCGACGGGTACTGCAGGCCGTGCACGCCCGTCACCAGCGGAACCCCCCACTGCCCGCCAGGGGTCAGCACCTGCAGGCTGTGGTTGCCATAGTCACAGACGAGGATGGCCCCGTCCTCCCCGACCGCCACGCCGTACGGGGTCTGCAGCCGGCCCCGCCCATAGCCGGGGCTCCCGAACCGACCCACAGCCCGACCGGAAGTGTCCAGCAGCTGGATGACGTCACAGGACCGGTCAGAGACGACGATGACGTCATCGGGGGTGACACTGAGGCAGTGCGGCCACTGTAGCTGGGTGAGTTCGTCCTGCCTGCACCCCGTGCCCGGTACAGGGGTCCTGAAGGTCCTGAGGGTGGCCTTGATGGCCGCCGCCTGCAGGGACACCACGTGCACGGCCTTGCGCCCCGTGTCGCCGACCAGCAGGTCCCCGGAGGCCGTGAAGGCCAGGCCGGCCGGGCTCTTGAACAGTTTGGGCACGACGCTCAGACACTGCCCCTCCAGGGAGAAGACCTTGATGTCGCCCGCCTTCCGGTCGCACACGGCCACGTCGCCCTCGGGGGTGACGGCCACGTAGGTCGGGGAGCGCAGGTCGTCGTGGGTGATCTCCCGGACCAGGTCCCCGCTCTGGGTGAACACCTTGATTACATAAAAATTGAAAAATGCTCAAAAAATATCGAGGAAAGTATCATCCGCCAGACTCATTGTGTTGTTTTATATGCTTTTTGAATTTTATCTGCATTGGTTCAGAGTTACAGCCAGTTATATACATGGTGCTCTGATTTTGCTGTGACAAAATGACGTGTTTATAAGGCTCACTGAGCAACTCAAGGGAAAATTACAAGGCAAAACTGTATGTCGTTCTGAAGGGAAATAAATGTACATAAATATTCTTGCAGGTTCATCAAATATTATCTTGAGCTTACATGTTCATTTTATAAGTGAAAAACACAGCACAGCTTTTACCTCAAAAACAGGGGACCCTTTTTGATGGGAAAACTGGTGGAATGTAATAGGCCTATACCTAACCTTGATCTTCTTGTTGTGTTTGTCGGGGATGATGAGGTCTCCCTCGGGGCTGACGGCGAGGGAGACGGGGTGGCAGCGGGAGGTGTCGGTCGGGGTGCGAGTCTGGAAGGCGGCGACCAGCTGGGGCCCCTCCTGGTCCCCCTCCCCGGCCGGGTCGGTGGTCACCGTGCAGGGGCTCAGGTTCAGGTTCTCGTCCACGGAGACGGTCCTCAGGGGCAGCCCGGTGGGCCGACAGGTGAAGGTGTTACCATGGTAATCCTCCGGCAGCACGTTAATTAGGGTGCCGGCGTCCTGACAGGGAGTGGTCACCGGGGTAACTGTACTCGAGTCCAGGGTGTTGGGGCCCAGGTCAAAGGTCCCCATCAACCTCCAGATGACGTCGTCGCCCATCTCGGGGCGGCTGTAGCGCCAGTCATCGGCGTCCTCCTGCGGGCGGAAGTCCTCCTCCCGCACCCCCTCGATCTGCACCACCTTGTTCCGGAGCCGGGTCTTGAGCAGCCCCAGAGTGTCGAGGTCCGGCGAGTTGAGGGCGTCCCGGGCCGAGTGGACCAGCTGCTGAGTGGACCAGAGCAGGTTGGAGACGTGCTCCCGGCCCAGGAGGGCCTCCCCCTCCAGGCCGTCAAACGCCTCCAGCAGCTGCCCCAGCACCTGCGTGTAGCACCCCTCCACCTTCTGCACCAGCAGGTTCTTCCAGTCGAGCAGGTCTCGCTCCATGGCCTCCCGCCGCCCGGCCAGCCCGGCGCACGTCCGGTCCGCCTCGGCCACCGCCGCCTCCAGCCCCGCCAGCCGGCCCACCGCCGCCTCGTTCAGCTCTGCCACAGACGTCATCTCCTGGAGGGTATTTCAAAAGGAATTCCAAGAATTTTGGAGTTTTTGGATTTTCAAGAAAGGATTTTTTTTAACGTTTCTTGAAAAATTCTATTGTAATGTTTTCTTTGTTGTATCTGATAATTCATATGCCCCTTTCCCCATCTCATCTCCTCAAATGAAAGGAAATGAAACTCTTCAACACATTTTCAGGGTCAATATAGAGAGAGCATGCATAGATATGCTGGGAGAGTTACCAAAGATTCTATTTTGAAAGGTTTTTCCAAAGATTTCTGTAACTTTAAGAACTAAAATGAAACAGGAATTTCTGTCATTGTAGAGATTTTTTGGCCAAAGGTCCTTATAAAATACCTATGTCAAGAAGATGTCTTACCTATGTATAAACCATTGGAATTCTACCCCCAAAGATCACATTTCAGCTTATCATATAATAAGAAGATATATAGGTTATGAACAGGTACATAGCAATGATTCCTATTGAAAGGGTTTTACTAAGAATTCTGTTTGTTCTTACATCAACGAAATTGAGCTTAGAAAAAGGAACCATGCAAGATTTACTAATATAAGATTTGATTTGAAAGATTTGAATTACCTGGAGCAGCGTGTAGTCGGCCCACGAGTCGCGGCGGGCCGGGGGCGGGGAGGGAGTCCCACCCCCCGGACCCCCCGGGGCCGACCCCCTTCTCCGGGCGGCCGGGGACCCCCTGTGCTTGGCCGGGGACCCGGCGGTGGGGACCCGGCGGCGGGGGGAGTGCGGCGAGGACCGAGCCGGGGACCGAGGACCTGGGTCCCGGGTCCTGTAGGCCGTCGGTCCCTCCTCCATGGCCTGCGACTTACGTTTCGGGGAAGACGTGGCAGACGTACTCATTGGGAACCCTGCACGGGACAGAAGATATATAAAGATCATATATAACATGTGCTCTCAATATTACACATTGCTACCCGGACGGACAGTAAATTTGTGGAAGAATATGCATAAATATGCCTATATGAGTATTAGGAGTTACTTTAGATCTGTATCTAAATTTTGAACAGTTTGCAGATAACACACACAATGGACTAAACCGTAAATCATCTGGATTACAATATTTGATAGATAGATAGATATAGGTTTGGCATGGTCTATGAAGAGATGATGTTAACTATCGTGGGTTGTGCAGAGATACCAATAGATGGATAGTGTAACTATATATAAAAAGTATACAACGTATACAATGAAATTCTTATATATACCTGGAGGGCGTTCCAGAGCTTTTTTACGGCCGATCGTACACTGAAAACACAAAGTCGTCAGAGAGCGACTTTAAAGTTGTCAGAGGGTTGTCATAGGTGACTTTTGGGGGCAGAGCAGGGCTCATTTCAGTCCTTCGATGCTGTGTGACAACCTTGTGACAATCCTATGACAATTCTGGGGTGGTCAGAGGGTTGTCATTGTGAATTTTAAGGCTGGATGACGACCCAGGGGTTTTCATTTTCTCCTGACTACTTTGGGCCAAAAAGGTCGTCAGAGAAGCAAAAATGAAAATCGGGTTGTCATAGGGTTGTCACAGAAGAAAATGAGAAGTCAAAAGTCCTGCCTGACTACCCTTGGGTTGTAAGTGAATGGTGCCTAAAACGACAGTCCAGGGTTGTCATGGCCTCTGTGTATGACAAAGTGTTGTATGTGAATGGTGTAAACTCATAGGCCTCCTATGTGTAATGGCCATACCTAATAACTAGTAATAAAATAATAGGAAGCCATTATTATGGACTATGACATCTACAACATGAAACTATTCATAAATAAGATTTTTTGTATAAAAAACACAGACAACCTGGGTTGTCGTTTTTGGCACCACTTTTGACAACTCTGTGTTTTCAGTGTATACCTATTTAACCCTATACGAATGAATAAATTGTCCAGAGAAAATATACAAATTATTTTATTTGTCCAGAGCATGTATACGACCAAACGTATACATGTACGAACATTCGTATACATTACTTTTCATGAATATTTACGATGGGTCATGGGGGTCAACATAATTCCATTTGCCCCATAGGAGCCAATGCTAATGCGGAGGATAGGATCAAAAGGACACTGGTTTTATCAAGCTAACTATTTGTATATTGTATACTCGAACACTCATATTCATATATTCATATTCGTAAACCTTCGACCAGCTCCAATCAGATGTGACATATACCTTATAATTTATTATAATGATATGTATGACATGTTTTGACATGTTCTGACATGTTATTTACGACAGGTTGTAAATATTTACGAATACGTTTCAATACTATACGATACGGCGGGGGTTGATCCTTTGGACACACTTTGCCAGAATAGACGTAAATTTCTATTCGTATATGGGGTATGTATTCATTCATCGTAAAAAAAAAAGCTCTGGAACGCCATCCTGGAGCGAGAAAAGGGGAAACTAGCCAGGGCTGTCTATACAATCATGAGATGAGACGAGATGGAAGCGACAGTTACTGATTATATGATATACGATTTGGAAGTCAAGGGAGCAAAGGCTCAACTTGCAGAGACCAATTATGAATTAACGAAATAGAGACAATGATTGCGACATCGACAAACTATTTGAGAAAGATAAATGTTGAGCACTGCTCAACCTAGACAAATCTCCCGCAGGTGTGTGCAGTTGTCCTTATTGGTTGATGCTTCCATACAATCTAAACCTGAAATTATTATATTTGTCGCCGTGATCTCAATCGTTGTCCTTGTCTTCTTTAGTCTAAATAACGCTTTAGACACAACGTAACTATGATGTCATAGGGGCCTATATAACTTAAATATAACACCCTCAGCTGCTTCTCAGTATAACCGCCTATGCCGGAGATATGACAGGGATATGACATGGCATTGCCTGGCATGGTGTATACTACAGCGCAGTATCGGTATTTTCTTGTCTGAGGTGGCATCTACGAATAAACCAATGACTAACAATCTGCAGTGATAGACTATTGATTTTGCTAGCCAAAGGTATGCCAGTACTCTCCCGAGCATTGTCAGGCTTTTTGTCGAAGTCAATCGTTTTTCTGACTTCCTTGATTAGTTTGTCGTGCCAGAAGCACAACACTTCAACAACAATCGATAACCGATCAATGATCTATGGGGTATACTCATGTTGTAGGACGAACTCTTTGAGAAAATTAAATTTGACAGTTTACCTTCCCTTAGTTAATGATAAGCAAAATGTTTTCACAATGTAATCAACCATAGACCCCACTTGGGGCCAATGGCCCTACATGTGATTAGAAACTTGAGGTAGGAGACCACTGGAATCGCCCCTCGGCTCCCCCCTTGTACGCTATAAGCTTATAATCCCTGAGATGGCAGTCAGCACTACAGTCTGATTCTCCTGGGTACGATCACGTCCTGCTCATGTCTGATCTGTGTCTGATATGAACCCCGCACTAGAGACATCCGGTATACGCATAGGGTGAATCAATTGAGGAGTACCTCAGAGATTGCTATAACTGTGGTACAAGGTTATGTGTAGGGTCTATATGACCGTACAGACGGGATCAATGTGAGAGCTGACCTCACGGCAAGGCCAACGGCTTGTGAGATACTGACCAGGATCATTGGGATATCAATTGCTGTAAGTCTAGAGATCTCAATGTTATTTGCATTTCAAAGTGTATCTATTGGGCAGGCAGTATAGGGCTGGTGGTGGTAATTGACTATAGTGTAGTAGACATAATGACCAGAGGCTTTAAGCTACATAAACCTTGACATAATGAACGTGTACCTACCTTGAGCGTCCTGTCTCGTCTAGTGTTATCCTGTTGTCCTCCCGGCTGTTAGAAGTCTGTCTCAGGTCTCACAACCCTATTTCAATATATAGGCACATCGCACCTAGTCTGGAGAATATGAGAGCTCTGCAGTCCTTATGGAATTAGGGCAATTCAATAATGCTGTGTCTGAAAATGAATAGACGTTTTAGGGCCCACTTGTTAGTTCCTTTCTGCTCTGACAACTGTCATTATCTAAGTAACCTTTTACTACGTGTATCTATGAGCCATTGGGAAGCTTGCATTTCGGTGAAAGTAAGTCAGCATTGCAGGGGTGTGCAAACCCTCGCAAATTCGCACAAATGTGCGAATTTTGTTCCAGAAGGTGCGAATTTTGCTCCCAAATTTATATAGGAAAGTGAAAATGCTATACAAATATGTGCGAATTTGTGACCAAGATGTGCGAATTTAACAGCTAGGTTTGCGAAAATATTTCAGGGTCTGCACATCCCTGGCATTGTGAGACCTCAACCTGTCTGTCCGTCATGAAATATTCATGAAGAGAGCACTGGCTGACCTTGATCACGCCAGTCCTCACTCTCCGAGCACATCAGACTGTTCACACTGTTAAGATAGAGACGCCATCTGCTCGGAGAGTGACTCATTCTGAGGGGAGACGCTCAGAGGCGCTCACAGCCGCATCAGCCAGTCTGACAGAGACGTATCGATCCGCGCGGGGAAGTAGTGCGGGGCAGACGGACATGTGGAATACGTGTTCCCACCAGACGGGGATGGGTGTTGGAGGGGTCAGGACTTGAAGGAAAGAGCCCAACTAAAAATAAACGCCTGTGTTCTCAGGTTATATAAATAGATCAGACACAGGCCTATTTGGAGTGAAACATCTGCACCATGAGGGGTACACAGTGCAATGCTTGGCAGGTTATGATGTAACAAGCGGAAGGGACTCTGTGTGAGGCTCATCCAAACTTTGAAGTAGAACAAGTTATTTGTAAGTTTCAACCATCCCTACGTAACTCCTAAAAAGTTGCACTTGAACACATACACGGAACACTTTTAAGACACAGATGGTACAGGCCGAATTGTCTATCAAGTATTATAACCATTGCTATCAGATAGTAAGGCTCCGTTTGTGTGGCTTAAGCACGGCTGAAACATGACCTGACGGTATGATGTATGACGTGGATATGCCCGCTAAACACGGGCATTTTCACATACTACTCACACGGCACACACAGGCACGAACAGCGGGGGCGGGCCGATGAAGGAGGGTTGGTACCGGGCTGCACAGATAACGATATCAAGCCATGGGAAATGCCTCCTATTGATGGGTAAAGTTGGGTAATATGGGCACCTTAAGGACCCATGGCTGTGAAATCAAGAGAAATTTTCATAATTTACTTCTGTTTTCTTTTGTGGAACTGTTATCAGTAATTGAAGAAATATGTGGGGTTTTGACCATCCAGCTCAAGAAATAATTAAGATATGCAGAAAATAAGTGTTTGCATTTTCAAAACCCATATTACCCACGACAGGGAAATATGCGCACCCCCTATTTTAGGGTAATATGGGCACACCTGCCCATATTAGCCCTGTAGTAGTACAGTGAGAACTGAGGGAGGCTAATATGGGCAGCACAAGAACCCTGCCAATATTAGACTTCCCATTGGATACTATGGGAATTTGGGGGATGCCCATATTACCCTAAAAAAACAGTCTTTCATAGATACTCTATAAAATAAAGGCAATTTCTCTTATAGGCCTAAATATCTTTGATTGTGGTTTCTACATGTTCTTGAGAGGTTGCATGACAATGTGGTATTTGAATGGTTAAGATATTCCTACTCAATCAGATGTTATGTATGATTAGGTGACAGCATGCAAAAAAGTTCTTTGTATTTGTAGCATATCTTAATAAATATATAGTAATTTGCTGAAAATAAATGGTATATGCCAATGTTTTTTGGTTCCCCACACTGTGATAAGAGGTTGCAGGACTTACATCTGACAGAAATATGAAATATTGGGGGTGCCCATATTACCTGCTATGCCCATATCACCCGACTTTACCTAAATGGTTAATTAATTGACCTTAAATATGCCTATATATGGATTAAGACACCTTTCCAGCCATAATTATGCAAATGTTTGTTGTGAAATAATGCTGTCTAAATTATTCATGATACATTGCCGTTGCATTATAGCTTGGGTTTAGAAAAAAGGTTTAACATAGGGAACCGGGGCTGGTACAGGATATCATGCAGAAAGGGGGAATTGATATGTACTTAAACGTTGCACATTCTGTTGCACGCATGTAATGGTTTTTTTTCTCTTTGTCAAGTTTAAGTCTCCACCAGGAGAAGGTGGTTGGGTTCAAAAGGGGGAGACACTGGAACCTTCCCCACTCCCCTCCCGCCCGTACTTCCTGGAGCCGATGAGTAGGCTTTTACCGTATTAACATCAAAACAAGATCCCTGAATGTATATTTGGGCGGTAGCGTGTCCCGATAAAAACGGGCATTTTAATATACTACTCGCTTAGTGACGGGAAGAGCGCACGTAACTTTATACCTTGGCTCCACTAAATACAAAAGAGTTAATTACTTGATGCATGCCTTTCTAGTTAAGTAGAGTTTATCTATAAATCCATTATTCAATTCGAAAAGAGGTGCGTAGTCTTGATTAGGTTTGCATGTCCAAATACATTTTGAGACTGCGACTTAGGGTAGAATTGACCGGAAATAGGAAATCAGTTGAAGACCATAATTTTGTTTAGTATTGTGATATGACCAAAGACATTACCATAAGTCCATTAATCAAATCAAAACCTTTCAAGTTAATCGGAATTGAAAAATGAGTTCACCTGCATGGTGATTAGAAGTGATAGCATGCACCCTATTCATGTTAGCCACGAGTTTTGTTCAAATCCTCAGCGTAGAACTTATTTTATACAAAATCAGATTCCGATTTTGACAGGAATTATTTTCAATATTTTCACTACAAATGCTTAATACATTGTGGGTTTTTTTTTTAAATGAATTAGTGTTGCATTCGCAGTCTTTATTCGGGTCTGAGAAACGGGTCTGAGAAACGCTCATCGCGCACCCAGATTTCGCGTCAATAGCGATCGGAAATATTGGGGCTATTCACTATGACTATGTATGGAGGAAAACCACTTATTTTGCTGTAGCTTTTTTAATATTGCTCCAACTACAAACTGTAAGCGAGAAAAAGTTGCACATTTATCGCAGGAATGTAATGCAGGTGTCCGTTTTATAATGGAAAGAATACATAAAAGAACTAGACATCTAAAGATTTCGGCCGGAGACCGGCCGATGTTTTGGCAGGGACTCTTCAAACACCAACCCCATGAGGGAAAGATTTTCTAACAATAAAATACAGGGTCCCAGTAAATTCAACATGCAACATAAGGACACCCCTCCCCCACTACACCCCTCCCCCCTCCCCTCCCCACTGTGGGGGTGGTGTGTAGTAGTCACTGGTAGTGGTGGTTGTATATTGACACCCCCTCCGCTCACCCGTGACTCCCCTGCCATGGCCACACTAACTGGTCACTGCCCCAACCCCCCCCCCCAACCCTCCACCTTGGCACCCCTCCCATACAGTTCTGTGGTCCACTATAGGGTGGTGGAAGGTGGGGTGGGGGGAGGAGGAGGTGGAGGGGGAGGTGGAGGGTGAGAGGGGAGCCAGTCAAGGCCAAAGGATATTTCATTTTCTGTTTCTTAGTTTGCCCTTACTAAAATTGAAATTAAAATCAATTTGAAATGAAAATATGTTACATAATTAAGTAATGATAAATCAAATGGTTATCAATAAAAATAGTTTGAAAATTTATACTTTAAGCGTTTGTCAGATACAACTACATGAGTACATTTATTGGAAACAACAAATTAATGTTGTTTTCAGGGCAACCTGGGCTTTCCAGTGTCTCAAATTGGACATACCTCTATATATAGGACCCATGGGCAGTGGATGTCAATCACTGATATTTGTCCCTCCTACCTCTACCACCAGTGACCAATGAGAAGAGACTTGAGTGGAGGCCTCACAGACCACCACCACTGGGGGTCAGAGAGGGCACACCAATTAAACAATTACATGGTCCGCCGCCCTACTACAATGGACCAAATTCAAAAACAGACCTATACCTTTGTTTTGGCAGGGTTTTCAAAGGTACTATAGTCCACACTTGTATTACCCTGCCAAAACAAAAATCGATGGGGAATCCTTTTCTGACACTCTCCAGGCAGTGCTACTACCATTACAATCCTGTTTTAGGAAGGAGAATCTGCTGGGAGAGGCCCCAGCGCTTTCTGTCTCCATCCTCGCTGCGCGCTTACAAAATGGACGGAATTCCGTCACAATCTGCAAACTCACATGAACAATATAGCGGATACCAGGGAATCTGTAATCACGTGTCCCTGGCGATTCATCACCCTTTCGAATTTACGAAATCATGTTGCCCACTGGATTTCAGAAACTGCCATGCCTTATGTCATTATCTTTTGAAATCACATGTCGCCTTTCATTGAGGCCAAAACATGGTTATGATTTTAGGAACCTAGAACCATAAAGGGCGTTAAATAGAAATACATTGGAGTTGCTAAAACTCGCCAAAAACGTCTGCCCCTACGCAATGCAAGGTGGAATAGTCAATAGTACTGAAGGATAAGAGGACGGTGCTTAAAATGAGTATTTCTTTTATTCAAGTAGGTGGTCATAAAGGAGCAGCTTGTCAGAGTGGACTTTTTAGACACCTGTCCAGACTAAGGAATATAACTTATATATTCATATATATACATACGTGTTCGAGTAACCATGTACTAAAACGACATAGTATCACATTTTAGTAACAACTGAAGTATCGTTCCGTTTACTCATGTATTTTATCTAATGACTTATAATGATCCGAAGGTGTTATGAAATGCTTGGAACAGTAAGTCAATAAAACGCAATATGGTACATCATATGATGGCTTCCGTCAAATGTCATCAGTGGTAAGTTTAAAAGTCTTCATACCGCATAATAATGTATTATCACTATTATAATAAAATTCCTGGTTCAAGTACCCAATACCTTATGTACGTTGATATGAAACGCTGTGATTCCACAACATTCCCCTGAAACTGGTCCTTTTACTTATAATTTGTCCAACATCATTAATCATAATAAAAATGCATTTCTGTAAATTACTCCTCAGTTACAATTCATCTGAGCATTTATATTAGCCCGAAACACAGTAAAACAAACTCATAACAAATCAAGACTCGCTCTCATACCTAGCAAATCACTATACCCTACAAAAAGGTACATATGACAATCACTCAGATGACACAACACTAGTAGTTGCAGCTACTAGTCGTATCGATTGCTGCCGACATAAAACATTACATTGTAGATGTCCGTATCACCCATACACATTCAGATATCTACATTGCAGAGCTCTGTACAAAAGTAGCACGTGGATTAACGGTTATTGTTGTACACCTAAATAGTCGAGGATGAGTTTCTCGGCCTGGGGTTTCTTCGACAGTCGAGTGGCCTTGCCTTGGTACCGACCCTTTTTACCGGCACCTTTCCCTTCTATCAACGCCGCAACTCTGGAAAAACAGAAAAAAACAAGTCCAAAAATGTTCACTTGTAACACTAAATGGTTTTGTGAGTCAATACAGATATGGTGGCACCAACATTTAATGGGGATACAATGCAAGATGGGGAGCCCTCATGTTTAGGTCCATCACTACATCTTGAATTTTCGTAATTATTATATCAATCCATATTACTTATATCCAAATACATATATTTCTTAATTATTTTTTATTTGGGTAAAAGTTAGTCTCAGCATATAGGATCTCCTGCCTACTTCGACTTCATGACTAAAAATTGCAATGTATTTCTTTTGTGAACATTCTTTTTCATAATATATTTTCCAAACCTATAATATATTATGGTTTGGTTTTTTTCCTCTCTGCTTTATTTTTACTCAAGAATTATACAAGGAAGCAATGCAATTTTTTACAAACTTGGCAATTAAGTTATTTATAATAAAAAAAACGTGAGCCCAACAAAACTTTTTTACCTTGATAAAGGCATGTGAGAATTAGTTCATGTTATGATAATGCAAGTTAAAAAGAAGGCTATAAATACAATCATAGTAAATAGATTATTTATTATAATAAAAGCCTGGGCCCTGATGTAGTATGGAAATTTCAAACAAATTGGGAAAAGTCACTAAAAGTCACTATTAGTCATAAAAATGTACTAAAAGTTACTAATAGTCAGTAAAAGCCAGTGAAAGTCAATAAAAGTCATTGAAAGTCAATAAAAGTTACTCAATGTCACTAAAAGTCACTAATAGTTACTCAAAGTCAGTAAAAGTTGTTAAAAATCATCAAGTCATTAATATTCATTAAAAGTCAGTAATAGTCACTTATAGTTACTTAAAGTCTCAAATACTCACTAAAAAGTAATTCAAAGTTACTTATAGTTACTCTAAGTCAGTAATAGTCACTTAAAGTAAGTGAAAGTGAGTAATAGTTACTAAAAGTCAAAAAGATTCACAAGAAGTCACGAAAAATCTGTAAAAGTGATTATGGTCACTTATAGTCCTTATAAGTCAGTAAGAGTCGCTAATAGTCACTTAAAGTCAGTGATAGTCACTAAAAGTCATCAAAAATACAAAATGTCAGTAAAAGTCAGTAAAAGTCCTAAAGAGTCACTTAGTCACTAAAAGTCACTAACAGTCATTAAAAGTCACAAGAGTCATATTAAGTCCTGAAAAGTCAGAAAAATCATAAAAAGTCCTTACAAGTCCTTACAAGTCCTAAAAAGTCACAAGATTCATATGAAGTCATAAAAAGTCCCACAAAGTATTTACAAGTCACAAAAGTTCTAAAATGTCCTAAAGTCAGTAAAAATCATAGTCAATAAAAGTCCTAAACAGTCACAAAAGTCACAAAAACTCGTAAAAGATCAGTAAAAATCCTAAAAAGTCCTAAAAAGTCCTAAAAAGACAATAAAAGTCCTAAAAAGTCCTAAGAAGTCCCAAAAAGTAAGTAAAAGTCACAAAAGTCAGGAAAAGTCCTAAAGAGTCCCAAAAAAAGTCCTGAAAATTCAATAAAAGTCCTAAAATGTCCCAAATGTCCCAAAAGGTCCTCCAAAGTCCTAACAAGTCAGGAAAGGTCCCAAAAAGTCTTAAAAAGTCAGCAAATTTCCCCAAAAGTCAGTCAAAGTCACAAAGTCCTAAAAAGACAGTAAAAGTCCTAAAAAGTCAATAAAAGTCCAAAAACGTCCTAAAAAGCCACAAAAGTACTAAAAAGTCATAAAAAGTCATAAAATTCCTAAAAAGTCAGGAAATGTCCCAAAAAGTCAGTAAAAGTCAGAAACGTCCCAAAAAGTCAGTAAAAGTCCCAAAATGTCCCAAAAGTCCTATAAAGTCCTGAAAAGTCAGGAAAAGTCTCAAAAGTCCTAAAAAGTCAAGAAATGTCCCAAAAAGTCAGTAAATGTCCTAAAAGGTCAGGAAAAGTCCTTAAAAGTCACAAAAGTCCTAAAAAGTCAGTAAATGTCCCCAAAAGTCAGTAAAAGTCCTAAAAAGTCACAAAAGTCCTAAAAAGTCAGTAAAAGTCCTAAAAAGTCACAAAAGTCCTAAAAAGTCAGGAAATGTCCCAAAAAGTCAGTAAAAGTCCTAAAAAGTCACAAAAGTACTAAAAAGTCAGTAAAAGTCCTAAAAGTCAGTAAAAGTCCTAAACAGTCATAAAAGTCCTAAAAAGTTAGGAAATGTCCCAAAAAGCCAGGAAAAGTCAGGAAAAGTCAGGAAAAGTCCTAAAAAGTCAGTAAAAGTCTTAAAAAGTCAGTAAAAGTCCTAAAATGTTACAAAAGTCCTTAAAAGTCAGTAAAAGTCCTAAAAATTCAGCAAAAGTCCTAAAAAGTCAGCAAAAGTCATAAAAAGTCAGTAAAAGTCCTAAAAAGTCGGTAAAAGTCCTAAAAAGTCACAAAAGTCCTAAGAAGTTAGTAAAAGTCCTAAAAAGTCACACAAGTCCTAAAACGTCATTAAACGTCAATAAAAGCCATGAAAAGTCTCAAAATCGCAAAAGTCCTAAAAAGTCAGTAAAAGTCCTAACAAGTCAGTAAAAGTCCTAAAAAGTCAGTAAAAGTCATTAAGGGTCACTAAAAGTCATCAAAAGCCACAAAACCGAAAAGTCATAAACAGTTAGTAAAAATATCAAAAGTCACAAAGATTCTGACATTTGTCACACCATAAAAAGATGGATGTCATCCCTTCATCCCTATCCCCATCAGTACCCACATCCTACAGCCACACCCTCTACCCATGCCCAACAGCCTAAAACTGCATCCATCTCAAACTGTACGAAGCACCCACAACCATCACCAATACCCATCTTCTCAACTTATGCTGTCTGCTACAGGACGCCGTCTGCTACAGGACGCTGTCTGCTAGAGTACCCACAATCCAACATTCTCCCACAATGCCCTTTTCTTTTGTTCTAAAACAGGAAAAGGAACCGGAAATAGCAAAATCTTGGTCGCTGGTACCCCAACCTTCAGTAACTGCAATACCCTGACACAATTATAGGCTGAATACCAGCGGTAAAAAAACTGACTCAAAAGTGAGCCTTCACAACCTTGACCTTCTACACAACTCTTACCCACCTTGGGCTCACAATAATGGTAAATAGGTAGTTATCAGTTAAATGTGAAACCATTATAAGTAGAGTCCAACTTACTTCGGTCCGACCTCGGCGACGACGTCCTCCCGGCCGGCGAGCAGGAAGAGCCCCGCGCCCTTATCGTCGCCCGTACTCAGGAACACCAGCACGGCCTGCGGGAACAACAGGGACATGGGGAGAGTTAATGTGAAGGATGATGCGTGAGCAATTGCTGACATTACTTGTAGATCATTTACTTATTACATATACGAGCGTCGTAATTACATAGTGTTACAACGGTCCCCAAACGGCACATCACACAAGGACGTATGAAAGGGACGATGGAACAAGTCCAAACGTCTAGCCATACTGATCAATTCGGCGGCATGTTTTAATGTTTTAATATCTTAATGTAATATATAGTAAAAATGTTTTATATGGTATCAAAGCTTCCAGCTTTGTTACCGATGAGGCGGCGGATCTAGGCCTAATAATATTAATGTGTAATTTATTGTGGTAGGTCTGAACTGACACTATAGTGTCAATTTCAAAAATAATTTAATCTTTGTGACACTGACAGCACCGGAGAACTTATTGACAGTGTGACGCCTATGTTTTAACATTGAATGCGAATGATTCAGACACTGACAGTGACTTAGGCCTAGACATATCAGAACTCAGATTTAATATTTCGATGGTAGGTCTGAAAAAATGACACTATAGTGACAATTTCTCAAATCTTTTAATCTTTGGATCATAAATAATTGCTTTCGGAGCCTCCATAATACATTGACAGTGTCGGAGGGGGCATATATAGCCTTAGGCCTAGCCTATCTGAGTCTATCATTTGAACTGCTGGAAAAGATATATCATATGTATCTACCTGTATAATAGAATGCTTCCGAATGCTTAAATCCTCCACAATTATTGGGTTTAGTCCAATGTCATCCTGGTTTTCTGAGTTCATAGTATCGATGCAGGCGTGCGGGGAGAGAACCCGGCGAAGGGTTGACGGCACCATGTGACAGTGCCTCCACGTGTCCGATCGATCCAATGTTTTCCCTTCGATACGAACGCATGATTCACGCATGAATTGTCAATGCGTTGTATGCGTTTAAGGGTATCCAGACGTCCAAAATATATATATTGAAAGCATCAGATACTGCCGTAATCCAGGTATCCAGGCGGCGAAAGAGGAGCCCCCCTCCGAAACGTCCGACCGCGACACTTGCACCCGGCCGAGTGACAGTGGATTGTTCACCGGGTCGCGACGGAATATCAAGAAAATAGTGCGATGTATTTGCGCGTTTAGACGCGTTATTTCGCAATCTATTCATTTTTTAACCTTGACTTGGTCATCTATGTATCCAACCCTTTCTACTGATATCAATAACTACTGTTAGAACGATCGATTTCATGGTGAAATAGGTCTGCATAGCCTGATGAATATTCAGAGATTGACCCGATTCCCAGCGGCCTACATCGAGCAAGGAGGGGTCACGTGATCAAGTAAGATGGCGGGGTGCCCGGCGATCGTACTGATATAACGATTTGGATTCAAGGCTTGAATGTCTAATTTTGACCGTTTTGGACGATTTTAACGATTCCTATGTGATCTATATATCAAAATCTCTGCGATGTAAGCCAAAATAAGCCAAAATATGTGGTTATTTAAGCCCAGGAGCGATCATCTCATCGAGTGTTACATATAAACGCGTCACCGATTGTCGTATAGACGAAAGGGGAATTCGGCGGCATAAGATCTTAAGGTGATCTAGGCCTGTATTTGATTTTAAAGCCTTGCCGCCTCATAAAAATCTGAAATTCATTTTTAAGACATAAATTTATTAAGATCAATGTGGATGCATAGCTCTATGAGATGCTAATAGTTTTCCTTAAACGTTCAACTTGTTATTAACTCTAAAAACAGTTACAATCGTATTGCCGGTAGTTGCTTACCTCGTCAGAAATTTCATTGACCACGATGTTCATGAACTCATTGTCTCCTTCTCGCCTGAAAAAGTTAGGGAGCTTAGTATACAGTCTAGCAACATTTCTAAGTTGTGAACAATTGTATCAACGTTCTGTGAAGATTACATTGAAAAATGTCTTAAGGACATGGTACGGCGTATTTCAAAAGAAAGAATTGACGGGTTTTGAGAAGATTGTTTTGAATAGTCAGCGGCAATGACAAAGCACTAAAGACATTCATTTATTTCTAACAGCGTTAACCTTTTGAGATGTATTAAGTTCTCGTGCTGGGAAATAACACACTCTTCTGTGGCTGCCCAATGGTAAGGTATAAAAAGTATTTTCTCTACTGACCGGTGATAAAAGAAAAATGGCTGTTTCTCTGATGCGGCCTTAAACTTTTGTGCCTCCAGTACAGCCAGGTCCCGGAGAAGTGTGGTCGCACTCTGCGTGAGTAAAGACATTGGTCAGGGGTCGGTCAACTACGGGCATCAAACCGTATTAGGAAATGTCATCATTTGCGCTTAATACTTACTCTATAAAAGCAGTATTTAGGAGCCATGCCATTAAGTTGACTAAGAAATATCATTTATAGCCCGGCCGTAGCTATGTTAAAAATCTTGTACCATGAATACAGTTGATTACGTTTACATGTATATGCGTTATTGCATCACGGTAGCTACATTAATGAAGAAGACCCTGCTCACCTTCTGGGCGACTTTGTAGGAGTTCTGCACCTTGGTGACCAGCTCTACGTGCTGGTCAGGGCCGCCCCTGGGACAGCGACAAGACAGACTCAGAGTTAAAACGGGATTACATCTGATACATCTCAAACAACTATATGTGGTGGTCGGTTTCTTATAGTATTAATCATAAATGTAGAACTATCCACCAGAGCAACAAGAGAGAGACGAATGTGTAGAAAAAATATCATAAACCTCTACAGCTCATTTTAAGATCAACACAACTACCATTTTCATTCAGTTATATGGAAATATAAGTCGGTCAGGATTTCCAAAATGGTCAAGAAATGTAGTCAGTAGCCAGCAGCATAATGCAGACCATGATTCTTCTCAAACTGACATCTAGTACAAAACCGATGAATTATTTTGTGATTTGGGAAATAATTTCTTACTCTTTATCATGAGTAGTATGAATGTTTGATTCCCGAATAAAAAGAGATATATAAAACTCTATTCCCTTTACCACTCACTTGAGCAGGCCGGTGAGGGCCCTCTCCGTGTCGTAACACTTGCCCAGGTAGTCCAACACTCGCTGCCCGGCCACGAACACCAGGTTGGTTTTACCCTTTTTACCCTTCTCCACATTGAGTAACTTGATGGCCTGAAAAACAGGAGGGTCAGGGGTCTGTTTTATGTCTAAACTAGGGGAATATCACATTGAATTAAGGGATATCATATGTTGCCCGAAGAGATGTTGAAACTTTTTATTTGCAAAACAGCATTATTTTTCCACGGACGTTCAGTTGAATTCTTATGATTTGCTTCACATCATTAGATAACACAAAACTACTTGTTTTATATGGAAACTAAATATATTAGAGTTTGGAGCCCCTTAAGGTATCCTTATTAAAGTTTTCCTCTTAATGGCTGTGCCCACAAGGCATTTTTCCCTGAATAATTCCAATGTCCAAAGCACAGAAGGTACACAGATATTCCTGTTGACACTAACCTGCAGATGGGCGAGGCTGGAGACGTGTGTCCCACAACACATGTTGGACTCCACCGTGTCTATGGTGACCACCCTGACCGGCCCCACGTGGTCCTCGGGTAGGCCCCGCGTACGTACCTACACACAGGGGAGAAATGTAGGAGTAGGATAGTATGTGTTTACCTAAATACAGGGGAGAAATATAGGGGGAGAGATACTAGATTATCTAAATAAACAACCTAATAGAAATAGAGATATCGATGTCGCTCTATGGTCATGAAAAATCCGAAATCCGGAAGAAAATCCGAAATCCGGAAGAAAAAGAAGGAAAATTGTTTCCCTGAGAAATGCATACTTAATGTCTAAGCATAAATTACCCAAAATTACCCAGAAATCCAACGCCCAACTGGCCTCACCTCTTTCAGCGCAGGGTCGTCCACCCCGCTGTACAGGGTCGGGTACATCCTGAGCCCGGCACAGATCTTCTCATTGACCAGGCGCTCTAGTTGTGTTTTCTGGTCTTCAGACATAGATGGCGTGTCAAGTTCTATGAAAGATGTCTTTTCGCCTAAATTCCTGGAGACCATTAGACACATTATTTGACTCTTTCCCGATAACGCCAGTACAATACAAATATTGTACAATTCGCATATTGCATCATTGTGACCATGAATTAGAACTATTCTCAGACATTGACATTGATGAAATACAAAGAATAACGTGGAGTCTGTTTAGCAACAGTAAACCAATATTTGTTACAAAAACATAATCTGTTTTTCTGGATAAGAAAATTATGTTGATATATCTTATATTGTAGGTGAGTTGGACTCGACGTGTCTTCGGCTACTCGACCACACAAAAAAAAAAAATTCCCTGTGCTGTGTAAACCAAGGCTCATATAGCTGAGCATTAACCACACAAACACACACATGGGGATATGGAATTTTTTCAGATGATATATCTTATATTAACATAAAACCATTCAATTTGAGTCCTACGTAAAAACACTCACCAAGATGTTGTCTTGAACCCAAGAGTCTCATCCGCGATAGCTGTGACTAGATGTTGACCTTAGAGATGGAAAGGAGATAAGAATGTTTTAAATATTTGAAAACAAGAAAAATTATGGTCTCTTGGTGCATAACATTTTGTACGAACGTTTACTATAGTGATTCGGGAAATCCTGTCCATTTGTAGGAAGTTTGGTGAGATTAGAAGGATCGTGTTGTCTATTATATTAAATTTACGTTGACTTAAAATTACATGTCATGTATATTCCTGTATTTCCCTTCCCTTTTTTTAACCTAAGCCTGGCCAGACCCTGGCCCAACCTGACCCCGACTCTGCCCCAACCTGACCCTGACTCTGCCCCGACCCTTCCCCGATCTTACCCTGTCCCTGGCCCGACCTGGCCCCGACCATTCCCTGACCCTGGCCCTGACCCGAACCCTGCCCTGACCTTACCCTGACTCTGACCGTACCTGAGTGTTGCTGCATGTGGTCCCAGCGCCGCGCCCAGTCCACCCTGAGCTCTACCTCAGTACCAGGGTCGAGGGGGACGGGGAGGTAGTGGACGGCCTGCCCGCCCCGCCGGGCCACCTGCAGCACGGCATGGTCACCCACCTGCCGAGAGAAGGGGGGGGGGTAAAGGTAGGGATAATATAGAGACATAAAAAGGAACAAAGTATGCTTCATTACCGAGTAACATATCTTATTATATATGTTTCCCTGTATATCATTTTCCAAATAGCATTATAGTTTTCCAGGCTGCTGGACTTTCAGATGTTTCCATCTCTTAATTTGCGGATTGGATTTTTCAAATATGTAGCATGGTATTTAATTTTGTATTTTCTTTAGGTTTAACGTGATTATACCACTTGGAAGAAACGGGATTCATACTACTAAGGTGCTAACTACCTGCCAGTTACAGGATAGATTAGCTATAATCTTTTTATAAGTCGATATCTATGATGTGCAATATGGCAAAATGGCAACTCACCGTGCCGCGATCATCTGGCTTTTCATGAAAAGAGAAAGATATATTATATCATATTAAAACAAATATTCCGTTGTGTTTTTCTTATCCAATTCAATTGTCATCGGACCTAGATAAGAGAGACAGACATAAGAGTACATAAACTTAAAGAGTACATAAACTCAAAGAGTACATAAAAACAGTACATAATAAAAAAAAATCCAAAAAAAATTAAGAGTCCATAAACTATGCAGATGCAACAGTAACTCTGATGAAAATATGTAAAAGTGGATATAGTAGCTATATACGCAAATTAGCAGCATAAATTCAATAATATTTAGGCACGTAGTGGTTGTACCGCCCCTCACCTGGCCGCCGCCCTCAGGGAAGAGCACCGTGTCCTGGAGCACCACCTCGTACACGCTCAGCTTTGCCTTCTTCCCATTGACCACCGTCTTCAGCTCCCCCGACTCGCAGGACACCACCTTCGTCGTCAACTGACATCACAAACAGAATATATAAGTTCCTTGATGTTATCGGTTGTAATGATGTATATATCAATGTGGAGGATTACGTTATCAAACCTCTTTATCGTTCAAGGCTTAAGCATTTTCCTCATGAATTGTTAAGATTAGTTTGAATAGTTGTCACGTAAACATAATGTTCACTGAAACGCATTCCATCAAAACAGAAATGCATTTAATAGTACAATCATTTAGAATTTAACAGAGGGGATAAGTATTATGCACGGTTAAGCAACATATTTAGACTGTGACTATGGCAACTGCCCTCCAGGGGGGTACATTCCTGTTCTTTTATTAATCCTAACTGAGCAACTGTAGTAAGCCTTTTAATATGACGACTTGATTTTAAAATGAATAGATCTACGGTTTTCATTTTTTTTAAATCTTAGTAGAGTAGAGGAGCCAGTTTCCGCGCATTAAGGGCAAGAAGTTAAGCTTTAACAAACTATTTGAAGAAAAGAATTATATTTTCAATATTTTTTCTCTCATACTCAGGGGAATGATGTCTATGAGCATAATCATAATAAAAAAAAAAAAAGTTTGAGAATATTTTTGTAATATCTTAAGGTTTTACTTCAACATGTTAATTCTTCAGTTTCCGCGCACCTGGAGCCTATTTCCGCGCATTTTGCTGTCAGTTTCCGCACATTTCCCATATTTTAGGTGTTAAATGAGTAAAATATCTTATAGAAAGAAAATATGATACATGGGGCATCAGAAAAAGATTATCTATTGATATCCGTTATACAAAATAATTGTTAAGTTCTTAAAAATTCATAATAATGCAACTAGTAATGCTACCTTGTCAGGGAAAATCTAAAGAATATATTCATGAAAAGAAGGAAGAAATACGCATATTTATGCATTTTTATTATATGACAAAAGCATTCATTCGCCTCAGTTAAAGAGAGAGAAAAAGTTCAGTTTTGAGTCTTTGGTTTATATTATTTTAGGAAAGTGTCTTAAGATTATATAGAACCTTGCTTTGAAAATTTTTTCTTTTTATTTTCTTTGGAAAAATGTTTAAAAATTTGGAAATCTCGAAAAAATAGGTGAAAAATGCGCGGAAACTAGAGACTGTCTAACTTATGGTCCTTAGTTTCCGCGCAGGGGCCTATTTTCTATATTATCCATGAAATTTTATGTTTATGACATTAAAATGATCGTATATCACTTTAAACTAATATCCATGACATTTTTTAAGAGAAAATTATATTTTTTCTTGAAGAAAATGATGTTATGCTCCTTATTTCAGAAATATTAACTTTTTAAGGATCCTGTCATTTTCCTTAATAATAAGGACATTAAAACATATATTTGGCCTAAGAATACATAAATATGTATGAAACATCATTAAAAATGACAAATTAATTGCATAAGAACATTATTTTGGGTCTGGCATTTTAAAAATAGCATGTCTAATACATAGAGAAAAAATGCGTCCATAAAATGCATAAAATGCGCGGAAACTAGAGATGCGCAGAAACTGGCTCCTCTACTCTATGGTTTATTTTGAAGAAAAAGAGAAAGAAGCTGATAGATCTAATATGCAATGAATCCATGAAAGCTACTTGTCCGCCTTATTTTCTTTTCTTTTTTTTCTGTTGCAAAAAAGTACGTCTCAAATTGATTAGGAAAAAAAGAAAAAGAGTAGTGTCCAGGTAACATAGGTCAAAAACAAATTGGGTAGAAAGGTCGATTTTAATGTTTTGCTTTTTTCTTTTCTCTTTTTTCTTTAACTAATACGGATGGACCAGGGAGTGTTGAAATTTCAAAAGAATATTTCCAAAATCCTCTTTAACCCTTTCCAGACTGCCAATGCAAATTTGGTACATATATGTACCATGAATGGTTTTCTTCACCCTACAGTCAATATTTAATGAATTCTCTTAATCTTTTTGGTCTAATTTGATGAACGAGTGGTACATACAGCCCTAAAACAGTATTTTTCTCCAAATGAAATTATTAATATATTTTATTAACCCTTAAACGCATGTACTTTAGGTTTTTTAGCATTATCTAGATGTAAATCCATATTTGGGAAGCATAATAATGTCAATTACATTGCATTATCATGACATAATTTCACAAATTTTGAAATAATACATAAGTGTCATACTGGAAAAGCATATTCTGTTGATACTTCAAGGATATTGTAGCATGTACTATTGAATATTTTAATTTCAATGGACTAATTATGACATGAAAGGCACCACTATAAATATACAAATGGGGTAAATTGGTCAAAACCTCACTGAAAGTGCAAAAATGACATGACGCTATGCATAGTCATCATTCTAATCCAAATTTTACCAAAATATTCAATTACAAACCATTCAAAATGATTTGGTGTGTTGCTAAATTATGTTCCTCTTCACAAAAGTTCCTTTGATGTGAAAAAATCATACTTTTTTCAAATTTTGGGGGGTTTTGTTGCCTATAATTGAAAAAATGCAGAATTATCATGATATTTTTGCCCATTTTCATGTCGGACCTACATTCTTTCACTGATCAATATTTTCATATTTCCTCTACTTATGAAAGGAATGTATGCATCATTTTCTTTCATTTCTCATAAACTTTATTTTCTCAATTCAAAATTTTGTTACTAAATCAATATTTAACCCTTTTTTCTTCAATTATCTGAAAAATAGCCTAAAATTTGTCATTTTTCCTGAAAATTTGGAGGTCACATGACCTTGGTCACATGACACACATATTAGAATTTTTAAAATCAAGTCATACATTCATAATGTATAAGTAATAAGCTTTTCAATGATGTACAATATGTCTAACATCTACATGGAATACCAGCTATGATAAGCATTTCCTTTTCATATGTCAATATCAAAAGTGAAAAAAACGGCTTCTCCTCAGTCTGGAAAGGGTTAACTTCTTTTTTTTACTTGGAATATGTGTCCTAAGTATCTATATGTTTTCTGTAAGTCAATTCTCTTTTTGAAGAAATCTTTCTGAAAAAAAGCAAGGTTAGGGCCAAAAATTTGCTCTTTTTTTTTAGTCCACCCAACTTTAGGATAAACCCTACTTATTAAATTTTAACATTTGACACTGATGATATTGCACATATTCAAATATGAAAAAGAAAATCTCCATCTACCTTTTCTGAGAAATAGCAGGGGAAGGAGGAAATAATATTGGGCGCCTTTTCTTGCGGTACAATGGTCACGCTCCCCAGTGTTGACAACAAACAATATCTCTGTAAAGTGGCGCCCTCTTTAGGTTATTCTGTAACTAAACTGATCGCAAACACGAACTAGTTTTGGGGCGTTTTCATTCATATTTTCTCGGCGAATAAACGGATAGCTAAACCTAATCTTCGAAATATGACTCCCGAAGAAGCTAATCGTTAAAATAAGTGCCTACTGACTTCTTTTAGGTAGCTATCACGTTGACATGCGAGCGCACCTGCCTGGGCCATGTTTTCTCTCGGTAAACCTCGCCGAATATCGCCAAACCTCGCGAGACTTCGGGACTCAGGGAATTCTGGGATGGACTGCGCATGCTTACTGGGCCGCAGCCATTTTCCAGGTTGAAATATGAAAAATAATATTATTTTTGCATTCTCTACTAATTATCCAGGGTATATATTCTTATGTCGTTGAGAATGCAACTTGCCTTAGAGAACTTAGACACTCAGGTGTCCTGTCGGCGCGTAGGATAAGAATTAGGAGGATAAGAGGATAATTTGCCACGCTCGACCTCGATCACAACACAGGTGTCTCACTGAAAACTCGGGCCAGGACGCTGAGCCAGGTGATCCAGGAGAAAATGTAGGTGGAATTCTGCTTTTTTAACCCGCATATTGATTATCCATGCTAACGCCCATGTTGCTTACACTATAGGCAAGCAGAAAACAGATCGATATTGTCGTAAATGCAATTGTTTACATCGATACCGAGTAAGCAATTTGGAGTTCGGAAGAGTGTTGTTGTAATGTTGATGGTTTACAAACGATGTCAATGATGACAGCTTGTCAATTGTCGCCGAATACACATTTCACTTCAGCCACGAAAAGCTTTTACTGATTTAACGATGTGCCTCAGTAAGGGTTGCCCCGTAGTGTTTGTTTCTGCAATGCCTATTATGTAGAAGGTATCTTGGTGCAAAACTGAGTCCCTGTGCAGACGCCAGTCACTAACGTCGTTAGTTCAGAATTGAGTTTGACTTGGTGGGAGTGATTTTTTTCAGTAACTGAGTAAGGTATTTAATGTACATGAATTCGTTTATATTTAGGCGTTACCCCATCATATGATATGGTCACCCTAACCATTCGTTGGCATCATGATTGCCCCGAAAACATTATTGAACTTAAACACTTCTGTTCATGTCAGATTAGTCTGGTCTAGATCTAGTCTCATTATTTTTATCAAAAAATGATCACGGGAAAGACATAACGTTATCATGCAAATTGCAAGAACCTCAGCCTGGTTTCTAAGTTATTTTAAATATTTGCAGGATTGGTGCGATAATTAAATATAAGCTTTTACTAACTATAAAGAATCAGACAGACTCATAAGTCACTCTACGTTCCTACACATATGAGATGTACAGCAGCATCGTACCATGCATCTGAAATTTTCTGTATCAGGATACATGCATATCAACAAAATAACAATCTAGTGACATAGTATTAGCTGGTAATAATACTAGATAGCACTTATAGGTGCATCTTCTTTACGGTTTAGTAGTAAATATCAGGTCTGTCGAGGAAGAACATAGGCCCCAAGTAGCCCGAGCTGATTGTATAAAGCAACGATAGAGGGGATCCAGCACTGACCAATGGGTTCTTTGAGTTTCCCGGTTGGTGCTGGGTTCACTAAGGGATGAGGTAAAACAAAAAGGATTTCCAGGTTTTGATCCCCTGCTGTTTGCCCGCCCTGTCACCCTTATGATTTATCTCATAGATACAATCACCACAGACAGAATTCATCCTTCCTTGTTTTCCTGTGAAAATGACCCTGGCTGTCGGTATGGCGTAAGGCCTCCATCACTCACTCACTCACTCACTCACTCACTCACTCACTCACTCACTCACTCACTCACTCACTAATGATTAGTCAGTGTCCAAAATTAAGGGTGCACCCTGCACCCGAGGTACATGATTCTGAGGCAGGGTGCATGGTTTTCAAATGTATGCACCCAGATGGTGCTTCTTCTTTTTTCTCAATATTTAACCTATCTATTTATAGTACTCCTGTAAATTTCTCAGGTTGCATATTTGTATAAAATTGCTGCAAACGGTAGATGTACAAGATTAAACCTTAATTTCAGACACTATTAGTTGAACGCTAGGCCTAAGGCCAAAAAAAAAAGGTTCGTTCAGGTCACCCTACCTACCCTATCTTTTTTGGCCCCTCTAACTTTCTTTTAAAGAAATTTATAAAAATAAAAAAATAAAAAAATTGACCTAAAAATGTATAGAAAACCATAAAACAACATATAGATTCTCAGGGCATGAATTTTAGATGCTAAAAATGTTATTAGGAGATATTTGGAAAACAATTTTATATTTTCAACACTGGCCCGGTCTTTTTGGTAAGTTTGGAAAAAAAGAAAAAATTATTTCGAGCCTAACTTACCGGGTACCCACAAAATCCGTATCTATTCTACTGCAACATAACCTAACTTCCCATTTTTATCGGTGTATATTAACCAGAACTGCAGTGATAGACTGAGTGCGTGTTTTACCTATATTTCAATGATTTTCTTTAAAACATCTTTAGGGTCAGGGCTTAGAAAAAAAGGGTCTGTTAGGAAATCTGAACACAAATCCTTTTTTTTCTGTTCTTTTTTTTGGTCTGTTTTTTGTGAAGTTGTTTTGAAGAATCGTAGAAATTACTTGATCAGAGATCCCACTTTCCTGTCTTAATCTGGATTGCCGTATATATGCTTTTTAAAACTTTTTTTTTTTTTTTTTTTTTAATTTCATTAAATTACATACACGAAAATACAAAATTCGATTAAGCTACCCTTAAAAAAAAGTTTGTTTCCTGTCCGGCGGGTCAGCAGAAAAAAGGCCAGTCGGGAGGTCGGGATCTTTTTTCTTTTTTTTCCTTTTTTTTGTTGGTAGGGTTTTAACAAAGAATTTTGCTGGGAAACACAGTTTTTTTTAAGGGTGGCCTTATATAATACTTGTATGTCCTCAGAGTTTCGTTAAGGAATGAAGTATTTCCATTTTTCAGAATACTGAAAATTGTTATGTCCAATTATTCCAATCTATGATTTTCGAGAAGCTGAAATTAACAGTGCTCATGTACGACCTTCTCATCAGATTTTTATTTATTTTTTACTACTTTTCACGTACATAGGTGTGCATCTTCTTCCAGTTGATTTCCGATGATAAAATGAGTTACATATAGATGACAAGTCATGAAGTTTATGATAATAATACCGTTTGTACAATCAGTGAGAGACAAAGAAAGACATAGTCCGGTATGGTTTTCAAGAAAAAATTGCGTCAAAATATACAATGGCTTCATTTTCATGCGTTTATACTCCCCTGGAATGACAGAATAATTGCCATATATTAAAGCATATTAAACATCCAGTCCATAGTACCAGCCAGTCGCTTAGGTAGTGAGCAGTACATCATCACTGAATCGACTGTTTAAATTTAACCTCAGCTGTGGCTTTTTCAGGCATCATACCGTTTCTATACTTTAAAGGAATTTCCTTTAAATTCCTTTATTTTTGTGAAAATAGGCAAGATTCCTTTATTTTCCTTTATTTTTGTGAAAAATTCCTTTAAATTCCTTTATTTTTTTCTAGAGTAAGAAAATATCACATTATCCCATAGAATGCATAGAATTCTATATTAGGGAGTTTTAGCAACCTCGACGTATCTAGATACGTTAACGTATCTCAAAACTTCTCAAGTGTGTGCTACACTAACAACTTAAAAGACATAATAACTACCTACATTCATATTTACCGCATCTATCAATGTATAGAATTTAAATAAGACATTTCTGAAAAGAAGTCATGTCGCTGAGATAGGGGATACGTTACGTTTACGTTTATGGGATGCGTCGGGGGTGCTAAAACTCCCTAATATTAGCGATAAAATTGCAAAGAATTTCTAGTCTTTGATCGACGCAGGTCGACCTGTCGATCAACATGAGTCGAAGCATCAATCAACGTGGATAGATGCAGTGCCGCACAGAAATAATTGACAGGAAAGCAGTCCTGTTACAGTATTTTTGCCTCATTTCATGTTTAAACTCTCAAAAAGTTCTCTTAATATTCCTTTAAAATTCATTTATTTGTCCTAGAAATCCCTGCAAATTCCTTTAAATTCATTTATTTTTACGAAAAAAAACTTCCTTTAAATTCGTTTATGTTTTTGGGAGGACGGTATGATGCCTGCTTTTGGGAGGCGGGCCTTAGGCCGCCGACCTTCTCTACACTCCTTTTTGCCCAGACTGATTCAAGGCATTTCAATGGGGACCAGAAAAGTTGTTACAATTTTGTGACAAACTTTTTGTTCCACTTTTCTCAGTAATGCCAGCATTATAATCTTCAAACTATATGTATTTTAATAGTTCTGTTTCTAGTATATGGTGGTTTGGTCCCAAAATTCTGAAGTGTTTTGTTGTTTTCTTGTAATTTATGAGAGAATCCATAAGTTTTTTGTCAGAAAATGGAAATAGGAATTTTCTATAGTAAAGGAACTAGGTCATCACTCTCCAGGCACAGCAAATCCTTCTCCCATAGGAATGCATGGAGATTGACAAAGAAGGTTTCACTCTCTAACTTCTGACAATCTCCAGGCACATGTTTAATATTGAAATGGTAACTTGTTCAGGGGTGGACATAAGTCTAAAAATCCAGAGGCCAGTCGGGCCCCCAGCTTTCTAAATCTTGGGGCCCGCACCGAAATCTAGGGGCCCGCTCATAGATATAGTCAGTAGACTATAGTCAGATTGTCTTTAGAAAGACTATACTTTATTGTAAAATATATAGAAGTCTGTAATTGTTATCCATGAGTTTCTAGGAGCCAGTTGGGCCCATAGGCCAGGAAATATAGGGGCCCAACCTGCTTTTTAAGGCCTCGGGCCCCCGGGCCCTTTTTGATCAGGTTGTCTCAATGCATTTCAATGGGGATCAGAAAACTTGTTACAATTTTGTGACTAATTTTTCGTTCCACTTTTCTCAGTAATGCCAGCATTATAATCTTCAAACTATATGTATTTCTGTACTTCTGTTTCTAGTATATGGTGTTTGGTTCCAAAATTCTGAAATATTTTATTGTTTAGTTGTAATTTTGCAGAGAATCCATAAGTTTTTTGTCACAAAATTGAAATAGGAATTTCCTATAGTAAAGGAATTAGATCATCACTCTCCAGGCACAGCAAATCTTTTTCCCATAGGGATACATGGAGATTGACAAAGAAGATTTCACTGTCAAATCCCTCACACTCTCCAGGCACATGTTTAGTACTAAAATGGTAAATTGTTATAATGATTGCGCAATCATTGAAATTTCCTGTCACTGCCCGCCTCCTTCGGTATGGCAGTACCCGAAAATCTAGTTGTATTTCTGCCAGCAACGTCCCATAGATTCACCCCTGTATAAAATGGACTGTTCAATACCTTTCTCAGACTTGTAGCACTAAGAAGGTTCTTTAAACTTACTTTTCCTGCTGCTACGTAGTACCTGATTAGGTCGATAATATTCAATAGCCTCTCCTAGTAATTGTTGTCTGTACATAACAGATCTGGGTTCGCGCTAAGCCCCTTTTTAAAGCCGCCATATTGGCGAATTCATGACTATTTGGATTAGCCAAATATTATTGATTAGCAAAATCTCTTTTCGTCAAAAAAAATAATTTTAATACATGTACATTTTTTATGTGTAATGGACTATGATTAGACTTGATTCTGGACACATTTTGACCAAAACAATTCGCCAAATCTGTCAAATTTGTCTATTTTATCATGAAACTAGTCGGCAGGTTGATTCTGCATTCACCATCGGCGATTTGGCGAGCGGTTAGCACAATCCCAGCAGATAGTAAATGTTCACACTGTCATAACTTTAAATTTTTAATATTGTAAATTTGAAGTAAGTCAGAGTAGTGGCACTTTCCATGCTTGCCCCTATCAGTGCTTGAAATTAGGCTTTTAAAACGTGCATACACCGGGTGCACAGCTCTAAAATCCATGCACCCTGCGGCCAAATTGTGCACACCGGATGCAGGGTGCGCCCTTAATTTCGAACACTACCCTATCTATTATAAATAATGCTCTTTCCCGGATTGACTCAATTTTCTCAATCTTTTCCTGATTACAACTATCCATCAGAAAATCTGCATAGTCAACTAGAGGAAGTATGCAGGTTTTATAGATTTAGCTTTGACATCTTTACGACATCTGACTGGAAAAACAACGCACTACTAACTTATGTATTTTTTTTCATAATTTATATTCTGCTTATATTTTACACACAACGTCACAAAATCAGTAAAATTGACGTCGCGTAATGATGGCGAGTACGGACTCTCGTAGGGGGTGCCGCTATCAACAACATCACAAAAATACCATATGGGATGGTCCGAGTCGCATATCTTAGTGTAGCTATAGTATTTTTGGTAAAACTAGCTGCAAAGCTTTACCTTGTGCAGTCTAGTAAAAGAAGCCTTGAGAGTTGGCCGGACATTAAACTAACCTAACAAACCAACTCCATAATCAAATTGAAAATTCTGATAACTTTATGAATCTACAGCACGCGAATCTTGAACATCATTGAGGGGGTTGGAGTGATAAATAGGTGGGCATTCAGGTCGCCAAGTAGACCGTTTCAATTTTTGTTTTGTTTAGTGTTATAACTATTTGATACTTTGACTACATTTAATGTTGATTATTGGGATAAGGAGTCCATGTGGTTTACCGTTTTTGGGAGAATACATTAGGTCATGCCCGCACAATATGTTTTTTTGTGTATGATTTAAATGGAATTCTCTTTCAAATTGCCTTTCCGTATTTATTCAAGACTTTCACGTGGGATTTGTCTCGGATATAGGTGTTCTTTAATTCCTTATTTAATATAGAATACCTACTTGAAAACAAATCCCAACGTTGCCTGCTCTTTACATTAGAATAAAAACACGAACCTGTGGCCAAAAAAACAAAGACAGTTACTTCTCCAAAATTTAATGATACTTCGGAACTTCCTTTCGAATCCCCCAACCCAACCCCCGAACATTTTATATGAAAGAAATTAAAGATTTTACAGTGTTAGAGGCCTTTTGTATCAGCCCACCCCATTTAACTCAAGTGGTGTATTTTAGATGCTTAACACTGATGTGGAGGGTGTCTGGATAAGTTTCAGGGTTTTCAGGAATTCCTAAGTCTATCTGTGTCGGTTAAAAAAAATGCACAAAAAAAAGATAATAAATCGACCTACCTACCATAATTTTTTCGACCCATCTTTCTTTTTCTGTATGGCTTTTCTCAATATACGGTAACGCCATTTATCAGTATTTTTTATTTATGATTTATACCAATATATATTGTTTTTAATCAGCCATTCGATAACATGCAGCAATGTCCGAAATTAAGGTATGCATTCACTGGGTGCATAGGAAAGCAAATTGCACAGATTTGAAAATTGTGCACCCGGCTCTAGAGTCATGCATACCGGCCGTAGGGTGCACCCTTCAGTTCAGTCACTCTGCAAGAGATGTGGAATAGCAGAACCGTAAGCAGAATTCAGCAACCGCTGCAAGACACTGCTTATCACCTGTTATCTATCCTTAATGTCATTTTAACTTCACGTCACTATTTTGTTACCCTCGGTATTCTGCACTGATTGATCACCATCAAAATTACACTTGCTACCTAACCCTGGTTCTAACTATATATTTTTTGTTTTCAGGTCCACCAGAATTGCATCAGACCGTTGCCTTTCAATGAGGGATGTGAGGGTGGTAGCAGAGGTTCCCACCACATCCACCAAAATGTGATGGACCTAAATTGCCAGGGTAACCAACAAAACCTTCATCCGTCTGTCCACCGGAAACAGACGATGGAGGTTCCAGGGAATCCTGGGATGGGTCACATGGCCCTCCAGCACAATCATGTCAACGACAATGACCTTGCAGGGGGTGGCAAGGTCATGGACCAGTCGGCATACTTTGCCATGACTGGTCACCATGGCAACATCTACCATGGCAATCCACAACATCAGCAGTCGCAAGGCATGAAAGGCTTCTCTGGAAACATGGAGAGTTCTCGGTATGGCCAGATGATGGGTTCTCCACCAGGTCTTCACGGCAGCGCGGGCGGAGGGATGCCACATAACATGGCAATGTACAAGTCACAGGCAATGATGGGACATGGTGGTGCGAGCACACGAGGAATGGGCATGGGCAGAGGGTACCGAGGACAACAAGCAATGAATCAGTATGGGAATATGATGCAGCATGGGATGCAGCATAATGTTGCATCTATGCCCGCGAACCGTGGGGCCATGATGCAGGGTGGAGGTCACATGCAACAACGGATGCACATGATGGGGAATGGGGGTCAGTCCGGGATGGTCACCGTGCATGGCCACTATGTTGGTCAGCAGTACGTTGACATGTCTCAGGGCCAAGCACATCACCCACCTCACCACCCCCAACACCACCACCAACAGCATTCACAACAACAGCAACAACAGCAGCAACAGCAACATCACCAGTATCTAGGCTCCCCAACTAACCCATGTATGATGTCCCCACCACCTCCCCAGCCCCAGTCTCACCAGCAACAGATGCAACACACAAGCCCCACCATGGCTCAACATGGCTACTCTCCCAGTATGAAGTCCTACCATGCAAACATGGCCATGGAGGCTGCCAACTCACAGCTCCAGCAACAACACCAGCTACATCCACATGCCCAACAACAACAACAACAGCAGCAGCAACATCAGCCTCAACAACACAGGGCACAACAATCACATTACCAACAACAACAGTCCATGGCTACAGTCAACCTGAACCAAATGAACCATGCCATGCCATCTTCTGCCTTGCCACCTTCGGCAAAGCAGTTACCAGACTTTCGGACTTTGGCGGCAGCATCAGCGGCGGGGGGCGGTGGTGCTGCATCCGCTAGTATGACAGCTGGTATGCACTATGGCTATCACAAATCAGGTATGGGGATGAACTGTGATGATGGGACGGACTCCACAGGCACAGGCAGCAACCCCAGCACCATGTGCATGGAGGTGGGCCCAGAGGGTAAGGGGGTGGACCCTGTGGCAGCACAGAACCCACACGCTCTCAACCAGGCCTACCATGACTCTTTCTCACAAGTTGTATCAGGGAACATGAAAAAGCAAGGGTATGGTAACAGTGTAAATAGGATCCATGCAAATCATGCTCTTTCACAAGGCAGTTGTCCACAAAACCACCAGATGATACATCATTTGAGGACGATGCAGTCTTCAGGTGTGACATTGAATGTGACATCTAGTAGGGTTGTCACGCAAACTGCCTCAGCGATGTCGCCCGCAGTTACAACGACACATGTTGCCCCTGTTGTTAGCCACTCGGCTCTACAAAACCCAGTTCTCACTAGTCACCTCAAGTCTGGGCCAGTGGTTCATAATGCTCCAGAAATCAATACATCCTTATGTCCACCATCTCGAAATCCTCATCAAAGTTTGCCATCGCCCACGATACAGTCACCTACTCTGCGCATGTCCACATCATCTGCAGCAGTGGCAAAGCACCTCTGTTCACCAACATCAGCAATATCAAGTACAGGATGCAGACAACAATCCCAATCCAGCACCATTCCAACCTCTCTTGCCACGTCCAGTGTCTCTAGCCTGGCCTCGTCTGCACCTGCCATCTCGGCGCTCCTGTCAGGGACCCGTGGGCCTAGTATATACGATGGAACCTCAAAGACTTTGCCGTGCCCAAGATCGTCTCCGTCCTGTCAGACCAACACCCACCACCACTCTGATACGCACAAACACGAAAAGGCACCTTCCTGCAGCGAACAGTTAGACCGGCTCTCACAGCCCTCAGGTGGAGGGTTTGAACAGAACAAGCAGGGAGTGAGAACAACATTAACATCTGTTGTCACAGTGACAGTGCCTTTCGGGTGGCGCAGAGTGGTGGAAGCGGGGGCAGTGGCCTACTATAGCCCGAGCGGTGTTCGCCTGACGTCTTTATCACACGTTACAAAGTACCTTCAGAGTGACGGCTCCTGTAAGTGTGGCTTGGAGTGCCCCCTACTGGTGGAGAAAGTATTCAACTTTGACCCACAGGTGAGTCTATTACAGTCGTAGTGTAAAGACTAGGAACATATTGGGAATAGGATTAAAAATACCATTGCCACTACAAAATTACAATCTATAACAGGCTAGGAAAATTTCTAGTCGTCCTCCTGACAACCTGATATTTTGTAGAAATTACTGACGTATTTCTCCTTAAATAATGAGCCTTTTCCTCATTTCGATAGCTTTTTGAAAAATGTTATTTTATATGTATCCCAGTAGTATGGAAGACCTTTACTGTGTGAACGACCAGATTTGTATTGGTCCACCTGCCTGGGATGACAAGATTATTTTACGAATTTTCCAAACCCAATATCGTTGGTAAACCTGGACGCCTTGCATGTGAGGAAAAAAAGGAGTTGTTATCAATGTCTAAAAAGAAAAGAATATTGTGTAGAAATCCCCAGAATCTAGGAGCCATCACTTTTAAAGCATTTAGATATCAGAAATTACCAAAAGCATTCCTTTACTTGGGTGTCCGTTTTTCTTTTCTTTTCTAACCGTTTTTCTTTTCCGGCATATCAATTAGATTTTTGTCAGTTTAGCGTGAATAGGTGATTACAGTGGCTAAAGTATATTTTACGAAGGTTTTGAGCCCCTCCTTATGGCTTAGTTCATAGGATTGATCGCCATACGCTCCTTGAACATTTTGAAAATTTCAATATATAAATTTCTCTTCTTTTTTTCATGTATTTCCGGCATGTCATTTTGGGAACCAAATATCTCGAGAAATATGTCCTTTACAAAATCAGAATTAAAGGCATAAAGTAGAACTTCCCCTTAAAAGTTACCGAAACAGGCCCATACTATTCTGTACTCGATCTTCTGTTTCTATAAGTATTTTGAAGACGCTTTTCTTATGTCAACATGTTTATAAACTATTGGTTTAAAAAAATCATGTTTACAAAACATTTTTAAAACTTATGATCCAGTTCGAAACATACCTTTTTCCCGACACTCTCGTTCCGTGATTGTGACAAGGTTAAAGTTCTTCTCGTTCATAACCCGCATAACAATTTTCCCTCAGGTGGCATCCAAGCAGTGGAATAGCAATGAAATCTCTGTCAACGATGATCTCACCAAACTTTGTAATCACAAGCGGAAAATCATTGCCATGGCTACATTCCATAAGTCGGCCCTGCAGCGGGGTAGAGGGATGGCGGCGGCCCTCCTGTCGGACACGGGCGGTGAGAGCGCCAACACTGACGACCCAACATCACAGTCAAACGGTAGGTCCTCTACTGTTGTTTTTTATGTTTCTTTTCTTCTTTTTTTAAAATCCATCCATAGTAAAAGATGACGTGAATATCAAACATAGTATGACGTTGCACAGTCAAAAAGAAAAAGAAAAAAATAAATAAAGTGAAGTAAATAAATATAAATAACCAAAAAAAAAGGGGGTTTCCAGGGCAAATTCTGATTGGTCCACAAAATCTGAGTCTATAAACAGAGTTTTAACAAATAGATTAATCCGGCCTAAATACCCCATTATTTTCGGCCGATGTTACTTAGAAGTTAGATACAAGTTATTTCGGGTAGGGGAACCATTATAGCTATAGCCATGCATAAGTCCGTCTTTCGAATATTATCTTAAGTTGGGTATTTTTCCTCTTTATTTACCATATGAAATTTGGAAGAGAATCTATAGAATCGTTAAAAGTAGACAAATGTTCTCGTCTGTATGATCATGAATTCCACATGTACGTAATGTCACCAATCAACATCTTGAAATGAAAAGCCTCGTTACAATACCAACATCTTAATGCTATATTATAAATCTGATCGTTAAGTTTGAATTAAAACAACAAAAATTAAGGAGAAAATACGCATTACTAAACAGAGTCAATTATCTGCAAAACAACTATTATCATTTGCTAGATTTTATTAACAAATTGCAACATCAATCAAGGTAAACGTGTTTATCTTTATCTTGAAAACTTCCTCTTTCAGATAACGGGCCTGGGAAGAGAAAGCTGCAGGACCTTCCCTATGACCGGATGCTCGTGTCGCAGCTCCTTGCACAGCGGGGTTGTGAGAAGGATGGCGGCACGCTGAGCAAACGGCCTTTGTCTCAAGGGGGCGATGACAGCGACTCGCTAGTTCCCAAACAAGAACCTGGGCAGGAAGGGGTCGATCCAAATAACCCTCAGTCAAACAGTGATGTACAAAAACCAAGTTTCAATCAGACTATAAAGGAGGAGAAATTTGATAGGTCTGAGGATGATGGGGGAGACTGTTTAGGTGAAAGGAAAATCATAGACAAGAAGCCTGACTTGAAGTCTATGGCCCAAAAAGTTCAGGCGGCACTTCGCAATCCTGAGCGTGCAGGAGGCTGTGCGTTTGGTGCGAGTTGGAATAAGCAGCGACCACGGGCACAGTCAGACGGCTGTTGTACCACGGAGCACGCAGAGAATGACATGTCAAGTCACCTGCAACGATCCCTTAGTGACTCTTATCAAAACCATCGCATTCACGACAAACATGTGAATGCGAACCTACTAAGTTCCCCCGTCATGCAGAAAATGGCAGATCATGTTCTGGGTGCCAATTCGCATGCAGATGGCTTCAACAACCAGAGGGGGAGGCATGGCAGGTATATGCCCATGGACGTGGATATGGCTTTAAGCGCCAAGACGGATCATGGTCATATAGGATACCACAACATGAAACACCCAATGCTTGGTAGACAGAACTTTCCACCCGATATGGTTTCACCCGACAACGCCTCAGGCAACCCCGACGTCAACCTTCAGCTGCCCGGTCTACCCACCATGGAGAGCTGGGCAGAAATGCAGAAGGTGGGGCGCAAAAAGCCTGTAGTCAGACGGAATAAACGTAAATTAAATCACATTTTAGATCGGACATCTCCATGCCCCAATGTCGATGTGCGGCATATTCAACAAGAACACAAACCAGGCCCACTGTCCTCAGTACCCTCATTTTTTGAAAACCCTTCAACGTTTTTGGCACATCAATCTGCCCTGGTTGCTAATTCCCTGGGTAAGACCGAGGTACAAACGGAAGGCTTGGGGGAGCAAGGCAGTATACACAGCCAAATAAGTCCCTCACCTTCCATTTCATCCATGTCGACCAAAAGTGCTACTCCAACGGGCAAACTCACACCCCTGTCCAGCCCGGGTCGGCCATGCAGCCAGACCTCCCCTGCCTGTTCCTCCTCCAGTTCAACACCCAAAAACCTGGCATCAGCATTGCCTTATCAATCTGCAGCTTCAAAGCCGGGTTCCTTACATCAGTCCCCTCGACAACTCCAGCAGTTAGACCTCCAAAAACAACTCAATATTGTTGCAGGTGGGAGTACATCTTTCCAGCGTATGATGGATCCTGTAGCCGCAACACTGTCAGCGGGTAAAGAGAAGGTCCCGAAAGACGAAGGCCATGGCAGTCCTCAAATCACCAGTCTCAATCTGCATACAGTGCTTAATCCCCGCAGTTCGACCAGTTTCCCAGCAAGTAACCTGCTGTCGGCGGCAGCGCGGGCCCAGGGTGGGAAGCAGCAGCCCTCCCCTGCAGAGAGACCCAAGTCTCCGGCTGACCACCCGCCGCAGCAGGCCCCGGTACAACAACACCCACACTTCAGAGAGTTTGGGCTGTCATCCCAGTCTCAGGAATCTATGCATCATAATGTTGCTGCTGAGCCCGAGCCCCCGTACCCTGTGGCCCAGCATCACCGTGCTCAGCCACGGGACCCTCCCCAGCAGCAGCAGCAGCAGCAGCAGCACCCAATGGGTATGATGAACAACGTGCCCAGTAGCCTGGCCATGTCCTTCATGGTCGGCGTACCCAACAACACCTCAGTCATGTACGGTCAGGTCTCCCCGGGGGCACCCACTGCAGGGAACAACCCGCCCGGGCCCGTCATGATGCCTGCCTCTGGACAACCTGCCCATACCAACCTGCCGCCCATGAACCCCGGCTACATGAACATGAACCAGGGACTGCACCACTCGCGACAGGTCCAGTCAGCACGCGAGGCCCACCAGCGACACCTCAAGGAGCAGACTCCCATAGAAAAGGTCCAAGACATGATATCTGGGCTTGAGGCAGCTCAGAACGCGATCGTTGCTGCCCACGCTGCAGCTACAGCCCAGGAGGCAATGGGCAAGCACCCTGATGGCACATGGCCAACCAAGCGAAGGAAATCCTCCACATCATCAGATGGCTCAGTATTGTCGCGACACAGTACAAGTAGGTGTTCTAATGGTGGAGCAGCCACGGAGATGTCGGTTACGCCTGGTATGGACAAGGCCTTACCAGACAACTATCGAGGTGGGGGTCTACCGGTGCACCCACAGACCGGGGAGGGCATGATGCCAGGCGGCGTGTACGGCAACATGGCATTGTCACATTCAGTGGATGGGACGATGGACCCAAACGGGCCAGCTGCCGGGGCGGTTATCAACCCTAATGCCCTGGCAGGTACTCCACAAGGGTTGAACAATGCCATGCTACCCATGGTCAATGTGAACATTGCTGGGGCCATGCCGTCTATCAACGTTAACCAAATGACGGCAGGCACAAGTGCCGTGTCCCCCATCATCCCTGCAGTACCTCTCTCCCAACTCAACAACCCCCAGCTGATGCACATTCTAGGAGGCACAAACTCCTTCCAGAACTCGTTGCTGGTCCCTAACCCTGTGAATATGGAATCTGTTCAAGGATCGCTGCAATCTCCGGAGAAACTTGACCAACCAGCCAGGCCTCGGACCGATCCCATCCAGGCTGCAGTAGAGGGAATCGTGAAGCAACAAGAAAAGGAAAGTGAGTTGACCGAAGGGCTTCCACCTCAACACATCGAACCTGTCTTTAATCAAAAACGACAACTGAACCATTCAGATGACCCAGTGATGACGCCCCCAAACTTCAGTCCAGGTTCAGACAAGTTGAAACCTGAGAGTGTCCTGCAGAACACACAAGTACCAAGAGAAAGTAACAACAGCGTCAATGACAGAGCAAAGGCCAACATGGGGCGATTCACCAGTACCAATATGCTTCATGTGCAGACGGACCACCCACCTGCTCCCACAGCCATGCAGACCTCTCCAAGGGCAGCGTGGACATCGCCAGGATCACGGCTCAAGCGCAAGAGGGAGCGCTCTCGGAAATCCAGCACACCGACAATTGCCAACATGCTGCAGGCTGCACAGAACCCGCAGAATCAGAGCGCCCCGGTCGTCATGGTACCGAGCATGCAGACGCCTCTACTACAAGTGGTGAACCCCGCGATGAGTCAGATGATCGGACAGATGCCCGAGGGAGGGCTGAACCAGCAGCAACAACTCATGTACCTGTCCCTGGCCATGCAGAATCCACATCTGAATGCGCAAATGTTACAGAACCAAGACCTCTCAGCGCTCAGCTTGGCCGCTTCCCAAGGTCAGCTGAACTTTGGTCAGGGTCAGGCCGGACTGGGTCTCGGTGCTGGTCAGCAGGTGAGCCCGGTCCCCGGTCAGCCTGACGTGAGCGTGCTGCAGAACCAGTTGAGCATGCTCCAGGCGCTCACCATGATGCCCTCGATGGCTGGCGTCAACCCTGCCCTACTCCAGAGCCTGCAGGCCATGCAGAGTGCCGGGCTCGTCGGGCTGCAGAACATGGCCACGCTACAGCCACAGATCCAGGAACAGATGCTGCGACAGTTTGCGCCTCTCCTGGTGCAGAACCAGCAGGCGTTCCAGCAGCTCCTGCAGCAGGGGATGGCCGCCGGCCCGGGCACAGACCTGATGGCCCAGGTACTGGCACAACAACAGCAGCAGGACCAGGACGACACAGACAGCCTACGGGCGGCAGAGGAGAAAGGCCAAACTGAGAGCAGCGGCCAACTAGAAGAGGCACCTCACTTGTCCCAAAATGGCACGAGCGACGCCACGACTGCTCCACTGTGCAGCAACCCAGCAGGCGACACCACCCAGCCTCCAGCTCCCTCTGAAAGTGAATACTTGGCTAGAAAGTTGTCCCCACCGGCCACACATCCAGGGTCTAGATTACTCTCCCACCAGCATACTGTGCCCCCAAACTGCAGACAGGTAAACACGTCGAGTTCTGACCTGGAGGACAAGCCCTCGTCCCCAGCGGATACCCCTATCCCCAACCCGGCCAACCTGACTGAGGCCGTGACCGCCGTGGTCCAGAGCCAGGACGTCTTTGGGGACGATGAAGACGATGATGCGCCTCATGTCGAACCACCTGTAAGGAAGTATGCGGTGAGGAAACCCCGCAACCACATACGCAGAATCAGTAACTGTAAAACTCCGAATAAGGACCTGGTCCTGGATCCACCGCTGTCACCGTCAGAGAAGTCTCCAGTAGTGCGGACACTGACGTTTGAGCCCAGTGCCCAACCACCTTCTGACCCTGGGACGGAGGAGGGGGGCGAGCTGCCTGAAGAACCGTCCGAAGCTGAGGCCATCCCTGACCACCACATCAGTATGAACAGCATAGGCACCAACACAGACGAAGATGGGTGCCTGGACAACACCGCCGAAGACATGGACACCAGCTGTCAGTCGGATGACGGAGTCCTGCTCGGGACAAACATGGCCTCCACCGCCACCATGACCAATGAGGAACAACTCAACGAGCTCGACCAGTTGATCGATGACGAAATGGACATGACTGCAGGCAATGAGAGCGACCATGTGAGCGACATGGCGAGTAATGCTGATGATCCGATCCCTGAGTTCAGCCAAGGTGACGAGGACACATGCACCAGCGACGCCAGGCTAGAACAGACCGATGAAAACACGGATGAAGCCAACACCATAGAAGACACAGAGGAGCGGTTGCCGTTTGATTACACTGAAGATGATAGTTTGGTGGACCAAGACGGGGAAACTGAGCCCCAGGATGAAGAGACCACTCTGCCCGACGACCCCGATGACCGGTCATCTCAGGTAACCGACACCGACACGGTGGAGAATCACACGCTACCGGATGATATGAGTGACGGGGAAAGTGACGTCCTGGACGAGGAGTTGCCCTCAAATAAGACCCCTCCCACAGAGACCGCTGAACAGTCGTCTCAAGATGGCGAGGACCGAGACATGGACAACAATGACCTAGAAGGTAAGCCTTGTGATGCCGCAGTTTAACACTGTGATCTGTAAGACTTCTCCAATTTATAATGTCATGGATTATTAACTTTTCAACGGGTTGGGTTCAATTTCGCTATTTATGGGAAGGTGAGAAATATGTGTATAACAAAAATAAAATGCCCAAATATATATGCTGCAGTGGAGTTAGTGACAATAAGTTTAGCACAAAGATTGAGGATGCATTTGCTTTCATTTTGTGATAGAGAATAAAGTAATGCCGCTGTTCTTTGGTTCTGTTCATCTTCTAAAACATATCCTTGTAAAATATTAATAATCATTCTGCATAAGTCGTATAAAAAGTGACAATCAAATAATTAATAATTTGATTACTCCATGTCCAGACGAGTCGGCTGACTCGGGGGACGAGATGCCCAAGCTCATCTACCCGCGCACCTTTAACATCGGGGACGTGGTGTGGGGCCAGACGCGCGGCTACCCCTCCTGGCCCGGCAAGCTGGTCGACGAGGCCGCTGTCAGGGGCAACCACCACAAGACCGAGCTAGGCAAAGTGAGAACACATTACTGAGTAGTGAAATACTGATCAATTACAGAGGTTACTTATGGTGTGAAATAGTACAAAGAGCAAACTGTTCATGTTTATTCTCCGTCTTCGATGAGTGGATAACGTCGATAGTCCGATATATCGGAGTAATAGGTTGTCCCAACTCCCATAGAGATCAATGTTAAAAATGGGGGGGACACATCGTGCTATTTCTGATAGGAAGAATCTGTATGGAGATTGAAAGTCGTCCCATAGGAAATGGCTTGAGAGTGTAGAAATTAACATAAATAAGTCTGTATCAGGAGAGTGACGAGATGATGTCATAATGATATTCTAAAAATAGAACGAAAGTAGGTCGGGAATGCCCCCATCACCACTGGGGGCGGCCATATTGAATAAATTTGCATATTACCAATACAATCTCCTCACACAAATGAGCTCAGACTCTCAATCCATGCTGTATTGGGGTAAGGGGGTAAAAGGGTGAAGGGGATGTCATGGCAATGTCATGGGGATGTCATGGCACTGTCATGGCATTGTCATGGCACTGTCATGGCATTGTCATGGTACTATCATGGCATTGTCATGGCAATGTCATGGCATTGTCATGGGGATATCATGGCAATGTCATGGCATCATCATGGCAATGTCATGGGGATGTCATTGCATTGTCATGGTCAGGAATACCCCTTTCCTCCACGGGGGCGGCCATATTGAAAATCTGCTGGTTCCTCGGTCTCTCACTAGGGGGATAACGTCGATAGTCCGATATATCAGAGTCTTAACTTGGCCCAAGTCCCATAGGAATCAGTGTTAAAAATTTGGGGGGGACACTGTGCTATTTCTGGAGTAAAGAATCTGCTTGGAGATTGAAGCTGTCCTCATAGAAAATGCCTTGAGAGTGTAGAAATGAGCATAAATAAGTCTGTATCTGGAGATTGACGAGATGATGTCATAATAATATTCTAAAAATAGAATGAAGGTAGGTCGGGAATGCCCCCATCACCCACTGGGGGCGGCCATATTGAAAATATGCTGGTTTCCTGTTTCTCCGTTTTCGTCCAGTCGATAACATCAATAGTCCAATAAATTGGAGTCTGAGGTCGTTGAGAAGTGGTCAGAGATGGGTCAGGAGGGGTTCAGGAAGTATTCAGGAAGTGTTCAGGAGTGGTTCAGGAGGGATTGTGAAGGTGTCAGGAGGGGTTCAGAAGGGTTTCAGGAAAGGTTCAGAAGGGGTTCAGGTTCGGGGAATGCAAAACTTCAAGTACATTTCATTTCGTTTTATAAACCAAAGAATGGATAAGACGGAGATTTTGGTTTACTAAACCACATCGAGAATCTATAAAGTCGATCAAACCAGAACTTGTATTATTAGCTAAGTTTTCTTGTTTTGTAATCAACAGAATGGTCTGTACAAATTTCAGCCATCAGATTGTTTTGTACAATGTATTCCTAGATTTCTGACATTTGAAGTATGGTTTTATAATTTTACAAGACTCGTGTAATGTTAAAGACGAATTATGATTTCACCGAGGACATCACGTTGTGTTTAGGGGATTAGTTACCGAGTTCTGTTCAGAGTTGATACTTTCATGGCCACGTCCTTCCAGCTCAGTTTGATTAGAACGTAGTAAAAAAGTAGAATATATATCCCAAGTTTTTGTGATATAACCAGAAAAAAACATTTGTAGAATCTGTCAAAATGTTCTAGGATTCAGAATGTGCTTTACATATATTAATGTCCTGCCCTGTTTCCCCCTTTTAGCTGTGGGTGCGCTGGTTCGGGGACCACAGCTTCACCCAGGTGCAGCCCGAGGAACTCAAGACGCTCTCCGAGGGCCTCGAGGCGCATCACCACGCCCGCAAGAAGTACCGTCGGTACGTACCCGTACACTAACACCCCAATGAGCTTACCCCCATATGTGACATCTGAAGACTTGTAACTAAGTCTCATAGATCCACTGACTCTTTTGTGCTGCCCTAAATTAAAACCCTTTTGCTGTTAAAGCACTCTACAAAGATCAAATATGTATACTTGCACTTCAGAGAAACAAATGAATACATATAGTGCATTAAGAACGTGCAGGTTCAGCTCCTCGTCATTCACTCTACATGGTTCTAAATCAGTATGAAATCCATCTTAATTCAAGAAATAAAAACGGTGTAAGATGAGAAACCTGCAGCTGAATTTTGAGGTCACTTTAGCTCTGTGTGCATGTCCCCTATTACCGCTCACTAAAAGTGTAGGGGTATGGTCTCTATCTTCTCATAGATTCGATCATTCCATAGATACGGTCATCAAGGACAGGATTGTCAAAATCATGTTCTCGCCGTGATATAACCTTAGATGTTGATACGGCGTAAAACCCCAATAACCAACCAACCATTCCCCGTATAAACGTCCACCGTTGTATGTCCTCAGTGGCCGTAAGATGAACATGAGTCTGGAGGCCGCCATCCAGGAGGCCATGCTGGAGCTGGACCGTCAGGCCATTGCCGCCGCCGCCCCGAAGCCCGACAAGGGGCCTCCTCCTCCCAGCACCCCCGCCCCGGGGCCCGATCCAGCCACTCCCACACCGCCTCTCGAAACCACCCCGCCCGGCCTCGTCAAAACCAACAAGGCGCGACCACCCAAAAAACGCAAGAGGTAACACAGGATCTGGGTGTGTAGGAGTAAGCGACAGTTCCCAATGTTAAAGGGAAAACAAATAATCAGTGTATATGTATACATAGACATCTATATTTATTTATGTACACAAAAGAAGCGTTCTGTGGTATTTGGACAAATCACACAACATTTATGGGTATGATAGACACCAAGACTGCATTTTGGAAACTGAAGTTGTTTACGTTCTTGAAGATTACTGATCTTTGATTTCGTAAACGTGGAGCCTTGGTAGACATTTTACGCAGATTGTTTGAATTGAAAACCTTTTGTCGTTGTCAAAAGTGCAATCTCTTTGGAGGGTTTTCCAAAGACAAATTATCCAGCAGCCTTTGCTTAACTCGATGTGATTATGTTTATGGACAATTGAAATATGGAATGTCTGCTCTAGGCGTGCAAATATTTTAGGTATGATAGCTGTATTCAAAAGGAAGAACAACGTATGACTAGTAGGCTTTAATAAGATAAATAAGGTATCATGTTCAGTAGTATCAGGATTACAATTAATCACAAAAAAAGTATTATTTCGATTTGAGCGTTCCTTGATCTATATTATGCCGTTCTAAATTTATATTTGCTCGTTTAGGCAAACTGTGGACGCCCACATGTTAGTATGCCATATGTATGAGTTGTAACCGTATTCATTTCAACGATTAAGACGTTATTCTACTCGAAATAATCGTTAATTAGATGTATGGATATTGCACAACATTCTGTCGCATCCGAATATGATGAGGCTCATAGTTTGCCATATATATATCTGTTCGTGTTTGCTAAAGTTGAGTTCGATTTCCCCCTTCTCTTCATACGTTTATATGCTGGTTCTGTATGTGCATAAGATGTCAAAATATTACCATAATTAAGAGATGTTGAACTAGACAGCGTATCTTTATGTAGCAAATACATTTAAGAATCTCTCAAGTCTTTGTTCCTGATTGTTGTAAATTACTTCAACTTATGAAACACCTATACAGTAACTACATTTTTTCCTTTTTTTTTTCTTTTTCGTTTAGAAGAACACGTGATTTTATTTCAGTGTATGTGCCATGATCTAGATCTAAGTCATTTCCATTGAAACAATTTTAGGGTAACGTGAGTTAAATACACTCAACCAAGAATCAATACTTTTAATGGTTTGTTTCGTTTTTCCTTGGTAGTAAGTTTGCCTTGTGATTCCCACGCCTGTTATTCATGTCAATGTAGTAGTATTTAGAATGTGTTACTCGTGTTAAGTCTCTTCTCTTCAAAACACTCTTTTTTCTCATTTTTGTCCAAATGGTTCTCGGGAAAGTTTTATCACCAGAAAGAGGTGTACATTTGTGATAAGATTTGTTATGTCGAATTAGTTTTTGAATTTTGTTCAATAACCAAATAGATAAATACTATTTTCGATATTCGATGAGATTTTTTTTATGTAGTATACACCCAGCGAAAATATTGAAGCATGGGCAGACACGATATTGATTGATAATGACCTTAGATCTATGGCCTGTTCCTTGGAACATATCACTAGGTAACTTTTGCAGTAGGTGCTTAACTAGAATCGGTGTGTGCACTACCTTGAAATTAATTTATCACATTTGGCGTGCTTTGCTTGCGAACCCTGATCTTTATTTGGTTATGGCACTCAAATGTTTTATATTTTTTGTGTGTCTAGCACACGATTGAGTATACCAAAATACTTTTTTAATCCGTATTGCCACACTATAATCTCAATCATTGTCATTATTTCGCACAATGTTGAAGTTGTCGTTTTACACCTTATTTTTTCCTGCATTTTGGTCAGGGTGCGTTTTATTCAATCAGTTGTGAACTTATATACTGTGTTTCGTCTGTGTACAGTTCAAGCGTATCGAGTGTACAAGGGATTTTGCCGTGCACTGTTCCTGCTATTTTCATCTGTATATTTCAAGCCGCGTTGGGCCCTCATTGTGTATAGTGTATATTATTCATGTAAATGTCTGTAAAGTTTAATTATATCTAGCAGCTTCTTACCCCGGCGGGTAGTCGCTTATTCGCCGACCAACGTGTTTGATTCTAGGGCTTAGTGGACGCCACGCAATTCACATCAACGATACCCACAGGTCTGCGCTGTGGTCGGCCAAACCTAACATCAAGACCGTTTGAGGATAACTTTGGTTCAGGTTTATGACTTATACAATTTTGCGTCTAGATCTTTGATTAAGGTATGACTTTTTTCCCTCAGTTTGAACCATGGAAAATTGAGATTGTATATAACGTTTGAGATGAAACTTGAATTTCTAGCGAAACGCAAAAAACATATATAAAAATAGGCCAGATTTTTGTCTTTGACATTTCATCAAAATTGTATCACTTTGTCTGATATTGTAGGGTCTTGATGTTAGGTCTGGCCGACTGAAGGCCCAGGCCGGGTCTCGCGGGCCCCGGAGGGCGCCCCGCACTACTTCTCTATTGTAAATGCCAACTCTTAATACAACTGACACCTCGCCGTGCGCACACGGACGACGTGAACACCAACTCTGGGACACGACGATTCCAAGTGACTAGAGATTGATCACACTCAGCACAGAGACCTGCCGCCCGGTGCGGGCTGCGGTGGGCGGCCGGCCTCCCGCGTACCCCCAGACACCCGCCTGTACCCCCGGGCGGGCGGGGCCAGCCGCTCCCCGCAACCCGCACCAGGGGGCAGTGTCATTTGTCCTACCGCGCTGCCTCAAATAAATCAATCGATAATTACCCATTTGTACTAGTTGGAGATTAGGCGTCTCACAGGGACGCCGACTTAGGTATGAGTTTCTCGTGGTCACCGGTTAACGTGGTGGTCGGTCGCCGGGCCCTCCCTCGGTGAATCTGAAGTGTATCATAGTCAATATATATATAACCACTGACGAGGGAGACGTGTGTCTCGTCGTCGTGCACATGTAACATGTTAACTGTACGTTATCATACTATTGGTACATGTTTCAGTGTATTTGTACTCCAAGTTAAGATGGCCTGTGCTTTAAATGGACTACAGCCCGACCTTGATGGCGGACAGAGGGGGGCAAGGAGCGTATCGTTTTTACCCGGTCTTATGGTGGAACTTGCTCCCCCAGAGGTAAATAATAAACCCATGTGAAAACCGTTCAAACTTGTAGTAATCGACCCCCATTTGACTGGTAGTCTGTTTGGAGAGTGTACATATTTTTGGATTGTAGGAGTAGGTGCCGCTGTGGTCGCCGGCCCCACCCTCCCCCACGGGTCGACGTCGGCGGCCCGGGAAGCCGAGATTCCAACTTAATATTGTATATCTATTATGCCATGGATTTCAACTCCAGTAGTCAAGTTGGGTTCAAAAGGACACCCAGTCTGTTAATGTGTATCTTCAATCCTAAGTGATATATGTATGTTATAGTTGTTACCCCATTGTATAGAGAGTCACTTATATAGTAAAGATATGCAAATACCAGAAAAAAACGATATTTGTTGTCTTTTTTCAATGTTGTTATGAAGATTATTTTTGCTGCGGTGGCGTTTCTAATGATATCAGATTAAGAGCAACGCCAGCGAAGCCTTACTGTCGGAGGTTTTTCATTGTATAAAGTCACTGAGCCATGAAATCACTCTGTTGTGTTGGCCCATGCTCAATTTGTAACAGTTATAGATTCCAACTAGGCGTCATGGCTGGTTGGACTTGACTGACCACTCCCCCCCCCTCTACCCCTCTACCCCTCAGGTGTTAACCTCTCCTCTCATTGGTCACAGAAGTGGTGGTCTTAGAAGTAGGAGGGGTAAGAGGTATGACTGACAGGTGAGGCACGGCTGGCTCCACAGAAGCGCTACGTCACCGTGGGCCGGACACGCGACGGGTGGTTCTAATTAAAGACTGTATTACACTATGCATTGTCTGGTTCACGTTTGGGCCGTTTCATACGCGTTTTTGCAGACGCAATTAGCAAACGCAAATCTTATTGCCCAATGCGAAGTATAGAATATGAAAACGCGTACCAACGCGTGCCAAAACGCATAGTATAATTTACTTTGCATTGGGTCTGACACGTAGTTTAATATGGCCTAAAATCAACCACAACGCGAACCAGACACTTTGGGCGCCCACAACTGACGCAACCATAGCCCCGACACCTAGTTTAATACGGCCTGCTCGTAACCCAAACCACTGCCCGCCCGACCACCCCTCCCCCTCCTGCCACTCCGGTCTCTACGGTAGCCTATAGGTACAATGACCTCCCCCCAACACACACCTCTACTGGGGGGGGGGGGGGGGGCGGTAGAAGGATTACATTATGGGAGAGAGTTCCAGTCTGAACCCCCTCCATCCCCGCCTGGATCAGCCACCCCCCCCCCCCCCCTTCCCTTCATTGTACCTATAGGCCACCGTAGGTCCCACCGCGACTCAGCGTAGGGGGTAGGCCTACAAGTGGGGGATGGGGGGGGGGGGGGGGGGGTTCCGGTGACTGCGAGGGGGTGGGGGTGGGGGTGGGGGGGGGGGGGTTGGAGAGCAAGGTGGCCGGGACTCTACTGATTGCCACCGCAGATACCGGACCCCAGTACAGGGGTCCGGACAATTCTTGTTCTTCTTACACTTGAATTGAAGGAGAAAATTTGAAGGAATAGCCACTTCGTTTCCTTCTTGCTTGTACCAATGAAAATAAATTTATATATGTTTTATGGGCGAATTGAGAAAGCTTAGGTCCAAATTGAGAAAGGTAAATCTTAGCCATCGAAATTGTAAGCTTTATAAGAAGCCAAGTTTAATAACACTAAGCCAAGAGCTAATAATTAAGACCCATATGTTTGACAATTTTTTATTCGTCCTTCTTTTTCAAATTTCTATAATATCTATCCTCTGGATTTCGTGTAGACGTCTATGTCAGTATGTGTATTGGGGTGGGGGTCTCATAGAAACTAAAGGATTTAGTGTTATGTCTAAAGTGCTGCCAGGTTAGTCCTATATATATCGGAAGCTGTTAATATACCTTAAAGAATTCTAATTATAGTTGGCACAAAGTCTCAGCTTTTAGAGAAGACAGCGATCTATCTATTCACGAATGCCTATTTCTCTAAACCTACAAGTACAACTGGGTCAATATAATTATCATTCCTGATTACCGTGCATTATTAAGAGATGAGTAATTCAACTTTGAACAAAGCTAGGACAGAAAAACTGTCGAACAGGGGAACAAATAGTCCATGTCCCCTGGCCTACCGTGGCGCCAAACTGGTCCGACGGTCCCGCCATCTGACGGGTTCGGCGGGAACCAACCACCGGAAGTGGCGCCGAGGCCATGTTGAACTTCCGGTCCCGGTGTGAGCGTCGTGCGTCGAGGTAAGTTTCTACGGTTTTCAGCCTCAGTCTCTGGACGTCTGTGTTTTATACGCATCTGATATAACTCTGGTAACAAAGGAGTGTCTACTTCACTGTATTGCTCACACTGATCCATCAAAAAACAGCGATTCGAACCTTTGTTCGTTGTTGTGAGCCAGCCCCGACCCCCGCTCAGTGAGAGGTTCCCCTCCAAAACTGTTGGGAAGATTCCAGTTACGGGGCCCCCTCCTCTCCTGCACTGACTTAGTGACTAGGAATAGGGACGAGTTAGCCTTTTAGGTATGAATCCCAGAGATTGTTTAGAAGAGAGGGATAACTTATCTAGTTATATTCAGCTCTAGATGTAGTTGTGCATAGGAAACATTGTGCCGTTCAGAAGGGGGCCCCTATTCTGAAAGTGTCCCAAACTGTTTTGTTTGAAATTCTAAATGCATCGTTTATCTTTAAAATAAAATACATGTTAATAGGATACAGGTTCGTTTGAGATGTGCTTTCATATTCTGCAACTTTGGTCAAATCGAATACATGAGGAGATGTGACACCGTGCTCCAGAGTGCCTGGTCCGTGGTCTGTCACACTCACAGACCACGGACCACCCTGACTCTGTGTGAGTGTGACCAACTAGCTCTGTTACTCAACTTACTGTTAGTGTTAGCCTTCCCTGTAGGTTGTACTGCGTTACCGTGAGCATTGGTGTCGATGGTTTGGCTATGTGACCAACCATCAAGAGCATGAGTGATCAGACAAATGGCCTTTACTGCCAGTGTACTGGCTTTTGGTCTAGAACTATAGAAGTAATGTTTTTACAAGTTGTAACCGTTACAAGTTAATTTCCAAAGTTTTTTTCTTCTTTTTTTTTTTGTCTAGGGCCTAGGGCTAGGCTACTCTATGTTTTGAGTTTATACATAATTTACTATAATTATACTTTAATTTACTTAAGAATAGAAAATAATTATGGACACAAATATTTTAATCTTTATCAAAATTGCAAAATTTGCGTCAGGTTATCTCCCAGAAATTTTGGTCAAGCCCTAAGGCCTAACTTAGGCCTACTAGATTTTTGCAATTGCCAGAGCATGGTGCTAAATTGTCTATGCTGTCAAATGTAAACATGAATAGAATGAACATCCTAGCTGACGCAAAAATCTATGAATAGTCAAATCTGGCCCAATGATCTGTTACTACTTTGTACGTTTTAAACCTACAACCTACAAGTACAATAGAATATTAAAGTTGAGAATGGATCTTAAGATTAGCACTGTATTCAGTAGGTATTTTTAATTTAAAGGCTACGTCGTTGGAAACAACACATTTCTTGATTGTTTAGCTGTGTAATTCCAGCTTTTTGTAGTGAATTCCATCCTGGGGTTAACATTTTCTCATTTGTTTTTCCAGGGGCTGAAACTTCGTCAGAAGTGAACATGGTTGCCAACATGCATCTACGTCCACGCTGTTTCCTCGACATTGAGATCGCAAACAAACCAGGTATTTTAAGAGGTTTGATCTAATTTACAAAACTGCTTTGCAGATGGTACCCCGTTTAACATATTGGCCATCAGTTGAGCATTTTATAAAAACAAAAAAACAATTAGTTCTCTCCCGTTTGATAGTAACTCACAATCACTATGACGTGCATAAACAATTATTGTTTTCATAAAACACGTGATCTTGTTTTTAAAACCCAGAATTAAGATAAGCAACGTGTGAGTTATTCTCAAGTGATTTTGTTTTCCTTATTTCAGCTGGTCGGGTAGTTATTGAATTATTCTCAGATATTACTCCAAGAACATGTGAAAATTTCCGCGCACTATGCACAGGTAAGTCCCTTTTCACATTCCATTTATTTGGGTTTTTTTTCGTGAAAGAATTTTGATTTCAACATGTATAGACATTCCTTGGCAGCAAATGTAGACAATTGATCAATTTTGTTTTATCATGCTGTCCGCAGCTAAGGTGTGCCTTCAAAATCATAGCAAACAATTAAAATACTACGGTAATGGAAATTATTAGCTTATAGTTCCATTTTCCATATTGTCATTTTATGTTTTGCAATCATATTTTTAAATCACCGAATTGCTCTATAGATATCAAATAAGATAAACATTGTTCAACTCACAGGGGAGCGAGGGCTCAGCAAAATGTTGGGCAAGGCGTTACACTACAAAGCGGTGCCGGTTCACCGAGTCATCAAGAACTTCATGATCCAGGCCGGAGACTTCACAAACGGTAACTCAAATCTGTCTGTTAATAGGTATAACAGCAGAGGTACTTTGGATGGGGTTTTCACCAGAAACACTTTATGGTTGGTTGTTTTTTTAATGTATGGTCTTATGGGTGGTTAGTCACTGATCCATAATCATATTTCTACATATTTTTGACAAATTTATGAAGCTGTAGGCTAACAGATTAGAATTAGCCTACAGAGCTGATTTTCATGAGCCAAGACTAAGTGTTTCAGAAAAAGCAAAACTAGACTTTTCCCCCTGAAATTTAAAGGTATTTCTAAACTATAAATATATTAATGTTTGGTGCCAAATTGAAGCTCTAATCATAGGTAAATATGCTAGATGACTCCCATTCCTGGATATCTTATGGCGTAAGAGCGCATCAGGGGGTTTTAAAGGCAAAAATGGGGAAAATTTTAGGATTTTCATCAAATTGTCCACTTTTTTACCCTATTTTTCAACTTTTAGGGTACTTTCATGTGATGCATTTACACATGTTTGGTACCAAATGAAAGCTCTACTCATGCCTTATCTGCCTGAATTACTCTCATGTCCAGTTCTCTAATGGCGTAAGAGCGCAAGAGCATTATTCAATTCTATTATTAGGAAAAAAAATTCCCCCTTAAAACATTTATGAAGGTTAGACTAAACATCCAATTATCTTAATTCAAACAGTTTTTCACTTCATTTGGCTCAGACTACCTGATTCAACTCTCTGATAAACTATCTGGCCGTTTTTGAAAAACCTTCTGTTATACCTACTGTTAAGGGAATTGTAGCCTTTTATGTCCCCGGAAAAGTACTCCCCACGCTTGGCTGGGACCAAGCCTGGTAAAGTGGCTTCATGGGCTAATTTGGTTAAGACCCAGTAAGATATTTAGTAGTCTTGCATTCATTAAAGATATAGGTATTTCCTGGATAATAATGACCAGCTGTAGCTTATAAGGGGGTTACATGTCCTATGTATTATTGTAATTTGTATACGAATTTCTCTCCTTGGTTTACATGCCGAGGCCTTCCCTATTGAAGTTCAGCAATTTGATATTGCCTTAATATGAATCACAAAATTATTTATAGACATTTTCTTAGGCTGGAGTTTTACAGTGGACCTTTGATTCTAGGAACCCAGTCCCCAAACAATTTGGTGTTGTGATAAATTATCGTTTTGTCCTTTACGCAGGTAACGGAACAGGAGGAGAATCTATCTATGGAGGAGTTTTTCCAGGTAAAGCATTTCTTGCGTTTATTTGATTTGAAGTGTTGTTTCTAAAGTTTCTGTAGAGATAGAATATCTAAATACACAGTTAAAACAATAGTTTCTCATCACAAATAATTTGTAAATGTTTTCTCCTGCCGAAATCACCTTTACTTAGTCTCTTACATTTTAGTATACACATGTACAGTTTTTAGAACTGGCATTTTTATCTTGCTGGCATAGGACATTGTCCTAATTCTAAACAGAGGACCATAGAGTGTTGAGTTGTGTGGTTTGCAGCGAGCAGTGCTTACACACCCTGAGCTGTGACTTTCTGATCCAGATGAGAACTTCCAAGTGAAGCACGAGAAGGAGTTCATGCTGTCCATGGCCAACAGGGGAAAGGACACCAACGGGTCGCAGTTCTTTATGTAAGCGCACGCTGTTACCTATGACAGATTGAGTCTACTTAAGGTTTTCTTATGACAAAATAAGTCTAATTTAGGTTTTCTTCCGTTTGATAATTTGCAAGACTAGCTCAAATATTATGACCTTAGGAAACTTTATTAAGTGCGTACATAATTTTTAGGTTCTTTCATGATATTCTTGATAATTTGATGATTTATAGTCGACTGGCTAATTCTAATAGCCTCGGGTAAAATTATTTGACGAGTTTAATGAATAACGACATTAAGGCTATAGCCAAGCAAAATAACGTCGATTGATTGATTCAGTATTCTAATGAAAAGTACTGATAGTTAATGTTTGAATGTGTTTCCTACAAACAGAACAACCGCCCCAGCTGCACATTTAGATGGGTGAGTACTGACTAAAATTGTTAGTGTAATACTTTGTAAAGATAAAATTCAAGCTATCCATTTTCATACATCTACCATTAAATACATTGCTACATGTACATGTATCCACTCTATCTCAATGTTATGAAATGCTGTGAAGATAGGTTGCATCGTAGGTTTTGTAAATTCTTACGTTCATTTTGACAATCAGTTATATACATATATTTACATATTGATCTCTGTGTTTTCCCTCTCTCAGTGTACATGTGGTGTTCGGTCAGTTGCTCTCGGGGAAGGATGTTATACGCGAGGTGGAGAACCTGCGAGTAGACGACCACAGTCGACCGATCGCCAAGGTCATCATCGCTAACTGCGGGGAACTCGTACCACAAGCCAGGGGCAGAGGTATGTCTGTATCTGGATAAAACAAACACGTCACACTGAATGGGTTTTCAAGAATTTATTACAATAGCAGTTACAGAGGTTAAGCAGTACAGTTGTTACTTGTTTGGGTTGGGATGTGAAGGACTACCAAAATTATATTGCACTCTTAAATCTAGTTTTGATAAGACCAGTTAGAGGTAATGGAGAAGCTGCAAGTGTTATTTTACTACCTTTATAAATCAGTGCAATTTTCACCCATTTCTGTCTCAAAGCATGAATATTGTTTCTTAGTCATACCAACGATTCTACAAAGTAGTGTAGCTATATTATTTTTGGTCATACGGATCAGATGATCACAGTTTTGCCATCTTAGTTTGAAGTACTGTAAACGTTGTCCAGATTCCTGGTTTCCACAGTACATGTACCAACTCATTCCCCACCTATCTTTTAACAGCCACCAAGAGGCGGGGTCGGGCAGGCTCCGTGTCCTCCGACTCAACCGACTCGTCGTCTGACTCGAGCAGCTCAGACTCCTCCGACAGCTCGTCTTCTGACTCCGAGTCAGACTCTGATGACAAACACAAGAGGCACAAGAAAAAGAAACGGAAAGTCCAGAAGAAGAAAGATCGGAAAAAACGGAAATCTGAAGGGTATGCCCAGTTTCATTCTGCATATAGCACATAGAGGAAAGTACATCACTTTTGGGATTTAAGTTCCTTCCTTATAATTTTGTAGAATATCATGTTTATCAAAGTTATGAATTACAGTACGATGTACACACTAATTTCACAATAATCGTTTTTTTTATCTTGTTCAAAGGAGTGGAGACGAGAAGGGGAAGTTTTTCTCGAGCGTTCGCCCCGATGAGATCCCCGATATCCCGGCCCACAGGTTCCTCTACAGGGGCAGCCCACCAAAACGTGATAACGACAAGTAAGTTGTCTAGATATACATCCATGTAAATCTTTAGCTCTTTTTTTATATATTTTCATCGCAGTTCTATGTATAACTTTGGTGATAATTACTAAGAGTCACTTACAAAAATGTTATGAAATAAGATCGACCATAAACCAGTTACAGATAATATGATGTCTTGTTTGTAAAACCTACAAGGTGTATGTCTGTTATCCTTACCCTGTCCATTCTTATTCCCTAGATATTTGACAAAGAAAATTACGGGGTTCCTTTTAAACCTTTCCATTAAAATATATTATTGACTGGTTGTATTTTCTCATATATTTTCTTGTATATTTACTGTATGTCCCATCCTTCATTCATGAGATTTACTGGCTCTGTATAAAGATGGAGTATTAATAACTAACCCTTGGTTGACAGAGGAGACGGTGACAGACGGGACCGACGCGGGCCCCCGCCCCGTCAGAGGGCCAGCTCGTACCGCTCCCAGGTCCACTACACCCGCTCCGGCCGTAAGATCAAGGGACGAGGTACTGTGGTAAGGAAAAACAGTTTCTGCATTATTTAATCCACTTATGAAGCATGTAAAAGGTATGCTGAAACAATTGTTTTGATTCGTCCAAATCCCAAAAGAAATATATCAGAAGGAATGGATGGTTTGAATTTTAGAACTGATTGATTTTTGCAGTACAAAATTATTATAAATATGTGCTGGACATTTAAGCTAATACATTTTTCTGCGAATAAACCCTGAAGGAGCCTATGAAAAGGCAAAACATGTCGGTTAATAAAATCGACAAACATGACAAACTCAACTCTTTGTGTTGGTTCGACAGTTATTTCGATGTTTGATTTTTAATCAATATATTTTTCAAATTAAATTTTCACCTGAAACTGACCAGTAATCTCTTGAATATAAAATATCCACTATCAACAATACAGAGACTTGCAGTTTAATTTGTTCTATGATATTATCTTAAAATTATTGTGTGTGGGCCTTTCAGGAAGATTAAGGAAAAAATTGTTAGAAAAATGAATTTGTTCAATATGAAAAGGTCGAGTTATGAAAGGTTGAGATTGAAAAGTTGGAAATTAACCAATGTTTCTGTTGTTTGCTGTAGCGCTTCAGATCCCGGTCCCGGGAGCGAGAGCGTAGTGCGACCCCACCCCACTGGAAACGGGAACAGGAGCGACTGAGGCCGTACTCTAAGGAGGCCTCGCGGCGCAGCGTACAGGAGGGGGAGAGGTAAGGGGGGCAGGGGGTGGGAAGTCAGGGACATTACTAAAGGCCTTATCTTTGGCAAACGACTTCAAAAAAGAATTGTTAGCTCAGGTCTGAAACTGTTGATTTTAACTTCCAAACTAATGTTGATTTCTCTGTAGAGATGTATCTATTATCATAAAGATTTTTGTTGAAATCAATTCCTCCTGTTCTGTTTTCCCAAAATTAAGAATTTAAAGAAAATTTAAAGATACCTATTCACTAGTAATGAATGCATGTTTCCCTGACAGTCGTTGGAGAAAAGGTGACAAGTTGGCGTATGAGGACCGCTGGGGCCGGCACCGGAAGGACTCGTCAAGTGAAGAGGACCGGTTCAGTCGTAACAAGTCCAACACGAAGGCACGGGTAGAGGAGCGGCTCAGACAGGAGGGCACGCAGGGACTCAACCAGCGCTTCCAGAAAAAACAGGCCTCGGACCACGAAGACAGGTAAAGATACTGATGACCATTGCCCAGAGTGCCCAGTAGTTTCAGTATTTACTGTTTCAGGGTGCCCACGCAAGTCTTAAAAGTCTTAAAAAGGTATTAAATTGATTTTTCCAAATTTAAGGCCTAAAAAAGGTCTTAAATTTCTTATTTTTCTTACAGGAGGTCTTAAAAAGGTCTTAAATTGGATCTGATTTGAAACTGAAAATCAAATGAACGGTTCAACAAAATTACACTTTCTTGCCATGTGTTCATACATCCAGCCTTATCCAAAGAGATTCTACTTAACACGTGGCAATCGGGTCTTAAATTTGTCAAACTTTGGTCTTAAATAGGTCTTAAAAAGGTCTTAAATTGATTTTTGAAAAAGCGTGTGTTTATTTTCATTATTTAGATGATAAAAGAAGCATTCCTACCGTGAGAAACCTAGAACCACCTGTATCATTAAGAATAAGATCAAAACGGGTTTGACACTAGGATCAGGCTTACTATTTGTATGAAAGGTTGTCACTCTATAAAGAAATTTTATGTTATGAAGTAAAGTTTACCATTAAATCGTCCGGCAGTGATTGTTATCTTCAACATATAAATGACTGAAAACTTTTTTCCCCTTTCTGTAGCTCTGAGGAACGAAAGAAAAGGTCAAAGAAGGAGAAAAAGTAAGTACACAATGCACTTGTAACCCCATTCTCCAGTGTTTGTAAGATCAGTAAGGTACAATCGTGCTACTTAGGAATGCCTATGAAAACATATGGCTGATTTGTATTGATTTTCTGTATTCTGTGCCTCTTAGATTTTACAGTCATGACAAATTTCATGGGTTAGTTTTAATGAAAAAGCGTTTCTTCCCCATCAGAGTAAAAATATTATGCGTATACTTTTAGTACATTTTCAGCAAAAGTTTTAATCAGATATGAGTGTTTTACATGTCGAAGGTCTTTTGCTCCTGGACTGGGTGGTTTGTTCTCATCAAGTTATAATATTATTTGAAACCTCTCATTTGTATAGGCAGAAGAAACATAAACACAAGAAGCGGTCTCGGTCGTCGCGCACCGCACGTCCCCGGTCCCCGCCCCAGTCCTCCATCTCCTCGCCCAGTACGTCCGGGGACGAGGCACCTGAACCCACCGACATGTTCGGGCGGCACGACACACGCCAAGTCACAGCACAGTACAGGCAACGGGACGTCCCACTCAGGTACGCTATTTACCCGGGGATATGCATGTAGTTGTCATAAGATGTGTACGGGTTGTCATTATGTAATCAAACTCATTGGAAGAACTTTGTGTATACGAAGAGATGTTAGTAAATACATTTTAAAAAAAAGTAAACTCTACATTACAACAGATATCTCTACCAGGGGTGCCACTTGTCCTATATTTTTCTTACATTTTGAGACCCAAGTGGCAGGCCTTCTATACTACCAATAGAGAACGTTTTTGCGAGCGTTAGTAAGGCATTTATTTGGAATTGCAATTGAAAATGAAAGACTTATGAGAACACCTGCCAGGAGTATATATATAGAACAAGTGCTATTCCCCTCGAAGTTCCAGGCAGCCAGCAGACTTCACGGGGGAATATCGAGTGTCCTGTACATCCCTACAGGTTGTTTAATCTGTCCACCCTAACAAGGACTATCTCACGAATTGGATTTATTAGGAAACATTTTTTTTGACAAAAGGTCTTTTTTTGTATTTGTCAGATCCCCACAGGGCTCCCCCGGAAGACCCAGGATGCGGCACCCTGCGTCCCCACCCACCTCGTGGCGAGAGGAGCGAGCACCGCCCGCACCCCACAACGACAGGTTAGTGTGGTCTGAGAAGGGGTTTACATGGTTTGGGAGATACCTGATAACAAACTCTCACAATTCACCTACATGGAAGACTATCTCCTATGAATGTGGTTTAATAAAAAAAAAATAATAATAATAAACAAAAATATGGTGACCACTTTGAACTGTGAATGGCCCACTGAGTTATCACACCAATGAGGCTCGCTAATTCAAATAGCAATTGCATCAGCTGATCGATTCAAGTTTATTGCAAATTTATTCCGAAAACTATCACTTTGATTTACAAAGTTTGCGTTCTGGTCAGCATGGAGAACCTTCTTGTTATAAAATGGGACAGATTAAGGGTTACGAAAAGAGGGATGAGATGTGCCTTCACGGCAGTTGTCCCTCTTTGTGTAGTTTCTACAAACTCCCGTGGCCTGTCACAGTATAACACAATGCCCAATCCACCAACCGTTTCCCTTCTGCCACAGAATGGTACGTGACCGGACGAACGGGCACCAGCTACAGTCACCAAGGTCAGACACCATTTACACTGTATAAAATATATATTCAGACATTTCTAACCATGTATATCAAAGCACGTGGTAATCACCAAAGTCTATTTATGTGATCTTGGGTATGCAAGCCCCCACAAAAATTCATGCTTTCTTTTCACAGATTTCCAACTTGTGTGCCAGTTATATATTTTGCAGAATTGTCCGCGACTTTGCGATTTCGAATGTAGGTTAAGTTATGTAAAAACAAATTAGGGTTTATACACCCGTTGACCTCGATACAAAAGTTTCTCAGTTTGTCTCCTCTACATCTCAACTTGTGAACTACCCCTAAAGCAGTGTAGATGTACTAACATGAGCCCCTTCTGTCCGACCAGGGGTCCCGTCCGCAGTGTGGAGAGGGTGCCCACCGTACAGAGCATCGTCCACAGTGCCGTGCACGCACCGCGACAGGTACGCAGCACTTTGAGTGCAACATTGTGTAACTTGGACTTTCTTATACTTAGAATTATGTAAAATAAAGTATCTCAAGTTGAAATTGTTTGCTCGTTATCTGAGTGTTCCCCAGTAATCCTGAGATTCACCTATCTACGTTGACCACTTGCAAAGCGTGATTTAACTCTTTAGGTTGTTTAGTAGAAAGTAAATACAGGGTTGGTTGGTTATTGGGGTTTTAACGCCGTAGCAACATCTAGGGTCATATCACGGCGAGAACAGGATTTGACAATTCTGTCTTGGATGATCGAATCTATGGAATGAACGAATCTATGAGAAGATAGAGACCGTACCCCTACACATTTACCGAGGCAGGTGTTCTTTAATGTGCAGGGTCCCATAGGCAGGGCCCTACACACAACAGCCGGTGGCCCGCAAGGAGCCTTTGATAACCCAGTTGTTGCCACTGGGAGACATGCAGAGGGGAGTAGCAGCCAGACCACCTCAGCCCAGACTTGAACCCGGGCCGCCCGCGCAGCAGACGGACACTCTAACCACTTCACCACCCCACACACCTGTAAATACAGGGTACCATGTTACAAAATCACCAGAAGGATCTTACCAATTCAGCCTTACTTATGTCAGCCTGAACCTTAATTATAATCTACATTTTGAATGCATTCGTTTTTAAGCTATACTATTTGTAAATTATGAATTTACCGAGTTTCCCCCTGTCTCGGTAGCCGATGTACCCCCCACCGGCTGGCCGGAGCCCCGCCCACCAGGACCTGCCCGTACACTGGATAAAGAAGGAGAGGTCACCCGGAGAGATAAGGTCATCCTCCTCAAGGTCAAGGTCACGCTCAAGGTCAAAGGAAAGACAACAGGTAACATTCAGGGAGAAAATGAGCTTCACACATTAATTTCTGTGTTACTTTCTCCTTTCGATTTTAATTTTGTAGGCTATCCAATTCAAGTACAAATCACCCTTTCTAATTCAGTTTTTTGGGACCAAAACATTGGTTCGGTATTATAAATTTGAAAACAGTATAAATTCAATTACTTAATTCATTTTCGCACCCTACTTTCCAGAGTAGTCATTCAGAATGACAGTAAAGATAAATGAGTTAGTTTGAAACCATAAATCAGACGAATATACACATAAGTGTTAATACTAAGTAGCAGTGAACAAAAAAGTAAACTTCCCTGACCTATAAATATAACGTGATCACAGAGGTCCGAGTACCAGTACCCCGAAGCCCCGAGCGCTCTGCGACTGGAGGACGTGCCGCTGCCTGGCCTCTCCCCGCCCACACAGGCCGACCAAAGGTAGGGTTGGGTCAAGGTTCTAATTATAATGTGAAGTTTAGTCAGTGCTCCAAGCCGTAGGTTAACGAACATTATTTTAAAATTTTGTCATTTGTCATTTCCTCAGCAGAGTTGTACGTTGTGTTAACCTTTTCCTCAAAACATCTTAGAGGTTTATTCCCAGTATCAATAATGGGCAGCTTTATATAACATGTTACACAGGGATGTAAGTTTTCCGACTTTTGTCAGATTTCCGATTTTTTTTCTCGTCAGCACCCCAAAAAGCAGTTTCAAAATTTGGTATTTAGAACAGATTTCACAACATTTTAGATACATTCAGATTTTCTTTGTGCTTTTTCCGACTTTTTCAGTGTCCCCAACTTACATCCCTGCATGTATAAAAAAAAATAAACATAGGCTCGTGAATCAATTTTCTTTCTTTTTAAAACTACATTAACCATACTAATAATGTAAATTACTACTCTCCCATTTCATTAACTACATATACTGTACAAAAAGTTTCTAACATTTGCTCGTGTTCAAAATTGGTCTCATGACAATGACCTATCACTCATTGCTTATTTCACATCAGGTACGGTCCAGCAGAAGACGCGCCTCCCTCTCCTAGCAGCTCCAGCTCTGACGGGTCGCCCGCGCCCCAGCTGCCCGCGTCTCCCGGCTCACCATCAGACGTATACACACAGGTCAAAGGGAACAACCTTCTAATGGCCAAACCAGGCCGCATCCTCAGACGCTCTATCTCACGGTCACCCTCCAAGTCAGAGTCGGGGGAGGAGAAAGGGGAAGACAAAGCCCCAAAACGGACACGGTCCCCAACTATACCTGGTCTGAGTCCTGAAGCAAGATCTAGGTCAAGAAGTAGGTCAAGGTCGCCAAGGAGTAGGTCAAGATCACCAAGGAGTAGGTCAAGGTCCCGGTCAAGGTCAGCCCGAAGGTCACCGTGGCCCCCGCGGAGGGACAGTCCTTCACCCCGGCGTGGACCGCCCCGGAGACAGTCAAGGTCAAGGTCACCCATTACGTCAAGGTCAGGAGCGCAGAGAGCAAGGTCACCTTACCGACAGAGGTCGTCGTCAGGTGGTTCACGGTCACCGCGGCGACACAGCAGATCACCACGGAGAAGACCTGCTAGGTGAGTGTCATAAGTAGTCGTGATTGAAATTCAAATTTATATAATATGTAAAGAGCAAATGTTGTTCAAAAGTGAATCGGAAAATGTGACCAAGATCTCAATATTTCAGACTTTCTGTTAAATAAAGAAACGCATAAGTGAGAGTTTGCAAATAAGAACCATAATGTATGAAACCCTAGCTCCTCTTTTATCAATACCATGATATATGGTGAAAAGGAATAATAAAACCATAAACATTGCCTTCAGAAACGACTCCCGGGAACGTCGGCGGAGGTCCCCATCCAGCTCGGGGTCTGACAGCAGCTTTGACAACCGGTAAGTGCAGTTTTTTTAGTCAGTTGTGCTAAGGTTAGGGTGGTCTGTCATCAATATGTGTGGCTCAATAGTGGTCGAAATAAGGTAAAAGAATTCAGGGGCCAGTCAGGCCCACAGCCTATTGCATTTAGGGGCCAACATCAAGTCTTAAGGGTATTTCCTTTTACCTCAAGTCTAAAATTTCTGATTTCTTGGGGGCCTATCGGGCCCCTTGGACTTGAGGGGTCTCGGGCCCCCGGGCCCGTGTTATTTTGACCCCAGCTCATCAGTTAAATAGTTATGCTTCCTTTCCTTGTGTTGTAAATCTATCAGGATGTTAGTTTACATGATGTTTTCGGATTTCAGAATTTTTACATCAGTGACACTAATTACAACTCTCAAACTTCAATGCCAAGCCTGCATGTAACAACAGTTTAAGTCAATTCAGGTTTTCTTAATGCTAAACCATGTTTCTGATGTTTTCATTGACCCTGACATGCGTCTCTAATCATATAGGTTAACACAAATAGGGTGCTTTAGAAAACGCTGGAAAATTGTCAGCACTGTTTCTTTAAATCCGACTTACCGGCCTTGTCCTCAAAAACAGATTCTTTCTGATTAGGTTGTTTTCATTTTATTGCTTCATAAACATGTAATGTCTTCTCTATGTCCAACAGGCGGACCTTCTCCCGGAAGCGTACCCCAGACTATGTGCCCCATCGCAAGGTCTACGGTGGGAGGTATCAGCGAGACTCAAGGTCACGGTCACGGTCTAGGGGGTCAAGGTCATCCAGTTCGGACAGTCGCCACTGAGACAGGGCCCGAATTGGGGTGGGGTTGTCGCGTTAAGCATATATGTTTGTCTCACTATCATGCCCAACACCGGTGATGGCCTCAACCACTGGGGGATTCTCGACCAACTGTGCCGAACTTGGACCACGGTAAACGGCAAGGTGTTTGGGCGAAGTATCGGTCCTCAGCGTGAGGTATTTAGTCCAAACCATGAACAAGGTGTTTCACAAGCAATGTTTTGTAATTCAGAAAAGGCGTAGAAGGAAGCTAGTCAGCATTCAGTGTCATTTAGTGAGTTAAACACAGACCAGTGGTTTAGTTGTTCAATGTGCGTGTTGACCACGCCCCAACCCGGGTTCACGTTAACCAAGGGGAGCAGTATCAGTACGTTGGAGCTAGGCGGTCGACAGATGAGGCAGCACGCCCCGGGGGAGGGGCAGCTAACATGTCATGTGCATATGTTGTATGTGCTCCTGGTAATAATCATGTGTGTTCAAACAGTATTTTTCTACTTATCATCTTCAGTTTTAATTGTAACCAAATAAATCCTCGGTATCTCCTAAAATGTGCTTCATGTTTAATGGTCATTTGTAAATGAAATTAAGAATGATAATTCTCTTGTATTTTGTGATGTGTAAAATGTCCAACTTGGTTGAAAGCTTTTATCATACGTTTCTTCTGATATTCTCTTTGTTCTGAGAAAGGCAGAGCAATATTAGAGATCTGCATATAGAGAGGCGCGCTAAGTGTGATATAAGGAGTCTCGATTAAGGATGATTAAACTGATATAAATTATGATACTTACACATCTATGGAAGAAGCTGTCTTATTCAACTTGTACGTTAATCTGCCATACAAGCACAATTCTGAATTATGATTTGCATTAATACAAGTCTAAGAAGTATTCAGAGTCAATGTAAATATAACGTGTTGCACCCTCAGCAACATATCAGCTACCGGTAGCTCTTATTTCTATGAAAAATAAAACTTTATAATATAAAAGGTATGTGTCGTGTGGTATGGTGAGAAGGGAGCGGGCCGAGCGGAGGGCGGTCTGGTGTTCGACTGTCTGTACCTATAACTGTCTGTGAGATGTAAAATATTGTCACTTCCCTTACCACGCCTGCCTGCAAATGCATTTCGTACTTTCACAAGAACCTATTGAATAAATTGATCATGAACAGAAAACTGATTTATGTTGATGTTGACCACCAGCGGGATGTGGTTTAGTGGTCAGTACGTGTCTCATGTACATACGGGTAAGAAATGGGGAGAGATGGGGAAAGAATTGTGTAGATGAGGGGCGAGATGGGGGAAGATGACAGAAGAGTGGGGCAGATGCAGAGAGAGATGGACTAAAAGCAGAGATACCATTTTTCCTTCTTTTTCCGGATTTCCGGATTTTTGCCAGTTCAGAATAGAAATGAAATTAACAATTTTCTTAACCACAGTCAGAGATTTTGCTTACACCCTGTGACTAAGCTGTGTATATTGCCGCATGATATGGCCAGAGACTTGAGTGATGAAGTTATGGACTTAAGTGTCTAAACTGAAAATCCGGAAATGTCCTTCCTACTTTTCCGGATTTTTCATCACTCCTGAGTGGCATCTATGTAAAAGATTGGGCAGATGCAGAGAGAGATGGGCGAGAATTTGCCAGATGAGGGGTGAGGTTGGGGAAGAAGAGGACTGATGTGGGAGAGATAGGATAGAAGTGGGCAGATGAGGGGACAGATGGTGAAGAATTGGAAAGATGAGGGGAAAAACGGGAGAAGAAGTGGGCAGATGAGGTTAGAGATGGGGGAAGAAATGGGCAGATGAGGGTAGAGATGGGGGAAGAAGTGGACAGATGGTTGTAGAGATGGGGGAAGAAGTGGACAGATGAGGGGTGAGATGGGGGAAGAAGTGGGCAGATGAGGGTAGAGATGGGGGAAGAAGTGGACAGATGAGGGGGAGATGGGGGAAGAAATGGACAGATGAGGGTAGAGATGGGGGAAGAAGTGGACAGATGGGGGTAGAGATGGGGGAAGAAGTGGACAGATGAGGGGTGAGATGGGGGAAGAAGTGGGCAGATGAAGGGAGAAATGGGGGAAGAAGTGGACAGATGAGGGTAGAGATGGGGGAAGAAGTGGACAGATGGGGGAAGAAGTGGGCAGATGAGGGGAGAGATGGGGGGAGAAGTGGGCAGATGAGGGGAGAGATGGGGGAAGAAGTGGGCAGATGGGGGAAGAAGTGGGCAGATGAGGGTAGAGATGGGGGAAGAAGTGGGCAGATACACATATCCACTTTGGGCAAGAATCTAACACAAGTAAAATGGAAAATGTACATTCTGACACTGGTGCACAACTACAAGTCTGTGTACATAATGGTCGGAATTAATTTAACTTTTCAAGACCCTGTGACTAAGCTGTGTATACTGCCGCATGATATGGCCAGAGACTTGAGTGATGAAGTTATGGACAAAATCTCAAACTAATCCATTTTTGCAAATCTACGTGCAGTGTGTGCGACGTGTTTCCACCGATACCAGGTACAACAGCCACATCCAAAGCAAACACTACTCAATGATGCCATTAAATTAAATGCCATTAAATTGAAACGGGAGTAGAGGTCCTGATGATATACAACCGAGCACAAATAGAAAACACAGACAAAAGAAGTAAAGTTGACAAAATGTATTGAAGACCAAAAAGACACATTACAGATATTCAAAATGACCAGTGACAAAATCCCAACAAAGTGAAAGTACTTACAATAACAATAAGAGTAGATGGTTAGTGGTGGAGGATTGGGGGAAGAGAACAACTCTGCAGTGTTGTGCACAGTTATTGAAAGGTTCCAAATCTGGCTCCTGCACAAATAATTTCCACGCTAAATATGTTAGTAACTTGTTTTACAGACTAAACATGGTTGGTCTGTATTGACCATACAACAAAATCCCATGGGTAGTCATGTATGACTAATCATGACTAGGCATGGTCAGTCAGTGTTGACTAACCTGACTATTTTTTACAGTGAATTTCGCCACAGTCAAAACAACCAAAGAAAGTCGTTCCCATATGACATTTTTAACACTGAGATTACCAATGCTGTTACATGAGGTCTCCTCCCAGTGTTCAGGGCCTCCTCCAGGCAGTCAGGGCATTCTCCTAGCATTCAGGGACACCTCACCCCCCCCCCCCCCAATCTGTCAGATGGATCTGCCTTGAAATACAAACATTCTGTAAGATCTCTATCATGGCTTCCCCTATTGTTACCAAAAGTTGACCAATTTACAACCAAATATGCCATTTCCCTCATCCAAATGGGTACAGAAAACATCCAAAATATCTATCCTGTAAAATGAAATGAAAAGTTAGATGTACAATGTAAACTAAGGATTAGAATGGATAAACTTACCAAGTTGTGGAGCCCAAGGAATAAAGGGGTGGTAAAGGGGAGGGAGGGAACTCTAGTAGGGCGGCCAGGGCCTGCCCCATTCCCATTACAGTATCAACATAGCATATACCTGACTAACCTAGACCATTATAGGCCAAGTGTAACTTGAAGTGATCATAAAGTTAAATTTAGGTATAAGATGACCCGCCAACCACGGTGGAAACGATTCCATTCTTCAGAGGTGTAAGATTATGGGACATGATCCCCATTGACATTCAGAGATCAACAACAAAGGTGAAATTCAAAAAGGCATTGAAGAGAAACCCTAGGTTGATCAAGTAGGCGATTTGGAATAAAAATGATTGATGACTAAAGACACCATAGAAGAAATTCATACTATATATTTCTTATGATTATGTAACATAATATTAAATGCTTCATCTTGTTCATCTCTATGTAACTCATTATGTAATCCAACTGGGAGAACACTAAATTGTAAGTGAAGTTGTTGTAATAATAGAAAAAGAAAAACTCTGAACACAGCATACGTTCTGCACAACCCCCTGATACACCATTATGTGCACAGGTGCAACGGCCAGGGCCGAAGAGTCCGGCATATGTATACCCATTTGTAGGACGGCCTACATCTATGAGGAGATACTCTAATGCACTGGACCCAAGGCATAGTACATGCCATGTGAATGAATGGGCATGTGTAAGATAACTTCGTGTGGTCATTTAACACCTGGTTGTGAACACTGAATATTACAGCTATGACATGAGTGAGTGAGTAATGGATGCTTTATGCCGTTTTGACAACTATGGTCATATTCACGACGAAAACAGATTGGAATGAACTCTGTCTTTGGTGATCATATCTATGAGATGAAGGTGACAGGGCAGGCAAACAGCAGGGGATCAAAACCTGGAAATATTTTTTGCTGTACCTCATCCCTTAGTGAACCACAGCACCAACTGGGAATTGAAACCAAAGAACCACTTGGTCAGTGCTGGGTCCCCCCTATTGTCACCTTCTATATTCAGCAGAGGCTACTGTGGGCCTATTCTTACCCGGAACCCCCACAGGGTCAGCTATAAGATTATGACCTGTTAACTATGAGGGTCAGTGTGGTCATTAACCATCCCCACTACACTGATAGACATTTCACTAGGACAACCACAAAAGACTCTGAAAGACTCAACAGGACTCTATGCAAATTAGCCTTAACATTGAACCTGTTTAATAAATATGGAGTATGAGATGAACAGAACTTCTAAGGTCAGTGCGCATTTATTATTTCTGATAAGGTGATGTTTGTCTATGTATATGTTGAATGAAATTTCATTACCTGTTTACTAGTGTGCATGCATGCACGGTGTCTTGTCTGAACCAAGTGTGGCCATTAGCCACCGGTTAATTAATTATACTCTACTTCTCTCATACTAAATGAGGATGTCCTTGTTGCGAGAGTTTGGTTATGCGACAGAGCACTGGCAGAAATGTCACAATGTTTCTTCAGATTTTGATGGAAACTACTAAACTGGTATTAGGCAGTGATGACAGAAAAACGCCAGATTTCATTATCCTAGGTGACTTCAATACAAATTAAGTAAAGCAATCTGACTGGATGCTAGACATTTAAAGGAGTGTGAGAAAAGAATTACCCTGAAAGAATTGATAAAAAAGCCAACTTGAATAACAAATATGTCCAAGAGCACAATAGATTTGATCTTTACAAATATAATTATTGCATATCCCAGACTCAAATGTTTTACAGCCGGGTATATCTGATCATCAACCAATATGTATGGTAAAGAAGAAGCCTTGTGAAAAATATAACATTACAAATGAATCAAAGCATGTTCATCAAGTTGAAGAATTTGTAAACATAATTTTCTCAACCACCAATAGCCAGTTTTGTGAGTTTTGCCAGCAGGTTAGCCTAAAACAGGATGCATGCTGGGTAATATGTTGACAAGACTCATGGCTTACGTATACAAATTTTCTTGAATTGTATCAATATTTGGAAGTTAACATTGTAAAAAACTAGCCATCATTATTTTCTAAAATAGGATCCATGTACATTAATATTCCTGGGCTGCATTCCAAACTTTGTGGACGACTTTTCCATATCTCCTACGGGACTCTCAGTCCATCCAGTTTCCACAAATATACCCATTTCTAACTCACCTCCCTGGCATGTGGCCCTTCCTTGAATATTCTGTTAGTGTCCCATAAGGTATACGTACATGTGGAATCCATGGGTCAGGTATTTGTTCTTACACACATATAACATTGGAAATTAGATGTATATCCTATATTGTTGCAAGTTGAATTAATTGTGATGAAGTATCATTGTAAAGTAGTGAAATAAGTGAATTATAGTTTTGCCAGAATGATGTGGGCTTTTTGTGGTGTCTATATGGAATACTTGCAGGCAACATGTAAGTTTAAAGACAGGGGTGGGGTATTCCCCAATAGTCTTGTTGACTTTAAGAAAAGGTTGTGCCACATGCCCTATATCATTGAGATTATTATTTTATCATCAAGTTGGGACCTCCATGTAAAGACCCTGTTTTTGTCAATTCTTTTTTAATTGTGGAACACTTATAGGTGCTCCGAGCACCTATAACCTTTCCACAAAAATTGTGCATTTGTGGGCCCACAAGTCCTTTTTTTCATAGGTTGGAAAAGGCATGTCCATAAATGCCCCACATTTGATCCACAGGTGACTGATAAACCGGAAAATTCCACATTCGGCAAATATCAGCCATCCGTGGTAGGGAGAATTTAAAATGACTGGAGGTGGAATTCTTTATGGACAACTATTGATAACCCATCTAAACAATGGGAAATCATGTTACGGATAGTTAAATCAGCAGCAGATAAACTCTATCCAGTAAAGCATTTTAAAGTTAGGGATAATGAGCCATCATGGATAGGATTCTAGGACAATCACTCCTAGGACAATCACCCCTGGACAACTACCCCTGAGACAATTACCCCTAGGACTATTACCCCCTAGGCCTATTACCCCCATAGGACAACTACCCCTCCTGATAGGACAATTACCCCTATAGGTAGGACAATTACCCCTTTGATAGGACAACTACTCCAAATGGTAGGACAACTACCCCTATGATAGGTCAACTACCCCCCTTGGTAGGACAATTACCCCCATAGGTGGGACATTTGCCCAAAATTGGTTTATATCATAAGATTAGTTGTCCTACCAGTGGGTGTAGTTGTTCTATCAATGGGGGTAGTTGTCCTACTAAAGGGGGTAATTGCCCTATCAAGGGGGTAGTTGTCCTACTAATGTGGGTAGTTGTCCTACCAATGGAGGTAGTTGTCCTACCAATGGGGGTAGTTGTCCTATAAATGGAGGTAGTTGTCCTATAAATGAGGATAGCTGTCCTATAAAAGGGGTAGTTGTCTTACCATTGGGGATAGTTGTCTTACCATTGGGGGTAGTTGTCCTATTTGTTTGGATAATTGCATTAAAGGGGTAATTGTCCAACCTATAGAGGTAATTATCCTATCTAGAGGGGAAGTTGTCCTATAGGGGTAGTTGTCCTACCCATAGGGATAATTGTCCTAAGGAGGAGTTGTCCTATGGGGTAGTTGTCCTATGGGGGTAATAGTCCTAAGGGGTAATTGTCCTAGCAGGTTGTTGTCCCAGGGGTAGTTGTCCCAGGGGTAGTTGTCCCATGGGTAGTTGTCCCAGGGGTAGTTGTCCTGTCACCCATGGGATTGATGACCATGTGACAGTTAGGACTCAAGGAGGGGGAAGTCCATGGGGAGCTGCCCTGGGTTTCCAGAGAAGGAGGGTAATCATCTTATCATAGGATAAGTTGTACTACCAATGGGTGTAGATGTTCTATCAATGGGGGTAGTTGTCCTACTAAAAGGGGTAGTTGTCCTACTAAAAGGGGTAGTTGTCCTACCAATTTTGGGCAAATGTCCCACCTATGGGGGTAATTGTCCTACCAAGGGGGGTAATTGCCCTATCAAGGGGGTAGTTGTCCTACCAATGGAGGTAGTTGTCCTACCAATGGGGGTAGTTGTCCTATAAATGAGGGTAGTTGTTTCAATTAAAAAAGTTAAGACCATGCATCACATGAGACGAAGCAAAAACTGTCTACAAACAGACAATTTTGCTTATTATAGATTACGCAGACTTTATGATGGAGAGCTCTTCTAAATCCTGTTGCAACATACTGGAAAAATTGCAAGAGAGAGCAACTAAATAATTACATTAATAATGGCTTACATCCGTTGGAATCTATGAATGAGCTGTACAAAAGATACAGAATTCTATCCCTGAAATATGCACAAGCATATTTCCAGTTTGATATACAGAAGGAGTAAACTTGTACATAGATTGATATGGCCCATCCAAAAATTTCGTTAAGAAGTAAAAATGTGAAATTTAAGGGGAAAGCCCCCCCCCCCCCCCCGTCACCTCTCATCCGTCCACATCCCATCTCCCATCCGCCCTCGTCTCCCCCATCTCCTCACATGCTCATGTCCCTCACCTCTCCCCTTCTCTCATCCCCGCCCCCCTTTACCTCTCCTCCCCCAACACCCCATGTCCCCTCTCCCCTCGTCTCCTCCCCCCCATGTCCTGGCCCCTAACTGGTACCTCCCGTGGGTGTGTCAGAGGTGACGTGAACTCAGTTTACCTTGTTAATTAGTCTACTTTACCTCATCCATGACGACGATGTGTGGTCAGATCGGAAACTTCCTTTATATGTGTGCACCAAAGAAACATCTCGAGTGTATTTTGCTCTAATTGGTTCACTTTGGTGGAGGTATTAAAGATCTAGAACACCTTTTTGTGTCTAAGGTCAAGAATAAGGTAGCCGCTGCTCACCCCAATCCACCAGGTAATTATAATGGTATATTTACAATACCCGTATTACGTTCTATTTTGTCCTATAACATCAGGGCTCCCCTCCAGCCTGGAGGGCCGCGCGCGCGCCGTGCATCACGCACAGCATTGTGACAAACAAAAGTAACTGTACATGGAAGTGTGTGTGACCTCAGGTTATGGTTTGATTACATAACTATGCCATTAATCTGAAAGAAAAGTGTAAATATTTTTCTTCCGTATGAATAAGGAATAGCAAAATAGAATATGTCGTATGAACTTTTCGGGCGCATTGGATCCAAGGTGATTTATCCGACGTAAGTGCAAGCACGGGGACAATGAATGGTACAGTAATTTCTTTTGAATCATGTAAGGAAATTTGTTGAAACATTTTGTAAGGTATTTTCTTTTTTTGCAAGTCTATCTTTGCGATAATATCTTAAATAAAATAAACAACTATTTCATTTAAGCTATGGATGCAATGGATATTAGATATCATTTCTAATTTGTATAACTACAAATTCGTTCTTCATCATAGATAATGTGATTTCTACCATAAAGAAATAAAGAAATTACATGTAGTTCCGTTTAACAATTATTACAATAATATTTAGTTTTTTATACTCCATACTCTCCAGAAATTAATCTTCCTCTTTTCCTCAACTAATACATATTTTCATAAGACAATGTATTTGATTTTACTTAATTGGAAAACGATGAGCATCTGCGTGAAGTTCTTCAAATATCTTGATGCCACATCCGACAGCCTGTTTTGAACTACATGCTAAAGAAACACTGCAGTTGCTATCTCACAAGATCAAATTGCTTAAGATGTAACGTAAAGACAAAACAAACTCTTACAATCTATAAGTTATAAATCACTCTGTATTTTGACTGTAATGATATATTTCATAAAAGAACATATAAGCTCAAGAGGACACTGAATAACCTTCAACAATAGTAAAATAGAGAACTGAGCAAAAAACAACAATAACAAATATAACGAAATGAGATTCAGAGGTGATGTAAAATGGAGTACAAGGACAAATTGAGATATATGCATATATTGAATTGTACATACAAATGAAAGAGCAAACATAATCATGTTAGCCGAGCAGCCGGCAGGACTGGAAGCCACTGTAGTCACTGATCAAAAAGTATCCAATTAAGTCACCAGAAGCATCGATCATAATGGCGTAATCAACCTCCTGGTGTTAGAAACTTACTAACCTATCGTATGTTTAATAATTATCTTAAAGGATAATAAAGACTGAGGTTAAAACTATACGACTGTAAATTCACTGCACTTGGGCTACGGATGTTATCGTTCTACATGTAAATAACTTTATGATAAACTTCTGCATATTTTAACCCATGTTTGATACCATCATCTCTGATTGACCAGCTGTTGTTATTTTGGGTATACGGGAACTGATCATCGGTATTTCATTTAATCTGTTCACGATCAGTTATACTGGATTAACCTTTTGTATGTAATTACTAGCTGGTACTCCAGTGAAAACTGACTTATCCGTTCTAAACTCCATTAACGGGGAAAGATAAAAGATTTCCACATAATTTCACGAAACCCTAAAACAGTGTTATTACTAAGTGGTCATCTAAGACCTGCCTAATGGCCGTGGAGGAGGTGGGGGGGGGGGGTGGTCTATAGACCTTGTGCAAATGTCTTTTTAGTGATCACCGTGTGCTCAGCACAACTACCTGAAAATATAAATGTCTAGAATTAATTACTTCTAAGTATTGAAAACAGGTAATTATGAATTAATGGGATGATTAAAGAAAAATTTAGCATAAATCATATTAAAGATGTTTTTAACTTTGAATAGCAATACTTTCTAATTGATCACCAATATGGCGATCAGTCCATTTTTGGGCTGAGTGACATCACCTGCACCCCGTCTATACCTGGCCTGTGAGGTGACCAGTGGCCGGCGTTATACACAAACAGTAGCCCGGTGATCAGGGCCCGCTGAGTACCTGCACTCACCTCTCACCGCACTAATCTCACCCAGCTAGGACTTAATCAAACAGGCTGTAGCAACTGGCCGGCAGCGCCCACAACATGGGGGTCGGGAGGACCTGGGCCACGGACCGGGAGGACCAGGCCTGCCCCGTTTCGGACCCCTCGGACGGGTCAATGTTAAACTGAAGCACACCTTGACGGGGGCGGATAATGCTCCATCCTTCTGGACTGGGAACTGGATTTAAGAATACAGATGAACATATTAAAAAGGTAGGATAGAAAATAAAACGAAAAAATGAAATAATATTATGTACACATTTACATTCGAAATAACTTTTTTAAAAAGAACACCATTAGAAAAACGTCGTTTTTCTTTTGTAAACTCAATTGCAATATGTTGCCACATTATCTTGCTCTGATCTGAGCGTTCCCTTTGTTATTTGGGTCTTTTATACATAACAGTTGCAACTGCCTATAGGAGAGCAAAGGTGTTGATTCATCGCTCTAATATGGTGCTTGTATAAATATCTACAGAGTACATACCCTCCATTGGTATTGGGACAGTGCTAGTTCTGTGAGATGTAAAATAGGTTCCTCTGAGACTTTCCTTTGTTTGTGAACTATATCAGGATATTCATAGGACACGATGCTTAAGGATAAACAAATAGGGCTAAAGAAATTAATAGAAATAACCAATTTAGATTGAGACTAAAAAGTGAAGGAAACGACGTCCCTGATCTTCGAAAGTTAGAAAAACGTCCATTTTCTATTGAAAACTTAAATGCAATATTTAAGAGTTTATGAGTGATGTCGTTGGTAGCCCAATCATTCCTATATCCTTATGTTTAAGGCTTTACGTCTTAAAAACTACAGTATCTATATATAATAATAATAATTAATGCTGGATATGAGATAGTTACTGGTATCATGAAATTAATTGTATAATTTTGTACGGCATCGTGTAGCATAAGGAAATCTGAAATACACAAAATACTTTGTCTGGATGTTTTTGACTATGATAAAGTAAAATCATATCAGATTTCGTTTAACTTTGCCTGGATCTCCTTTGGGTAAAAGGCCAATATATCCCTCTTTGTCCCCTCTAATGACGATCAATAGCACCTCACCCTGAAGAAACGTGAATTGGTAAAGACCCCTAAAACCGACACGGCGACATTGCCTTTTCTTAAATTCGACATGCGACATGAAGCTTAATAACGTGAAGAAAAAGATTGAATGACATGAAATGGGCAATTTAGAAAACTCGACATGTGGCATCAACATGGAAATGACAGGCGACGTGAAGCTTTCTTGAATTTGCCATGCAACATGGGGGTCCACCGTCAACTCCCCCAGGCAATGGTCAAATGTGTCTAGGTATGCACGTGAATCAATAACCACGATACTTGCTCATATTCCGCAGTATATGTTTAAAGCATTCACTACTTTGGCCGCGTGCCCGGTCACGGTATTTGTCTTATAGGCGTTGGTCCAGTGGTCCTGGTCACCTAATCCTGGTCAGATTGCTCCACGGTCAAGGCTTAGTGCCATGTCGGGGGACGGCCTCCTGAGCGGGTCTAGGCCTAGAACAAAGACCTGTCCCCACTGTTGACCAGCTGTTATTAAACGGGATTACAACTCTATTTACAAGTTGCAGTTGTATCTATTTAGACAACTCTACACCTAGAGATGGAGAGTTTCAGCCAATGACCATCAACCAATGACCGTCCTTAATTTGGGCACTTACACTTAATTTGCACGACATTGTTTTTTTCATAACACTCTTATATAGTTCATTGAGGATGTAGGGAGCCTGGTTTGAAGAGCATAGATTGCAATTCTGAATGAGATCAACCCTGAATGCGATTTATGTTGTAACATTTTATTTATATACTGTAACAAGGTCAAATTTTACAACCTGGCCTCCCTCTTTCGTGCAGTTCTTATTAGCTTGCATAATTATGATTTAACACAATTTGTCTTCAATACACTTGAAAAGGTTGGGTGACAAATTAACTCATATTGGGGTAATGAAAATAATTATGATAGGATGATATCAAATTAGATATATTCCAGCGTAGATTGATAACATTAATATTTTGACCCTTTATTTATAGGTAAAAATCACATAAACAAATACAAATAACATGTTAAAAATTGGTGATTGTCTAGTCTATACCTCTCACTAAATGACTGTTTTATGATATTTTAAAAATTTCCTATACTATGAGACAGTCTTGTTCCACATGGAAGAGCATTCCATAGTCCAGCAGCCACATAAGTTGATTTCAGGCATTTTGTAGAATCAGTATGTAGATATTGTGGTTTTGCCTAATTACTGGATACTCAATGATATTAGATGAACAATATATTCTATGGTAGATGGATCCTCCTGAGAACTGTAAAGTTACTTAGTTATGTAACATATCTACATTGTGACTACTGCACAGACATATCTCCCTAGTGGCTACTGCTTTGATATGGATGTCTGCAGGCTAGCTACTGTGTGGGCAGGTTTTCACTGAGCATTCCTCCTCAGTTATTAGACTGAAATGTATGATTTGATATAACAGCCTCTATTGAGTAAAGACTTAAGCAATGCTGTCTTAATATATGAGTGATGAGTAGGCCAGAACCTGTGTGCTATGTGGCGATGGAAATTGTTATATTAAATCACACATACCATGTAATGAATAAGGAAATGCTTGAACCAGAAAAACATGCACGCATAATTATGTCAATGGAGTAGCCACTGTGTATACATAAGTGTGTGTGGTAGACACTATGCAGACATGCATATCTGTGCAATAGCCACTATGCAGACATATTTGATATAACCCTGATGGTGACAGGACACTTACCCCCCGGACACTTTTTTTTTTTAAATTCTTTTGTTTATACTGATAGACATCGGCTACATAGTCGGTTTTAATTGTCTACCAGTGACCCGGTAGTGCGATATACATACAAAGGATTTAATATAACTTATATACAGTTCATTTTAAGTATAAGTTATCACATAATGCTCAGACTTAACCTACAGTCACAATGGGTTTCGATGTACATTTCAACATTAAACAAAATTGTGTTCCAGCATGATCTTTTTACTTCGAGATTTAAACCTATCATAGGAAGGAATTTGTCGCACATTTAATGGTAGGGTATTCCACATGTTTGCCCCTCTATAATAGATGCTATGTGTATATTTTTGTTTTTTTTGCACTACTACTTTGAACATGGTAGCTGCATGTGCTCTAGTTCTAATATCTCGAGTATCAACTAGATTTTTCTGTCCTTGCGACTTATACATAAAAATTTTCAAATGTGCTTGTCTTCTTGCAGCAAGATTTCCCACATTATACCTTCTATGTAGTTCTATGGTGGGATATCTCACATTTGCATTTGCACAAATTCTCAGACATGAATTCTGGATCTTCTGTAATTTATGTAGATTACATAAAGATGCACTGGCATAAATCACATCAGCATAATCCACATATGGAAGTATCATTGATTTGTACACCAGAATACTAGCTTCCTCTGTCTAGTAGTTAGTACTTACTCCTGGACACTTACCTCGTGGACACTTACCCCCAGACACTTACCCCCTGGATGCTTACCCCCTGGATGCTTACCCCCTGGATGCTTACCCCCTGGATGCTTACCCCCTTGCTAGGACACTTACCCCCCAGCCTTGGAGAACTCAATCCATTGATGTTTTGACACTTCCCTGTCAACAAACTGTTGAGTAGGGATGAGTTAGTCTTTAGGTATAAATTCTAGACATAATATTAGAAGAGATAGATATTTATTTAGAATGCTTTCCATTAGAAAGACTAAGTTCTTACCACATAATTTCCTCTATATTATAAGCCAACGGAGGGGGGTAAGTGTCCTAGGGGATAAGTGTCCCAGGGGGGTAAGTGTCCAGGGGGTAAATGTCCCAGGGGATAAGTGTCCAGGGGGTATCATAGAAATTGTCTATCATTCAATATTGTTATATTTGATAAAAGTCAAATGATTTTTTTTTAAATCTTTACTATCTAAAATGAATTTTGTCAAATGTTCCAATTGAAGTGACATGGGCACATGTTCGTTGCAAAAATTGAATAAGCCATCGATGTAATAAAGTCTGTAGGCGATCGAACTTATGATTCACATATAGACATTGTGCAGATGACGTCACATCCTCAAAAATAGGCTGGCCGCCATATTGATGATCGATCTTGTATCAAAAGTATTCTCGGTACTAGGACTGTTTATAACAAGTATTTGTGTTCCATTTAATTGAAACAAAGTCATTCAATCATAATCAACAATGTTTATCCCTTAGAATTTAAAATTTTGAATTTATTTCACAGCCACATGGCCATGATCACCACGTGGTGATCACCAACAAGTGATCACGTGACCAATGTCTGCACAAGGTCTATAAACACACTAAGCATATTCCATAAAACATTCAGTTTGAACCGAAGCATCATGAACAAATACTGGAGAAATATGTGGGATTTCAAACACATGCCATTTGTATAGTCCGCGTCCACTATCTTTTGTTCTTAGACTATTTCATAGACACATAATTAGTTAATTCATATCGTATCCCTGACCTCTCTCGTCCCCCGAGCTATCCCTTACCTCCCACCCGCAATGCGGTGCCCGACGGCCTGCTTCCACCGAACGACATTTTCCCCCAAGACAGCTTATTACAGGGAAAGATTTAGGTATCGGTAGTGGTCGTTGACAAAGTCGTTATATTTTCCATTATAAACGATAATTATTGACAGCAATCTACTGGAGGGGGTCAACTCACACCCCTGTTTTATCCATACCTCTGACGTAGCCTCTACGCTCTCCACCCCTAGCATAGAGCCACTCTTATATACTTATAAGCTGGCTTAACATTACGCAGTGGACTGACACCCGCGTCAGTACAATTGGAAACGATCATCAATAATGTCGCAGAATCATCACAATTTCTATATTTCAGTGATTAGGAAACAAGAAGTCACATTGGGTGTAACTCCCCTTATTTTTGGCCAAATATCGATTTTGTCAATGTAAATTTCTCGGACCCGAAAGGTCCAGTGGAATATTTTACGATAGGACGCCCCCCCCCCCCCCCGCTTTTCTCCGCCCCTGCACAGACCAAATAGTTAACCAGTGAGTAGCTCCAGCCACCATAACTTATCATATATGCTTATCACAACACCCACCAAAATACCGACATTAATGGACAGAGGAAAGAAGAAAACATTTGCAACATTGATGATTCGCCAAAGCTCCCTCCCATTAAGTACGTACGTATCAGGGGGGATGGGGTCTGAGTGTTTTTAGAATGTGTGTACATTCAGGTAGAAATCCGATGCGTATTTTGGCGTATTTTGGCCCAAGGGCTGAGTGCGGTCTAAGATTTTTTGAAAATGTGCGTACGTACTAAATGGAAGGCCCGCAGGTTATGCACTGTTTTAGTTACGTGAAGTATAAATACGAGTGATCTCCATTTTAACTTTTTAAGCGTTTGATTTGGATTGGGATCAAAAGCTCACGTAACGTTGGTCCTCAGAGCTCTCCCTGCCTGAGACCCAAAACCAACACACAGTCTCTAATCAACCTCTCTGTGGGTCGACGTCTGGTGGGCCTTATGTAACCTGGCACAGGGTGTGTGTCAAGTTGCTAGGTTTACTTTTGTCATATTGCTGTGACGCAAACCGCACCAAATCTCAAAGATTGGTCTTCTCTCGTGGAACCGTGCCCTGACACATTAAAAGTAAATATTCTTCAAGTTTGTCCAACGTAACAAAAGAAAACAGGTCCCTTAAGAAGAATCTTTCTTGTTAGTTCTACTGCAAATAGTGTGACCAGAACATGCGCACCGATAAGCTTCTGAACTTCAATGTCGAAATTGAAATTTAGCCGGACGCGGTGACGCCGTAGGTTTAGCATTGGGAAGTCGCGTCAGAAACTCTACTCCGTCAGTTTCAGAATTGTGTCGTTATAAGACTGCATGAAACCAATACTCAATTAGATGCGCTATGTCAAGCGATGGTTTTCTCTATAAGAAAAAGGGAAGCAATATTTAGCATATCTGGATGTGCATCAATGAGAAAATAGTGACAATAGTCCTGGCCCCCATACTTCACTTACCTTATACATGTAATATCATATCAAACCCTGAGCCTACCTCAATATGTTCCTGAACGTAATATAACTGAATATAATAAGCATGCCTTGTCCACTACAACGATGAATCCTGTATCCATCGTGCTTTCAAGTACGCGAAGATCACATGTTTAATCTAGTTTCCTTTGTGTTCCACATCCCGCACTTGTTCGTAAGACGATCAAAGCATGCACATATACAAAAAAACAAAAAACATAAGTGCAGTGAACTGTGTAACGTGATTTATGTGGCTTTATAATTAGCATCGCCCCATATACCAGGTTTTGAAAAGACACTTGTCAATTGGCGGTCTGACACGACGACCGTCTCCGTTCAGGATGTGCGAGGCGTGCATGTCTGCGGCCGACGTCACGTGACGTGCCAGCGTCCCAGACTCCTGTCAGAGAGGCGGGAAACGGGCCAACATCGGGCAAATGTCGGCTGCTGGCGACGACAAGTAAAGGACACGGACTGAAGAGCTCAACCGGCAGCGTCAAGCTCAATTCTTCCTAAACGTGAATAAAGAAAAACACAAAAGTAGATTCAGAGATCCCCCTGGTGTTATATACAAACACGCGAGTACTGAAATCTATGTTTATTTCACAGAAATCCATTCCTGATAACATGTTTTTGGAAGAATGAAATTTAATTTCTGAGAAAAATGTAAGATAGTCACCAAACAAGTTATGCCTCAATTTTGCGTAATGATCGATGCTGTGAGTTTAATGGTTTTAGGGCTTGATCCCACAAGGACAAAACTGATTTTGGATAGTCCCATTTCAAAGAAAGTTCCAACATTTCAACTACAAGTGTAGTTCCTTATAATGTTGTGGCTTTTTTTAAATGTTCCATGCCGAAAACTATCTAGCTATCCCCATTTTGCATTAATGATCATTCGGAGACAGGAAATCAATGAACTTACTTACTCGGTGCCTGTGTACTTAATACCGGTAGACTGAAGAAAATTAGGTCCTAATCTAATTACATGATTACAAAGCAGACATAAGGGTTAGGGCAATTAGTGCAAACGAATGTGCGCTGAAAGTTGTCTACGTAGGTGCATGCACGGACATAACGACTTAAGGATGGATAGGGGGTCTCGGTGCCCTGTAATATATGCATTCCGGCTCATGTACGTACAATATTGCATATGTAGGCCCTACTGTCATTTTATGAATGAACGAAAGGTCACATTTCCCCTATTCAGTGCTATTACGTCCAGTTTATACATATCTACATAATTTATCGGAACACTAAATGTGACCGACCTACATAAAATTCTATTGATATATTCTTGCTTCCATGCATCAATGTTCTAACAAAAAGCATCTCAAATTATATTTGTTTTGTTTATCAAGATATTCATGTCCAGAAATTGCCATGAAAAATCAAACCGTTCTTTACACAAAAGCGTATTTCAACGAATATCCACCTCCTTTACACAGTGAAAATGTTAGGGCCACGCCATGCCCCATTAAGAAATAAAATGTCACAATGAATTTTTAAAAAGTGCACCATGGGAACATTTACAACTTTCAAAGATATCAAAATTTATTAAAAGAGCGCATTTCCTTGCAAACATGTCTCTTTCAATTCACCTCAGTGAGGAGTGCGCCTTTGTCGTATTGCATTTTATTCTGACATAATCACTGTTTACATTTGCTTCATATCTCCAAAAACTCCAATATATCAAGCTTCGTGATACTATATATAGAGATCTATGTGTACTTTAGTGGCATTCATAAATCAGTGAATGGTGCAAGTGCATCAAATCACACACCGTAGCTCCTGTCTATCATTAATACAGTTTAACAAGGATATGATTTAAGGCTCCCCGGAATTTTACATTAAGGAAGGCTAAATTTTGCGGGAAAAAGCATTGTATTTTCACTTTAGAGAATAGAGACTTCAATAAATTATTTTCAGTCACTATTTAGCTCTGTATCTTAAGACGTTCTTTCAATAAAAATTCAACAATATGACATACAAGAAATAACAAAAACCAATTTTCCGTCATGTAAAATATAAAAAAAATAGTCACGATAAGATAGAAACATTGAATGAATTTGAGATCAAGAGAGACGCCTCTGCAATTTTCATGTATTTGTTTTGCAGGTACATTGCTATTCAGAGAAACAGCCATGTACCATCTACAGAATTGAAGTTATACCAAATTACTACATAAAATTTATATATTCTATCAGGCATAAAAATCTATTTCATTCTAATTGAAAATATGAAAAAAACAGCCCAAGTTTATTTTGTATGGCTATATCTTTAAATTAATGTAAATATGTGTTCCCATCATAACATCTTCTTGAAGACAGCAAGTACTCAAAAATGATTTTTGATTTTGACGTTTTCACTGTCGTTTTTTACATAATAGATTATGCCATGATTATGCAATGCAATCTTCTTTTTTTTTGGGGGGGGGGGGCGGGGGTGAAATAACAATATTTTTATTTACTACTTCTTATACAAACATGTTCTTACAGCAGTTTCACATAGAATAATAAGATCAAAAAATGCAATGATTTGCTGAGCAATGATGAATGTGAATTCCCCTTTTTCGAAAGATTCTGCCACGTGGATCAAAGATTATTTGCATGTGGACGTGTCTGTCAATGCCTCTATGGAGTAATTAGTGACAATTACCGGCTAATTCCCACTGATGACCCATGTCTGTGACCCATGTCATATGGGTCTCCTCCCGGCCAGCCTCCTCCAGGCGCCCGGCACACTCAGACCTCCGCCTGCTTCGCTTCCTGACTTCTGACTCTGTACCTTCAATTTTAAAATGGATTTACAAACTAATCTCTGTTTTCCTTGTTTCAGCATGGGAAAGGAGAGCGAATATATGCTACCATGAAACAGACGCAATCTTCCCAAGGTGCTCACCCATCGGAATATATGCAATTTCTTCTGAGATTAGTTCACGTAGCCACGATGAAAAGACGATGGGTTGTCACTGTGGATACGTTATAATTCATACTTTAACGATGAGAACAGAAGAACCTGGATCGTATCGCTATCGATACAAGTTGTCACCAACGATATGAGAAATGGGATGAAACGTGGGATTTCTTTTGCAACTGTTTTTAAATGGAGGCAGGTATGCCTATACTGGTCTGTCTGCAGCATCATAAGTGTCCTCAAGCTCTAGGACATTCTGGCTCTACATCACCACATTTCCCATCGCTCGTCTTTCGCCACTGGGCACCCCTTACCACTGAAGATCCCAGATTACAAGTCATCATGTGCTCGGATGTCATATAAACTACTTTTACTAATATATATATATAATTAGGGATCTGGGACCGTCTATGGCTGGCCTTTCGTGATACTATTCTCTTAAATCACAGAATGACAATCTCCGTCCCCGCCCACCCCTGACCCCTATTAAAGCCCGCCCTGGCGCGGGTTGCGGACCGCCCCGGGCCAGAGGTGCGCGCGCGGGGTGTCGGGGGGTCAAAATTCAGCGGCGTAGCTAGGGGGGTTCCTGGGTGTCTGGAACCCCCTTAAATTTAATAAAATAATAAGTAAGATACAAGAGTTCTTGCCAAAAATGTAAGTCGGAACCCCCATAGATTTACCTGGAAACCTTTTGACTTTAGGGCTGGCTAGGCCCCTGTCGATGCGGGGGGACCCCCCATGGAGGCGGCTCCGGGGGGCACGCGCCGGGTGCACGTGCTGGCCTACTTCTACACGTGGCTGGGGCTGATCATCGTGGCCGCGCTGCTGAACGCGCTCAACGTGGACTGGGCCCGCGCGCCGCCCGTCCAGGGCATCGTGGTGGTCGTGGTGCTCACCCTGCTGGAGGGGTCGGCGCTCGAGTTCCTCATGATCACCGTCGTCTCCCTCATGTACAGGTACGGCTGGCCAGTGAAATGTGGTTTTATTGTTACTAAATCCCTAAGCAGCCTTTCGGCATTGATGTCAGTGATCTTCCATGTTCTGTCACCCTTACACTTGACCGATTTGTGATGCTATTTGCAGAGATACAATACAATCAACCGGTTAAGTTAGAATAAGGATGTTTAAAAATGGCATTATCTATCATTCGAAGAACATTTATTATGTGATTATATACAGATCTTTCATATCAAATAGAAAAGTTGCATATGAATTCTTTTTATCCTTTACTTTAATCAACATTTATGCCATTCCTGACTCTAATTTCACATAAGTTTTATGTTTTCATATTTCTTTTTACAAATATGAATTTTGTGTACCAAAATATGAATAGTTTTTAATACATACTAATTTAGATAATCCATGACGATGAGTCAATTTCCATTTCCTTAAGAGAGATATTCGAGTTTTTGAACGAGATATTATAGTCGAACAATATCTGCTGTTTGAAATTCACCTATGTTCTTCTGATGATCCCCCTATTCGTTTTTGAGGTATCCAACACTACTAATCAAGTTCCCCCTTTTCATCCAGTGGTATCGGGGGGCGCCGTCAGCTCGTCATCCCCCGTAAGTACGACCACAACTTCACCCTGCTCATCAACTTCAACCTGCTGGCCCACAGCGAGGAGGACATCGAGAACGCCTACAGCCACATGTACCAGAGCTACATGACCAACCTGTCGCCCGACATCTCCGCCGTGCTGCTCTCCGTCACCGGCAAGCCTCACCTGCGGGACTACGAGCTGGTCGTCAGGGACAACTACCGCGCCCTCATCCGGAAGACGCTGGTCGAGGAGGGCCAGTTCATCATGTCCAACCAGCCGCAGCACGTCAACCCGTTCAGACTGAGGTACTTCTGGAAGAACTTCTCCGACATGGGGGCGGGGGAGCTGGAGGAGAACCTGGAGGGCATCGCCAACCAGGTGGCCAGCGAGTTCATGTGCATCCACCGAGTGAGTAAGGTGCTCAAAAAGTGCGGCCAGTACCAGGACCTGTTCCTGCTCTCTGAGGGGGAGACCAAGGCCTTCAGCTACACCAACATAGCCCTGTACAGCACCATGGCGCGCCCCTACAACCAGCCGCTGTTCCACGACAGTGAGGACGTGGTCAACATTCACCACCGGCGGTTTGACTACACGCTCATCATGGACAACGACACGGTGTGTCCGCCGGGCACGGCCCAGGAGCTGCTGGCCGTGGCCGCCGCCCACCCCCACAGGGGCATCATACAGCCCTCCATTAAGATGAAGGTCAACGAGACAGACACCATCTACATGCACTTAGAGATGTGGCGGCAGCGCCTCAACGAGCCTCTGAGCAGGTCTATGGCCATCCTCTACGGGCAGTGGGGGTTCTACGGGAAGGGCATGATCAAAAACAAGGTATACGTAGAGAAAATGATAGGGACACGGGACAAACCCATAGAGGTTGTCCCTATAGACGTGTTAAGCCACGACACTTACGAGGCCGCTGTCCTGAGGCCCTTATACGTGGACTCTCTGTACTTCGAGGAGGAGCCGTCTTATAACTACGTGACGTGGCACATCCGGGAGAGGCGCTGGAACCAGGGTGAACTCATCCTGTCGCGCTACTTCTGGCCCAACGTCTTCGGCCGCCCCGTCGACCTAATGCGGCGCCTCTTCGACAAGAGGAACTTCATACGGACGAGCATCAGGACGCGCGTGGACTTCGGGCTGGTGTCGACCCACGTGGCCCACAGCGCCGTACGCTCCATGTTCATGAAGCCCATGATGCTGGGCTACGTCTTCCTCCAGATGGGCGTGCCCATGCACAGACCCTTCCTGCCCCTCGGAGGGGTCTTGTTCCTCGTCTGCATCGTCCCTAAATTCGCCATTACAAACTGGGGCAACGCGCGCTTCGCCCTGCTCGAGACGTTGGCCTCCATCCTGCAGTACACGCCCGAGGCCTTCGTCGGGTCGGTGCGGCTGGGGCAGGCCATGTTCGCCACCGTGTGTAAGTCGTGCACCGAGAACTGGACCCCCCAGAGGGTGGTCGAGGAGGACATGCGCAACTCGAACCCCTTCTCCTCCTCCCTGCGCCACCTCTGGGGTTACAGCGTGGTGGGCCTGGTGAGTACGATTATCTTCGCCGTGCTCACGCCTGAGGCCAACCTCATCTTCTTCATGTTCGCCACCATCATGATCATGCCCATCTTCACCGGCATCACGTCCCTCAACCCCAACATCCGGGCCATCCGCACCCTCTCCAACAAGGTGACCCCTGACGGCGAGACGCGCACGGCCTCCCTCATGGAGGAGGGGGGTCCGGACCCCCGCGGACCCCTCCACCTCACCAGCCTCATGAACGACCCCCCTGACGGCCCCTGCTACACCCCGCCGGCCAACCCCCCGCCCCTCACCCCCCGGCAGCAGGCGTACCTGGCCGTGGACGAGGTGGGGGAGGAGGTGCCGCGCCCCACCCGCCTACAACAGGCCTACCTGGCCGTGGACGAGGTGGGGGAGGAGGTGCCGCGCCCCACCCGCCGGCCCAGGAGGTTGCGGCAGGTGGCCTGGACGGCCCGGCCTGTCCCAGGGTCCTTCCCCGCCATGCCCCTCCGCCACGACTCTAGCGCCAGATCTGTCGGCCGCTCCTCCAGGTACAACGTGCCCCTGCAGCGGTGAGGGGGGCGCAGTCTGGGCGCCCTTGATGGAGGGGTCCTGATGTCGCATGTCGAATTTAAGGAATGGCAATGTCACCCTGTCAAATTTAAGAAATGGCCATGTCCCCCTGTCGAATTTTAGAAACTGCAATGTTCCATGTCACTATCTCCATAAAATCCCATGTCGTGTGTGATTAAGCCCCAAAAGGGCCCATGTCGCCCTGTCGAATTTAGAGGCCTAGGGTCATAGTCTGGGGTGTAGGTCCCACGGCCATTTCTTTAACGACCATTCCTTAAATTAGACAAGAAACACGAAGTCTATTGACATGGGAACCTAAAGGACAATGACACACCACTGCGACGTTGTACGTTTTTAAGATGGACGTTCAAAATGGGCATACTATGCAATGAAAACATTTTTCCAACAAGTTAAAGTCACTCAATCTCATAGAGAATATGGCAATAATTTTTTTTTTTAAATCAGCCCATATAATATTATTTTGCAATGACAGGTGATATCATCATTTCCTACATTCGATAGAGTGACCCCCGGGCCGAATCTACAGCCCAGAGCATGGCGAGGCATCGGCCGCACGACGCTGTAAAAGGGGGCCGCAATGGTGGGAAACAGTCGGCGCGGGGCGTCTATAGGTCATTAAATAAGACCTCCGTGAGGTCATATATAGGTGCAAGAATCACATACATATCACAGGCAGAGGGGTATCTGACCAGGAGAGGCTCTTGGCAGTGCTTAGGATGAAATATAGACAAATACAATTGATACTCGTGTGGAGGAGCAGTCAATGAAATGACGTAGAACTATAAAATACTCATACATGTAATAGGAGGTCGTGTCAAAGGGAAACTCACAATCAGCCTTGAGATGTCCTTTATTTTAGTATGAGAAACATAAGTAGGGAATATCTATATATTAGGTAAACATTTTCTATGGAGATGATTTTTAACTAGAATTATATATTATGAAAACCATTATGCATTTATGGTTTACTGCTGTTCCACAGTTCCGCTGTGCATTCTGAACGTTGAAATGAAATATTTTGTTACTAAATCATTGAACAACCAGAGGAAAATCATTATCAAACCATTGTGTCAATGGATCTATAAATCATATATTATTATTAACAAAAATCTTTTTCTTATTATTGTATTTGTTCTAATGAGTTAATAAGCCCATCCCACTTTGGGTATATCCTAGGGTTGGATAAGGGTTGGACAAAATTACTATTTAAGCCTGCTTGTTTCCAAAGGTTGGGGTTACTGAAATAAGCAAGAATTATGTTCTATGATTTCTCAAATTTAATCAATTGACAGATTTGCAGGTTTGCCAGCCAATCAAAATGATGTGTTTCAGAGCAAATAGGGTTGGACATTATAGGCTGGGCTGACAGGCTTTAACATTGGTTCCTATGGGAAAAAGGCCAAAATATAAATCTCCATTTTACATATTTAAGAGCAATCTGTCAACCTTACTGCTTTGGTTAATTTTGTACTATACAACTGTCTTTAGGGAACAAGTGTGGAGGTAACTTTGAAAATATTTCATGGTAAACCTTAATGTTGGTGTAAACTGGGATGGGTTTATTATCTTCCACCGAGGCATATTCTGCACAACAGGTACAGTATAGTCTTCATGGGCAATTGTTGCACGTGTTACCTCAAATGACCATCAAGCTCAAATATTCTAGTTCAATTAAACCTTCTGTGATTTGACTGACCTTACAGCATGCAGTGTTTCTTTGCAACCTCCTAGGTATACAGTTACATGTTACATCACCATTGAGTATCCCTTTATTGAATGTCCAAAGGTACTGTGCAAAAGGACACATGCTCATAATATTATGTTGGCGACAGACGGCATGTAAAATACATCGTAATTAATTGTTCTAAGCTGTTTTGACAATAGATAGCAATGATAAACACGGAAGTGAATTGACCAGACGGAGCAGTGAATGTTTTAAAACTTCCATCATAACTCCCCGGGACATCTCGTACTTTTTATGCTGTTCAACATTGATTTTGTCAGATTCTTTACATACATTTTATGAATTGATCCAAAGTGAAGATAACATATATTTCAATGTTAGTATTACGTTTTTGAAAAAAAAGCTTTACATTTACATTCCTCTAACACCTAAATCTACACACTATGTGCAGGTATTCCGGTAGGGGGCTGGCGCAAGTTATTACTTAATCCTCTGTATAAGAAGCAGATCCCAACCATTGATTTATTCACGGCGCATTTGCCTGAATGTCTCTTAAATCGGTACACTGAAATACAACTAAAGCCCGCCCTGGGCATTTTTTCACTGCCGTCAATCGTAAGCATGAAAAACCAATATTTCACCTACAAAACTGCAAAACTTTATTCATGGATAGTTTCTTTATAAACCACAAACATATTTCCCCAATATGAGAATTCTATATGCCAGAAGACAGCGACTATATCTCAGATCGCAATGGAAAACTGCGAACGGTGCTTAGGAATGCACTGCCCATCACGGTTGAACAGGCAGGCGCCGGCCCTTTGTGGACAGTGTGGGACGGTGATCCTCATACCATGCCAACGAGTCCCCCTGGCTGGGATAATCCACCTCTCTGCTACAAACGACCACTGTCAGCAGATAATCCACAGGGGATCAGAATACGGGTCCATGTAGGAAGTGGGCAGTAGCCAATTCTCCCTACCACGGATAGCTGGTTTCTAGTATTTTAATGACCTGCAGGCTAATTTTGACCGATTTTGTCGACAAAATCTCTGGAAAACCTATAGAAAATAAACAAATAATTGTTATATATCCATCTACAATGCATGAATTTTCAAACAGCATAGGAAATATTCATGTATATGGATACCATTTTAGAAAATTATGATGGATAGTTTTTCACAATATTGATATACAAATAATGATACAATTCATGAAAATTCCTATACTAAAGCCCTGGATCTTGTCGACATTTTACCCAGCATGCAACCTGATCTAGGCTAACCTGCAGGTGCAACTCAAGAAATTTGCTATCCGTGGTAGGGAGAATTAACTGCATGGAGAGATGTGTATATATATATATATACGTGTGTGTGTGGAATGTCAAGAACGTGTGTGTATATATATACGTGTGTGTGTGGAATGTCAAGAACAGTCGCATTGCACTATACGGAAGGGTTCACCAATTACATGGAGCCAGCATACTACATAGGGTCTATATGTATTAAAAACATTTTAAGTGACTAACTCAATAATAATAATCGATGGTTTCACACACACACAAATATTGAAAATAGCACCTACCCGGTTTTGGAGCACAGCTTCCATTAGAGGCAAATTTTCCGAGTCCAATTTTGATTTTTTTCAGACATTGCTAGGACAAAATAAAAAACGTCCATTGACTAGATTCATTAAGGGCCTTTTCCTTAAAAGTACAGGTATTTTTATGAGGAAAACACTGCACGAAAAAAGACCTTTTAAGACCTTTAAGTTTCTGTAAATGGAGCCATTGAGGTGTGCTAAACATCCTATGCCTTTAATGAACCTCAGTGGCTCCATTTACAAAATTAAAGGTCATTAAAGGTCCAATTTCGCGCAGTGTATAAAGATTGGTAGCAATTCAGAAAACTATGGGGAGAATGGCCCCTCTTTAGTAAGCCCACTGGACATTTTCAGACTGAGGGGGCTAATGCTGCATCCCACAGGCCTAGGAGTATTTGTGTATTTTCACACTGAACTTTTCACAAGGTCCAGCAAAATAGGCAAGGTCCACTGGTCATATGATTGTATTCAGCCAAATAGTCAGAGCACCAATTCTTGCATCAAGTTTTGGGTCCTAGCATCTGTTTTAACCTATGTCCTTTCAAGTATGTCAAAAAGTATACACGGAGTACCTTATGTCAGTCATTTGGGTATAGGCCTACACTGTATCCACACACACTAAAAACTAATACAGGGATTAGGGTCAGATATAATTGGACAACTTGGACCATTTCCAACGGCCTCAGACGAACTCATTTAGACCTCACAATCCGTCATTATCTACACTTCAAACAGTTACAACAGGCCCGCCCCAGGGATATCTTCTTCCTCCCTGGCAAGTAAATGAAACTGTTTTTTTCCTGTTTTTAAACTGACGTGGGTGTCAAAACGTAGGACGCCGATAACCATGGTCTCTGAGTGTGTCGATGCCACAGCTGTCTAGGCAGACCTTGGCACCAGAGCCGGCCGCACGCTCTCTAAACAGGACAAGGTTAAGTCCGTACCATACTTCCTGAGCACATTAAGGATTTACATTTCACTTTGGAGAATCATACTGCTTTATACTGGAGATAGAAAATTGATTAAATACAGAACATTACTCCGTTTTTCTATCGCCGTCCCGGTCCAGTAGAAACCTGGCAATTAATGAATTGGTGTGAAGATCAGTATATTATCTTAAAACAATTTAAACCCAGGGTGCATTAGCTTTTTCAAAAACCAATTTAACACCTTTTTAAGACCTAAGTTTGACAAACCAATTTGCCACAGGTTAAGACAAATTTTATCGCAAGCAGGTTCGATGTATCGACTGTCGGCAAAATGAGGCAATTTTACTTGTCCTATCATTTTATTTACATTTCCCAATCAGATCAGATTTAAGACCCCCTGCATTAGAAATGTAAAATCTAAGACCTTTTCAAGGCTCCTAATTTGAAAAAGTCAAATTAAGACTTCTAAGACTTGCGTGGGGACCCTGGAACCCTTTTGACGACTGCATGTCTCTGTAAGGTAGGTCCCCCTGGTGGGCAAATGGGTACTAAGCACATCCCGGAACAAAAGTGAAAACACAGTGGGGAAACAGTGTGTAGTGAGTACAGAATCCCTGTCAGTTTGCAGTAGCATTTCAGTGGGAAATCTGTGGGAAAACGGTGACTGAGCAGTGGGAAATCAGTATGTCTGAAATATGTAAATGAATTGAGGCGTCAAATCAGTAGCTAATTTAGATATTTCGGACATACTGATTGGGAATGTATACACTAGTGTTGTTGAGAACAACGTTCATTGTATGGTCTACGACCAGTATACAACTAAAGTCTTTTCGTATGATCTAAATAACTCTAAAAACATCCCAAGATCAATAAACAAAAAGATATATTCATCAGAGAAGCCACTCTATGAACATGAAAAATCCGAAAAGTGTTGACACACTTTCCGGACTTTAAGCAGGAAAAAATAAAAGGAATAGAATCACATATTTGTACATTTTGACAATAAAAAAAGCTTTTTGGAAACACTATGTTGCCTAAGAATACAAATGTAATTTGTATTTCCTACAACTACTTGTCTGAATGTGTTGCTGCGGTCAAGAATCCGGAAAAAGAAGGAAAAATGGCATCTCTGAAATTTAATAGGCCCCATGCGACCTGTTTATAATCTCCTTTAAACGGTACTTTATTCCCATCAAATCCAAAAACTAAATCGGTAGAATAGAATTACTTTAAGTATCTATGTTTTTATTACCCATAGGTTTATAAATAAAAAATATTACCATTATTATTATTATTATTTTTACAAAAATAACTGTTTTTTCAGAAGACATTGTATAGTCTTCTTACGCCAACTGACGAAGGTGGAAGTGAATCAAACACGAGGTATACAATGTGAAGTGCAGTTTGAATAGTTTATTTCGATTTGAGGCACTAGACTCTACACGAGGCGGCTGGCCTCAGCGGACCAGCAGTGTGGGAACTGAAGTAAAACCGGTCAGAAAATACTCGTGATAAATAGTGAAAGTAGCTAAAACATGACAGTCATGTCTGTATATCATATGGTGTATGCATCATGTAGAATATATCATGTATATCAAAGCTCAAGGTGTGACATCAGACATTGTGTTCAAAGATTCTACAGTGGGAAGCCCGACCACTGGTACATGGAGCAGAGTGACCTGACGGACTATATCCACCCAACATCACAGGCGTCATATACCTAATGGTCAGGCCTCCCACACTTATTTCTGATTTATTATACCCACTTTGGAGCATCAAACTTTTTATTCATTCATGGGACATACTGACCAAGCGGCGTCCCTCAGAGTATGCAATAAGACATGTTTAATATACAAAATGTGCGCCTTTTGGGTATGATAAATCACAATAGGACCCAAAGTGGTGAAAGCTCTCCGTTCTACTCTAAATCCACGATTGCATAGCTTTGACAAGTGATCGCCGAAGTCCAGTCTCAAAGTAAGACCGCCCAACCATTCCTTCTCTCTCAATCTTAGCAACTACGGCCAGAAAATAAAATATTGGGCTAAAAATCCAGTCATATATATTCCAAGAGAGTTTATCAGCAATATAAAAAGGTGTATGTACGTACGCGTATGTATAATAGTATGTGATGCATCTATGTGAAGTTTATTACGTCTATCTCAGGACCCCGTGGTCTACCCCACGCGTAGACTAACCCAGGAGGGATTTGTGGACTAACCCTTTTGGGATTAGTAGACTAACCCCTAGGAGATTAGAGGAATAACCCTTACGGGATTATTGGACTAACCCAATGGGGATTCGTAAACTAACCAAGGTGGGATTTGTACACTACCCAGGAGGGACTTGTACACTAGTTGCTCCCCCCCCCCCCACCTCCGCTGTGAAGATATGTACAGTGTGGCTGGTGCTTCTGCTGTGATAATCTGGTTATACCGTTTTTCTATTTCTTTTTACATGTATAAATCGGAGAAAATAGTCTCTTCCCACCTCGCAGGCACTTGCGGTGGGTGACTGGAAGATCCCGGGTTCACAGTTCTCAGTTAACAGCGTACAAATGAACTTATTGAAGGTTATAGCATTTTGCATCCTATTACAGACCACAGGTTGTATCGGGTTTTAACATACGTTCCACGACTTTCAGTTTATACATCTCTTGGCTTAGTATAAAACGGTTAAATTTCACTTAACTCTAAAACCACTCTTTGCATAGCCCCACCACGGCGCTAATTGCAACTTAACAAGACTTAAGTAAAACAAAGCTTTTCCTAATTAATAAATCATATTGATTTCTAAATTATTCCGGACCAATAAACCATATATTTCTCAGTAATTATTTCTAAGCAAGAAGCAGCTACTTCGCAAGGCCATACCTGATAATGCCTCACAAGTAGCAAAGTTCCCTGGCGTTCAATTATCATAAATCAGTAATCAATGTTCTTTAGACATAACATCAAGTACAAGTACACATAAATACTAGTTGGGGCCCACAGGACCTCCTTTCTCCAGAGATTATCATTTGGTTCCATTCTCAGTGCGCGGACTCCCTCAGTCATCCCCCTGTCGCTCCTCACGTTCATGGTAACTTGTAATCGGGAAGTAACAAACACTCAACAAGAACAAACATGGACGTGGTCCCCCCACCACGCCCTCCGATCACATCTTAGTCTCCGTAACAAGCCCCGGGCCCCGGACACGGCCACACGCGGCAACGGCCACACACACACTCCATATATACCGTATCAAAGTGCAGAAGGTTATGTCAGGGGATATGAATAATTGTTGCATATTATGGTAGGGATGAATTATTATCTCTCAACTTCTATTTGAGAGTTGGTGACTTTATGTAATATGCGACGTCAGGATGTTCTCTCCGACAATGTCAGAGAGGACCATACTGAGGTGGAGTGTTGTGGCCTGCCGTGTGTAGACGTGGCCGGGGTGGGGGATGTGGTAAGGAACATACTTGGTGTATAGTAGTAGTATACATGGCTAGTTATTTCAGGACGATATTTCTCTGATAAAAGTATAAAACAAAAAAAACCCCCAAAACTATCAAGCTGAATTCAGCTGAAACAAGACGTACTGAGTTTAATGTTTGCTATTAATATTTTGGCAAACTCTAAATATGTCTATCATTACTTAAACTATGTTTATAAATTTTGTCATGGTTGTGAAAATTCTACTGGGATTGGACGAGGAAGCTGGGGACTGTTTATTTGATTTAAACACAATAACTTGGTTTCAGCTGAACTAGAACAGGGCTATGTGATCTCTAACTAGAATAACAAGTGCACCCCTGGGTGTGCTATTACTCGGGTACAGGCAACCGCTCAATGATCTCCTTCATGACTGCGGCTGCCCCGAGCGCGGCGTATGGCTGCCACTCCACGTTCTTCATACCGTCCAGGTAGTCCGCGATGCCCCGGATGAAGACGAAGCTGTCCTTGCGGTTGCCCACGATGGACTCGAGCACCTGGTCGAACTCGGTGTCGTAGGCCACACAGTCGTGGCGCGCGGCAAAGTCCATCCTCAGCTGGTCGTCCCGTACCACCGGCTTGCCCGACCCCACCGTGCCGAAGCGCAGCATGGGGCGGCCCGGCTTGAACTCGGCCCCGATGTTCTCCGGGGCGGGCGGGTGTCCCACCTCGATGACATCGTTGCCACCAATGTTCATGTAGAGCCGGTCGGAGGAGGCGGGCGGCCGGTCGAAGTTGACGTTCTGCCCCTGCAGCAGCTCCTGCCCCTTGGCGATGGCCTCCTCCCACGGGCACGACTCCGGGTTGGCCTTGAACTCAGCGGTCACCGTCTCCATGATGCGCTGGATGACCAGGTCGTGCGGCGACCAGCACTTCCTCATGTACTGCGGCTTGCCCGCCTCATCGTACTTGACCTGGTCGCAGTAGATGTACATGTAGCCGCTCTCGTTGGGCGTGGAGACGACCACGTCCCCCAGCCGGCCGTGCTTGTAGTAGTCGGTGTAGTGGGGCACCCCGCCGCCCACTCCCACCAGCATCACATGCTCGATGTCCCCGAACGTACCTGGAAAAAGGGAGAGGGGGAGGTGGTTAGTGGGGGTGGGGCAGGGCATGGTGGGACACTCTAGAGATAGGCAAATACTACCCAAATATCTGCAACTCTTATCATCTGTATACATACATGCATACTTAATTGTATACCTAGATTATTCTCAAATAATTCTGTCTATATATGATGTACACCTTTTTAACTTGAACATCTTCATTAATTTTACTGTACAGATAACAATCCTGCACTGTGCCAATGCCAGCAGAAGAAAAGACTAGTACATCCAACTTGACGTAACAGGGCATAAATGCGTTGTTTATATCGCAGTTGACTGGTCTCCTAGGATACTAATGGTGTGTAGGTTAAACACAGGGTATCAACCAAAATTCCATTGTCGAATTCCCTGTTTTCCTTGAGATTTTCCTGTCCCACGAAAAAATTTCCCTGTGTTATATCCAGCAAGTTGTTCAAATTTAAAAGCCTCTGCGTGCAGAATTTTTTTGGAAAACCCAACAACAAAAACTTGAATCCCTAACATCTTGAGAATCAGAAATTTCAGAATCTGGGCAAATGTAATTCCCTGTGTTTTGTCAAAATTTGCAAATTCCCTGTTTTCCTTGTGTGGTTAGTACCCTGCTCAAACATTCTCAAAGTAAATAGCCCCAGTATTGCCAGTAGCGATTTCCCCGTAACGCAGGTGTGCGATGTGCTTTTTTGAGACCCTCATATTCAGTATACTCACCGAGCAGCCTGGTGGTGGTGTTGCCGGAGGAGATCTGTGCCGCCCTCTGACGGCCGATGATGGGCAGCTTGGTTGACACCACCTTGTGGCTCCCGATCTGCCCGATGGTATACACGTTCGACTCGCCTGAAACACGAGACAATCACAGGTTACTGACTAAGCCTATCAGTTTGTGAGGCAAAACAGCGCAGCATGAAGCCACCCTAGGTCAGAATAAGCCACAATATTACAATATTCCACAGCAAACAACGTCGGCATCGCCGATCACTTTTGAGATATTTCAAATCATTGAGAGGATCCCGACCTTCTCTGTATTGTCCCTAAAGCAAATAGCAGGAACCTTTTTCATGCACCAAATATTGAGACGTAAAATGTTGACTTCCAACTCTTTTAAACTGAATGATAATGTCAAGGGACCTGATAATATATTACTGTAAACCTTTTAATGGAGTATCTAGGAATAATGTTGTATGAACGCAATAGCATGTTTAAAATGAATGGTTTGTTTTCTTTTTGTGTGATATGGTAAAGTTCCGACATCTTATGTTTTATGTTATGTATGTATTTTGTATTGATTTCACATATTACTTTTGCAGCGGATGCAAATAGATAGGTTATATTTTTTTGGGTATTGTCATAGTTTTCCATGCAAATAAAGCGACTTTCACTTCGTATTACCTCATGGATTTATCGATGATATATAGTGTTTTCTTTTAATCACGCATAGCCATTCTCTGATCTGGTTTTCACTTTCAAGTTTCATTCATGCAATTGCCTGCACCTTTGATTTCTTTCTTTAGATCTTAATTTACATAAGCTTTTCGATTGTGTTCTTGTTTGACAAATTATGGTATAATGTTCCAGAAGTTAAGTGTATTCGTGATTGTAGATTACAAACATACGGCTACAATTGTCGAACTTAATTTACTTATCTAAACTTTTTTTCTCGCTAAAATTTGTTTTAAATGGAAAAGGTCAAAATCAAAAAACGAGGTTTTTCCAAAAAGCAAATCCATTTGGTATATGTTGCGATAAATTGGTGTAATTTGCTAAACAAAACAACACGTCATCAGCTACTGTGAGAACACCAGAAGGTCTAGGTGTCGGTCTCAGGTCAAAGCGGCGGTGTCCACTCTCTGAACATTCCCACTATGGCAAGACAACGCCAAACAATATCAGACTCTACCGAGTTTACATTAGAATAGGCAAAACACAAATGGAACAAATATGCGTGCAAAACCTATTAAAAAAGCAAATGGCAGAATTTCTGAACGTCCTTTGAGAAGACTGGAATACTGTAGTGTAGAGAGAGTACTCTGATGGTGCTAGTCCTGGTGGCAGTTTAGGGCGGTCGCCTCACGAGGTCTGTCTTAGTATTACTTGTAATAGGTTGCCTACGAATATGCAGGTCGAAAATAAAAAAGTAAAAAATAAAAAAGTAGTAGATATCTTGTATTCCCTGTTCATATTCAAGTAGTTACATTATCTTTTGATCCAACTTAGGAAGAAAAAATGATATGCAAAAGGAAGCCAATACCAAAAACATCCCGATTTCTTTTTCCTTTTCCATTTAATCACCCAATAAATTCTGAATTCTGAATCATAACATTAAACTGAAAGATGTCTTTGAAAGCTAGCCCTTCGTGATGCGACCACAAGTCAGGACTAAATCCTAGTTGGTATAATTTCAGCTGCCCCCCGGGTGACAGGCGGGAGAGGCGTCCACCACTCACAGTCACACACCACTGACTACGGACAACAAACAGAAAACTGCACTGGGCAGTTCCCGGTTTGACCAGTTTACACTAAAACCTGCTTTGTGTGGAATCAAATCCTGCGTTACCCACCTTCTGCAAGAGACGGTATAGATAAGAGCATGGGTTAGAACGGGGCGAGCACCTGTAACATTCTGTTTAACGGGCCGTGTAACAGTCCGATGACTTACTATAGGAACATGTTCCCGTTACTTACTTGTGATGCCCGTATTTGACACTGTGTCTAAAGGTAAGTACAATTTAATTGCTTAAAAATTAATGGCAGAACATTGAAGTTCCAACTAGGACTATATTGAAATGATACAAACGACACAAGAAGAAGAGAATTTTCATTCTCATTGGTTATGAAAAATACACGGGCATTCTTGTTTTCAATCGTACTGGTGTTACCAAAACTTGGATCATTTAATGATACTCCAAATGTTCTTATAACCCGCTGAAGTTGGTTATCGTGTACTGTATAATCCCCTTTTAGGCTTTATACCACCAATAATGACAACTAATATACAGAAGCAATCTCTTAAAACGGGAAGTTCTCTATGTCTAGTTAATTACCATTTTATGACAATCCCTTTGAACATATAAGGCATAATGTAGGCAGTATGTTAGAAGACTGTACTGAATGTAAACTACTGCGGAAGCTACACACTTTAGAACCTTTCTAATCATACAACATTACATGTATACTTTGTCTGAGATCTTCATCGATGGCTGTCAATTCAACCAACAAGTTAAGCCTTTATAATTCAAACTATCTATAAAACCTTTTCGAACTGAGCGGGCATCGCTAGATTCTAATACTTTACTTTCCCTAGCCAACAAACAAATTTCCCCCCAGTGCGACCCACCTTCGGTCTTGTAGCGGACGAAGGTGGTCTTGTTCTCCATCATGGAGTCGACGGCGAGCTTCTCGTAGTACTTGGAGGTGATGATGGCCACGGTGGGCTTGTTGGAGCCCGTCTGCACCGGCATGTTCTTCACCACCTTCACCTCTGTCGGGGACAACAACGGGCACACGGTCACATGCGGGGCGGGGCGCAGGGGAGGCAAGCACGCGCAGCAGGGCGACAGATTTTTCTCTATTTCATCTTATTTCATTGCGCATAAATAACTTATCGATCAACATTGACTTATGGTCAGTGTTTAACACCATCACAGTTTTTTTTCCATCATCTATAAATAACTTATTTTAAATAACAATTTTTCTCTACAATGGTCAGAAGAATATGAAATTTCTTGTACCCAATTGCAATTAAAGAACAAATAATTTTGGAACACAAAAAATAAAAATTGTTATTCTTATTACTGCTTTCATCAAACAGTTTTCCTGTAGGTGCAAAACTGAGTAAATTTTGATAAAACCTCACTGTTCACGTTTCCCGATCATTATTACTGGTTTTTGTAGGTATTCTTTCTAGGATTTCACAAATCTAACAATGATATTTTTGGGAAGTTCTGATGATGAAGAAGCAATGTGTCTGGATCAAACTCATACTGGATCAAATTACGAATCCGCCGTTATCACTAAAACTGTCATCCCTGCTGTCAGCGCATTGCAAGGTGCATAGCATATATTTGGTGGCATTTGTTATTCTCGGTAATGTTTGAGTGTTAACTTAAACGCAAGGTTTGAGTAACACAACTTCAAGACATTGGCGAACTATGCATAGGATTAAGAAAAAATACATATTATCATATCAGTCTACAGATTAGCATTTAACTCTCAAGTTGACACTGTATCGGCTTTATATAAAATGTTCTTTTGTTATACTAAGTTATGTGATTTGCACTAACTTTACTTGTTTTATAGAAATATTGTTAATATACGCATTATCTTTCATTTATTTCGATTGACAGAAGACCTTTTTTAATTCAATGATAATAAACCTTATTTCGTGATGCTGTAATGATTAAAGTGATTAATCTGGTAGCTCAAGTAAACAGCGATATGTACAGGAGCAGCGGTTTAGAAAGCCCATCAAACCAAGGAGAAACCTCAGCTCGTTTGGTGGTTGACTAAAAGCCCGCCTGGCTCGGTTAGTGGCCGGTGGAGGGGCATTTAACATGAAGCGTTCGTATGAAACCTCATAATGCTCGGTTCATGGTCAACGTGGTCAACTGGGACACTCTAGGCTTGCTTCCTTAAGGTCATTTTTGTAAAAAAAAAAATTACACAAAATTTCTTCAACAAAGAATTCATCTACTGTGAGTCTTTTCTTCATATTTACAGCCATGTCTTTTTACAAGAAAAAGCTCTTGCAATTTTAGAATCAAAACAGTCATAGGTAGAACAAAAACATGAATATGTATTATTTTTATAACAATATCTTCCTTACTACCTAGTGACCCTAGGAAACAAGCCCCAGTCTGTCAGGGGCAGGTTGTAACATGTTTGATCCTCCATCACAAGACCCACAGAGCAGACTGCGGATGTGGGCCTCGGCAGGGAATCAGGGCGGTCGGTGAGACGGGCACGTGTGTGTAGGGTCCCCGCTGGACCAGCCCACGGTGGACTCGGGCCCTGCCCGGCCCTGATGTGTGGTGACCATACGGCCCAGCAGGGACCCCACACCCCGCGGGCACGCCTCTCACGGGGTATTACCCACCTGTGTTCTCGTCCAGCACACGCCGCACGAACTTGCCAGGCTCCACCTCGCGGATGAGATCACGGCCCTGCAGCATCCGCAATTGCTCGGCGACCATTTGCTCATCTGCGTTGGTGAGACTAGCGACAGCAGAGAAAGGGTTAATGACAAGTATGAAGTGAGGTTTGAATCATGAGGTAGTATCCTTTGTCTTATGCTCTATACCTTAAACTAACTCTTGAAAAACAGAAAAGCAGCGGCTGAGAATTTCATTATTCTATAATAAATTTATTGTTATATTACTGGGAATTCTATTGTTGAGACCTTTTTTCTTGATTAAATTCGGATCAAGCCAGTTCACATTCTGTGATTTGCAGCATGAGATTCTCCTCAGGCCAATTCTACTTTTTAGTATAATTCCATAAACTCTTCAACTGGCAAGCCACCCATTCAGAAAATATACTGTTGCTTCTCACCTAGCCAAGGCCATCTTTAAGTATCATACTACGACTTTTTCAACTCGGATAATATGGAGACAAGAGGACAGTACTCTATACTCATACAATTCTGAATAAAAAAAATACACATAATACTACTACATTTGGACTGTCAAAGTCCCTCTTCCAGTTACTAGTGAACTGCTCTCACCTGGCCAAGTCCTCGACGGGCAGGATGTTGGGGTAGGCCGACTCCAGGGTGTGCAGCACCTGGTCCTGCACGATGGCCTCCGGGGAACGCGTGTCCTCCTTCGCCATGCCTGCAACACGAGCGACACGGGCGGTCAGCGACAAGTACACGCGGGGAGACCACACTGTCTCCAGTGTAGGGGGTCACTATGGTTATTGTTCCTCCTTAATAGCCACCTCTGTCTTCCAACAACCGAGGTTAGCGGTTGGCTTATGGTGGAAAGATTACAAAGGCAGATTGGGCCATGTTTTTTAATACAGGGTGTCATATAGTTTGGGAATTTTCCTTTGGGAGGCTATGAATTAGATGTGTCTCTTGGAAAAACTTACTATAATAGAAAGATAAAGAGTTGCTAAAGGTTTACCAAAGTTTCGCCCTTATAGGCAAAGATATGGAATGGTATCACTAAGTTTATCTAGGGGACGGAGCGATGAGTATGGGAAAATTTAAACGATAATTCAAAGGTATCAAGTATGTCATTGTACTGAAATAAAACTAACTACTAATAAACCTACAGTTCATGAGCACTTCCCCTACAACCAAGTGCTACTCATACGATCTTCATGCAAAATAACTAGGAAATTAATTTCCAAAGTAACTGTGAAAGAAAATACAAAATATTGGATATCGCTTTTAAAATCAGCTCCATTTTTGGGGGGTCTCTATTGAATCTTGGACCACACTGGCTAAACACTAGGGTTAGACTAGACTAGACTCCAGCAGGCGAGCAGTCGGCTGGGGGAGGGGAAACGTCTACGGCACGCGGGGGTTAGTAGTCGGACTACGAGCACACGACAACACGAAGAACTCCTGAAATACAAACGTCGGGGCACCACGGTCAAGTACTCAGGGCCACATAATCATGGAAATCTAAGACCTTGAAATGAAATTGAAAAGTAAAGAAAAGTCATGCCTATGTAGAAATCACTCAAGTTCACGCCAAAGTCGAGACGATACTCTGACAGTAAGAGGATGAAACCACAACCGGTAAAGGACACAATGTGCGCCTGGGTCTGAGAGGGAGGACCACGGCGGGCATCGGAAAGGTACCAAGAAATGGGGGCACACGATACTACACGCGGGCTCCTGGAGACTACTCACCGTCTGTGTCGTAATTGAGGCCTGTGGGCGGAGAGAGGTGCAGAGGGAGGTCATTAAGGGCGTGGTACATCAGACAAGCGGCTAGCGGGGCTAACTCATTTGGACTATTTAGGCATAAGGCGCCATTTGTACCTTACAAGTGGATCTACGTTTGATATTTATGAGTTATCCATCCTTCTCTGAATGCACAATAATTCAAATATTCTGTGATCGATATGAAAGTTAATTGTTGAAACCTGGTCTTTGATATAAGATGAGTTTTCAAACGATCTGTTTGCAGTTATCTAAAGAGATGGATAACTGAAATATTCTTTAATAAGCACATATATACTTTTGTGTATATACCATATATGTTCTATATTTTACACTGCTATATATATTCAAAAATACGTTAAAATCAGGGATTATCTTGAAGCAATAAAACTCAACAACATTGCAAAACCTAGGTCGATAATTGCTATTCAAAAAGGACACAACTTTATGTGCGCACTACAAGATCTACAACGTGGGCCATGCAAACCAAACTAACATGGAAACAAAGAAACTCAATACAACAAAGAAGAGCCAAATAAATCGTTTCAGCTGGATAGAGATATCCTCCAATGTTTCTCTTTATCTACAAGTTCTGACTAATAATCAAAGGAGAAAGACTTTGTATGTTTCAGAAAAGTTTCAAAAACCATGCATTACTTTACGGATTACACACAAACGTTTAATTATTTGAAATCAGAAAACCAAAGGCCAGCAATCTTCATTCTTTCTCCTGATTATCAGTGCTCAAACAGTATTGACAAATGCAGTTTCCTAGAAAGTGGAAGTTGGATAGGATTAAGAAGCAGGACCCTGGGGTAGTTCTCAGTCTGAAGGAGACCCAAGACCTACGGCCTCCGTGAGTGTGGGGCCTGGGCTACAAGCGTCACACGTCACTACAGACCCGAGACCTACGGCCTCTGTGGGTGTGAGACCTGGGCTACAAGCGTCACACGTCACTGCAGACCCGAGACCTACGGCCTCTGTGGGTGTGAGACCTGGGCTACAAGCGTCACACGTCATTTAAACCACACACTTTCGGTAACATCTTACACAAGGTTTAATGTGGCAAATAAGTTTCATGATGGAACTTTCCTCTTTTACTTTGCAATTTACAACCAAAGGCACCATTCTATATCTGAACTATCTCATTTTTACGGGGAAGGTCTCCCTTACCCTGAATATCATTTATAAAAATTGATAAGTACAAATTGCTCGGAGAGATTTGGAATTTTTACATGAAATCACATAGCTGGAATAATTTCCTAAATTTTTGCATTTTGGTATTTTCTTTATATTATCCACAAAAGTGGGTGTGTGGCCCTGTGAGTGTGATGTTAACGAAACGCGCTGGTCTACCAGGAGGGCAGGGTGTGACTGACCCGAAGAGGGGACCCACAAAACGACCCCCACCCCCTGCCCCGGGAGGAGGGGCACAGGACCTCCCGGACTCACAGGCATTAGAAAACAAAACGGCCAGAAACCACCCAACGTCGGAGGTTTCTACCGGCCTCAGGCAAAAAGAGGATGAAAAAGGGGATAACTTAGGGCTTACCGAGGGCCATTGTCTCAGTTTCTTTTCAAGCTTTCATTGCTTAGTTTTTCATTTATGTAAGCCTTACATCCTTCATATGAGAGTGGACAGCAGTGTTTTAGACAGAGAGATAGGACATTGGTATCTGACATAGAGCTAGAACCGAAAGGTAGCCCAAAGTTCCAGGCCCTCCCCTCACCATAGGCCCATGTCCTTTCCGAACAAGTCCTCTTATATGAAGGATGTATAGCTGCATTAAATTTTGACTACAAATGCGTACGCAGTAACTGAAAATGATGAGTACGTGTAACCAAGAAGAGCCTGAATGTTTTAAAATTCAAAACTTATGAAATTCATTTTTCGGATATTTTCTAGACTTTTTTCTTTCTAGATGTATGCTTTATATTTAAAACTTCTATAAAATCATTATTTTCTTTCTGATTGAGACATTGACCACCTCGGTCAGCCCGTGTCGTGGGCGTGCGGGACGTGCCACACTGACCGCCGGCCCCGCGCGGCACCGACAGCAGCCCGCGGAACTGCTCCATGTGAATGATCTGCTCCTCCACGGTGCGACCTACAAACACAACCACACGGCCATGGGACGACTATAGGGGCATCTCCCCGCCACGACACCTGGCGGCGAACGGGGGAAGCTCGCCACGACCAGCTTACCTCAGATACACATCTCGGACCAACCGACGGACCTGATTAGTGAGTTTACAGTTTCATCTTTCAATGAAAGGTTGGTTTCCAAGAAATTATTCTCACCTTGAAGCAACTAATTTCAATTCAAGCACCTTTATATAGATAAGTTCATTATTTTCACTATCCAATTTATTTTCGATAATTTGGGAAGGGTGTTAGATTTTCATACTAGTATGTTATCATTGTTTAGCTGCTGTCAGTCTCATGACCATTCCATGAAATCGTCAGCATTAAATGTTTCAATTTTTTCTACTCTTTGCATGAAATAACATTCCATCTACTTGGCAATTATATTTTTCTTTCTTCATCTCTTTCTAGAATATAATAGAGTATTTATTTTCTCTTTTATACATGCATATAGATTTATTTTACAAAATGAAATATGAAATTTATACTGTAGCCCATGCATCTTGTTTCATTGATTTTGCAAGTGAAGATCACTCTATTTGGGATCAAATCATGCAAAGAACCTCATCCACAAAGGTAGAAAGGAGAAATGACCACTATTTAAGTGGACGCTACTGATGTAAAATGATCAGGTAAAGTCAGGACTGGAGAGAATGGTCAGAGCAGGCCTAGGCTACAGGGCTGAGACGTCAGTCTACCTGCTACGTGATAAGGGTGATATGATGGTTCTTGTACTGAATAAGACATCACCAATAGGGAGATAAGGGAGATAGGTTATTGACGTACTGGTAGCGTCATTTTAAAGTCTTTTACACATAGTTGTGTAGCATGCATTGCAAATTTGAGGACTTATCAAACCACCGTTCTACTTCAATCCTCCCCAAACTGGAGTTTCAAGACTCAGGCGGACAGTCTCAGTAGCCACGTTTTTTTTCTAGGTTCATGACAAGCCAAATGTCACATCATCAATAATGTGAAATAAGTCCAATCAATCGGTCAAATCCGTCATACAAATACAACGGGTCCGATCATGGTAAAAAAAGGTGTCAGGGGGAATAGTGGTGACAGAACTGACATTCCCTAACTGTGCAAGGAGGTGAACCTCCGTGTTCCTTCTGTGATGTTCATGCACCGGACCTATAAACCGCTTAAAATTACCCATTTTCCCGAACAGGTTGTGAGATAACATAACCTTACGAGTAGATTAATTCATAATTTCCAACTTAACTCAAACATTCACAAAAATGTTTCCAAAACGAATAAAAATATATGCATGTTCACACTTTGATACAGTACCTAATTTATCAGACCCTTCAGTTTCTGTTACGTATAGAAATGGGAACAAATAACGTTAGAAATGTAATATGATAATTGACATCTTAAGCCTACTGTTGAAATGTGCCCAAATCCTTTACACAACGCAATGTAAACACAGAACAATGACTTAAACTAAAACGTGTGTATAAATACATGTGTAAAATTGCTTTTTCAACATTACGAAAATAAAATATCTACATGGCATGCAAAAGCTTGAACAAAAATGTGAAGGTATTAAGGCCATGCGCAAGGGTGCGTCAGTGGGTTAGGAAGTGACGTCATAAGATGCTGGGATGACGTCACGCGGCGATGACGTCATGACTCACCTGAAGCGTCTCTGAAATTGTTGTCTAAGAAATCAACAAAGAAAATAAACATAACGGTAAGCTTAGTGTAACAGGGGTGATTAATTACATTAGTAGGGACACTCACTGATTAATTCAATGCTTGCCTTTATATTTGTTTTACGGCTAAACGATCATAGCTTGCTTAGTTTTAAATGTAATTTGCTTAAAACGTACACTTATTGTAACCAGGCGTGAGTAAAAGCATCCCACGTATTTAGTTAAGAATTGTTGACATATTAGGGTATTAAATGATTAAAGATATCATAAACGTCAAGTAGCGATACAGTGTATTTTATACGTTTTTATGATCCAATTTGAATTTAGATCCCCCCCCCCCGTAGCATAAGAAAAAGAGATACAATAGCTTTGTAGTAAAATTTGAATTTAGAACAGAAGGAAACATCAGAATTATTTTGATATAAATTTTGGGAACTTAATTCTGTTTTATAAAATTTTGTTAATCGTATTAAGCTGAGAAGATTTATGGTACCAGAAAAAGAGATGAGGCATATTTCCGGATTATAAAGCGCACACGATGGGCAAGTCACATTCTGGACACCCAGTATTAATTAAATCAAAGAGTACCGCACACACAAAATGAAATTAAACAAATGCACGCTCTTTTTTTTCGACATAAAAGCATTGCGTTGAAATACTCCTCTCTAAAAGAAGATAAATTAATTCTTTACAAAGTCTAATGTCATATATTTCCTTAAATGCTTACTGCCACTAGGGTACTATGACTTATTTGGCTACATGGCCTTAGCTCTCAAGTAAACCTTTCATTAAGTCTAAAGCCACCTGAACCCTACCTAACACAGTGTATCGACGTGACAGTGTACACTCCACCTAAGAACCGTACAAAGGTACCTCCAAACTGCAGTCCCCCTTCACAGCCCAAACTGAGATATACAGGTGAAGGTAGTGGTAAACCAAAAGGCCAGGAGTAGTCAAAAAGAATTCCATAACTATAAAATTCTGCTAAAAACTCCACGACTATGAAAATCAGTAAATCTAAACGTACATGATTCCTGAAACCTCATTACCTAAGGGAAGAGGCAACTTTTGTGAATGGACGGAAACTTTTTTTAAAAATAATTATCCTTTATCAGTAAATATTGAAATTTTGCTCAGTTTTGGCTGAGAAAGGGTGCAGGTTAAAAAGAACCCCTATACTTATGCGTAACTACCCTGTATAAGGCTAAAACGGGCTCTTGTGACACTATGTTACTCCCCGCGGTGACACAGCTGGTCTCGCCCCACCCCGTTACAGTATTGGTCTTACCGGGGCTGATGGGCGCGGCCTCCGACTCCTCCAGTGTGGTCAGCTCCACGTCCACTTTCTTAATCTGGGCGTAGCGCGGCGTCTGCACCTGCTTCATCACCCGCTTGATGAACCCTACGTAGTCTGTAACGTAACGGTATGGTGTGAAGAAAACACACGTATCTCATGTATTATTTGACAAGACAACATGAAAATAGATTGCATTATTTTTACTCTAGTAAATCGAAAATGTATATGCTTTTGTTCACATATTACAATATATATTTTATCATTAATAAATTGTTTTATCATCTTTACTACGTTTTACTTCCAAATATAGTAAAATGCGATTGAAAATTGCAATTAAATTCTTTCAGATACGTAATTGCATGTAATGTAATAACTATTTTCTAACAATTCATTAAGAAATCTTCCAAGCGAAATTATCATTCTTCAAAACTGTTATCTGAAATTATGAACGATGAATTTAACCCTTTATCCCCGGGGGCCTTAGGGCAGAGGCCTTACCTCTGGGGAAGTTGTCTGGTTTGACGAGCTCCCGGAAGAACTCGTAGGCTCCTGTCACCTTGTCCAGGTAGTCCGTGTTCGGGGCGAACCAGAACTTGAGCACGCGACTCTCCTGGGGAGGGAACGGGGAAATCATGAGACCAGGGTCTGGTGAACGACAGGGTGGTGCTTCTTAGGGGGCGACGTTTTGTTTAGTAGATGAGGTACTGCTTAGTTCAGTTAGGTTAAATCAGTTGTAGGTGCGAACATCTTTCTATTTGACACCTGTATACCACCTGCGTTACCGAAATGAACTGATATTTACTTTGCAAACATGAATTCTTCTTCTTTTTTTAAATGATTCATAATTGTTTCTGCAAAAATGTATAGATTGTCTATAGTTTTTAAAACTTGTATCATTTTCTTTTTTAAATATATTCTATCGTTCTCCTATATAATGCATGATGATAATTTGCAAAGTGGGAATTTACGTCGATTCTAATATACCTGTACACGAGGCAGTTTTAAGGAGACCCTTGATTAATTGAGTCAGTGATGAGTGTCAGTTTAGAGGATGCCGTGTACTTACTGGTACATGTTTGCCGGTCTTTTGGTCTACTAAGAAACATTTAAACTCTAGTTGTAGTTGTGGTGGTGAATCGGCTGCACTGTCTGCAAAACCAAAACAATACAAATAGATTAGTTTTCACTCAAATACACAGAAATATTTCATAAAAATGTAACATGAAAATTATTGAATATACTATTCAGGATCCGTTTAATCCATTTCTATTTTGATAAACCCTGCTCATTGTAAGTTGTAGTGTAATATGGCACAAATTCCATTTGGAATTTACAAGACTAAACTAGGCCCAGTAATACTTTTAATTGGACTCTTTTACCATGTAATGACTCTACCTGAGCAGGGTTGCCACTGACTAGCGATGTCAAAATTCCCTGACATTTCCGTGACAAATTCCTAACTAGGACAGTCTTGTCCTTCCGTTTAAGCTCAAACATTCGAAACATAGTACCTTAACAGTGATAATGTTAGAAGAACTCAGCATGTGACAATGGCGCACTCCCTATCAAATTTTCACTAAAATGCGCCATTTTTGTACATTTTAATGAAATTAAAATTCCTAATGTTTCATGAGAGCATTGATCTCAAAATTAATGTGACACTTAAAATTCTAATGTACCCAGGGCGCATGGCGCGGCCCTAACATTTTCTAACTGCGCCCTACCTGCTGACTGTTTGTTGATGACGAGCCCGCTGTTCTGGCCGCCGCCTGTGTGCTTCACCTGGTTCTCGTCTATTAACGTCTTCCGTACCTTCTCGATTTTGATGCACGTCGTTTTTCCCTTCTTCGTCGGTGTCATCACCACTCGTTCTTCTGAAAAACACACGACAACAAGGAATGAGTAACTTGGTAATGGTACAGTATACTTGATGGACGGTTCGTATCAGCCCTATGGCCACAAGCAAGATTGAACTTAAGTTTTCTTCTTATCCCCCCCCCCCCTCCGGCCTTTATTTATTGAGGAAATGTGTGTGTGTGTGTGTTCTATAAAACATCACTTCTGTATTGACAATGACGACAATGATTTTATTTGTGACAAAAATCAACAGCGTGAAAAATCCAAGGGGCATTTAGTTTGTCCCTGACCTACTTAACTCTTATAATAATGTTATCTCACTTTGGGAAACATTGGGTCTGATGAAGGGGGTTCGGTATCTAGTTTGGCACAATGATGGACTACATATCTCTTAGTTCACGGTATTTGCGCCAGGTGGCAGCAGTGGCGGCATGTCAGCCGGTGGATGGGGCGGGGGGAGGAGGCCCACCTGGGATTCCTCCAAGACGCCCCCCCCCTCCCACCCCGCCTCACCTGGGCAGTGTCTACCTGTCCGCCCTGGAGGGGGCTGGCCACACCTGGGGCCGCCAGGTGGCGCGTCGGGACGCTGAGTCAACCTCTCTACCTGAGTCTACAGGTATACGGTACCTGCTCAGACCCCGAGTCTACAGGTATGATACCTGCTCAGGCCCACTTTTAGATAAGGGTAAAAAACCCGCCGTGTGCTACAGATCAGGCCTAGGCCTGTGTCTGTGATATCAGGCTCTCTGTATAGACGTTGTGCAGATGACGTCACACCTCACAAAAATGTGATGGTGCCATATTGGTGATCAATTTTAAATTTTTATTATTCAATATAAGAACCCTCTTGATCACTCCAAATATATCTAAGGCAAACTCACTAAAACATAACCAACAATTAGTCAAAAACTGATTATTATGGATAAAGTCCATAAGAACATGGCCATGCATGATCACCACGTGGTGATCACCAAAAAGTGGTGACGTGACCATGTCTGCACAAGGTATATACCCGGCTTACTGGTGGTTATAGCGGGGTGGGTGTGTCTCTGGGTGTGTGTGTATGTGTGTGTGTGTGTGGGGGGGGGGGGGGGTCCCTTTGATGCTCTATGGGCGTATCGATCCTGCCAGGACGACGCGGGGGTATAGACGGCGGTCGATACGTCGTCTAAGTTATAACCCCCCTGCTACGACATGACAAGGGGGGTGGTGTGGTGGGGTGGGTCATACTCCCCTCTAAGACTGACAACCTGTTCAGCAGCAAGGCCGTATTCAGAGTTACATAGTCATGCAATACCACTATATAATAGCTAAAATGATATTTACTCATTGATATTTCGAGATTACAGAGTTCGGATACAAATACAATAAACTTAATTGGCATACCAACATTATCTGCAAACTATCAATTTTACTTCGGTATTTAAATGAACATTCATCCATTACTTTTAATTCATAGAAATGAGATAAGTTTTCTTGAGTCATTTCTGTAAAGATGTGTCAACAAGTCCACGCCTGTGAGGAGCTCATTAGCATGTAACTGGGTCAGCGGTGAGCAGGCGGCACCAGTCGATGACTGGTCAGTGAGCCCCCCCCCCCCCCCCCCCCCCCCCCATTCTGTCAGTGGTAAGTAGACCCATCAGGCCCACTGTCGGCTTGGCCACCCGCCACGGACATACCTCTCCGTACTCAGTGTGGCTATATTATAGCCATATACACTATAATTATACTACGCGCGGTAACTAAAGTCACGTCATTTGTTCCATGGCATATCCGATCATTCATATCGACATTCTACGTACACCAACCAATCCTGGCAGCCTCAGGCTAAGACCATGGAGTGTAGAATAACTCTCCATGCTAAGACGAAAGTTAACTTCTACATCTCAATTTTCTAGTCGCAACTTCATTTTTCAAAGAAACTGGATTGTGATTTCGCTTTGCCAAGGCTGCAAACATACATTTTTTATTGAAAAGTATTTACTTTAGTTATTATTCTGACAACTATGGAACCCACTCATCACCGAGCTAAGTACACACGTACTCAGACCCCGTACACTCGTAGATCCCAGTGGCATAGTCGGCTGCAGTAGGTCAGTCCGGGAGGCTCTGGGTCAGGGAGATCTGTTACAGCCTTGTCCTAAATCACATCTCAGGAGGGCAGTTTTTTTTTCCAAAGCATGTCAGACAGTTCCCTAATGCTTCAAACGGAGTCATCTCAGGAGGTCTACGGCATTATAACTTTAATAAGGGATGTGAAATTTGGTATGGATGAACTCCTGATATATGTAGTATCATATTGTCAATCGTTAATTTGAGCCCAATGTCAACTATGTAGGACTGGCTAAACTTAACTTAGACTTAATAGGATCAGGTCCAGTCTACCCACAGGTTGATAGGATAGAGGGATCTACCCCCGGGGGGTCAGGGGTAGGTGGGTAGGGGGCAGGGGGCCTGGAGGACACAAAGAGTCCCACTACCTGACCCCACTTACAGGTACCCTACCTTATTAAGTTATAGGTAACCCCCCTTAACAGGTAAGCCTACCTGTGCCCCAGTCCCCCGGGCACGGCCCACCGTTACCCCAGCAGGGGGTGGGAGGAGTGAGTGAGTGTTGGGTGTTTTACGCCGTACCAACAGCCAGTCATTTTGACGGGGAAAACAAGTTGGAATGAATTCTGTCTTTGGTGATTGTATCTATGAGATGAATGTGACAGGGCGGGCAAATAGCAGGGGATCAAAACCTGGAAATCAGTTTTGCTGTACCTCATCCCTTAGTGAACCCAGACACCAATTGGGAATTAAAACCCAGAGAACCACTTGGTCAGTGCTAAGTCCCCCTATATTGTTGCCTTTTACGATCAGCAGGGGATACTGGGGGCCTATATTGTTTATAAGAAGGAGGGAGAGGGTGATCCGTCTTAAACCTCCCGTAACGTGCCTCCAGGCCCCCACAGGGAGGTCCCAGCAGTTACTGGTACACCCACCACCACCTACCACCGCAATAACACCAACAAAAGCACCGCTTAATGGCATATTTACAACATACGGGTATGTCACTGGCGAAAACATTGAGGTTTTGTGGTGTTGCACTTGGTTTCTACTAGATCTACTATAAAATTAATACATTGATAACGAGTCCCTCCTAATAAAACTCATTTTGGATCAATTCAATTGATCTAACATGCTGTAAAATACATGTAATTCGGACCTTATATTGAAAATAAAAGTTTTAAATCTTGTCTATATTAAACATGCCAGGGACTCCACAGTGTAGCAGTTATTGGTTTCCAGGTGTACGTTTTTAATTCAAAATGTGTTTATTAGCTATGGCTATATATGGCTATGGTTCTTCTGGTGTTCGACATTCACAATTATATATGTGGACAGAGGTGGGCGAGGGGTGAGATGGGCTGGGAGGGGGTGAGGGGTAGTAAGCCAAGGACGGGGACAAAGAGAAGCGTGGGCCCGACTTGGCAACGACTAGTTCGGATCTCACTCCCAGTCCACCCGCCACCCCAGCCTGCACCCATGAGTGCAGATACAGACGGACTTTTTCTGGTCATTAAGTCTGCATTCTTCGTCATTTTATGTCTCAAATTGACCACAAACTCCTCGCTCCTGTCGTGACCGCCCACCCCGCCCCCGGACCGGGGATCGACGATCTCCAAGCACAGGTCGGGGTACCTTGACGTAGTGTATTAAGTCCCACCTGTGCTGGGAGAGGCGAGGGCGTTCAGTGAGGTGGTTCGACCCCGGGGGAGGCACCCCCTGCTGTTACCATGGCAACATGTACACGCCCCCCTTTTCTCACGGCCTTTTCGCGTATTTTTTCCGTTCCGCACGACTGCACCAAACTACTTTCAACCCCGCCGGCCTTAAAAAGACAACCTAACCGGATCTAAACAAAACACTTTCCTACTTATTCTAGGCCTTTTTCCCTTTGACGACTTGGACTGTTTTCGCCGTTCCGCCTGAGAGCCTCTACATACATGAAACCCTGCTGGGTAAAAATTGAAAAAATGAGAGGATGCCAAAGGTTTGTGTATCTGGTGTTTGTGTTTGTGCACCTGTTCTGTCCCTGTCTACAGAGATCCTACATTACCTGGTTTCCATTAAAACTGTTGTCAAGTTTGGTGTATCTTCGACTTTAATCTCATGGTTTAGTACTGGTGGGTCTACCCGTGACCTCCCCTTGACCCCTGATTCACCCACTGAGACCGGTCACAGTTTGATCCCCGGGCAGATCAAAGGGTCGCTAAGGTCACCGGCGTCACGGGTCACTGCCCCCGGCCTCCACCCCCTCCAGGGTGGGCCGGGGGGGGGGGGGGGTGGGGGGTGAGTGAGTGATGGATGTTTTACGCCGTACCGACAGCCAGGGTAATTTTCATGGGGAAAACAAGTTGGGACGAATTCTGTCTTTGGTGATCGTATCTATGAGATGAAGATGACAGGGTGGGCAAACAGCAGGGGATCAAAACCTGGAAATCATTTTTGCTGTACCTCATCCCTTAGTGAACCCAGACACCAACCAGGAGTTGAAAAAAAACACTTGGTTGGGGCTGGGTCCTCCCCCCCCCTCCCCCCCCCTATCGTCACCTTATATGATCAGCAGGGGCTACTAGGGGCCTATTTTTCCCCGGAACCCCCACGGGCAGGGGGCAGGGGAGGACCTCCCGCTGGAGTCCATTCATCAGTCACCCCTCACTGCCCCACTTGACCACGACGTCCCCGACGCCCTTCACAGGGCACCTCAAAGTCAAATGTACCAAGGTCCATCTTTGTAACATCTAAGCCAAGTCGGGATGTTTTGTTGACAAGAGTTAGGGCCGTGTTTGTAGAGGGCACACGGTCGTACTTGTGATTTATGAGAGTACCTCTAAAAAGGAAAGAGGCAAAAAGGGAAACAACCTGACTAGTACTGGAAAATGCCCCAGGCTCTTCCCGTACACTAATGGAACTTGGATCAGACCTGAGAAGTTTGGCCCTAGGCCACTCAATATCATTTAATTTATGGTTGTCAATATAATTTTTTAAAAATGATTTATAATCAATTTAACGAATACATTATATAGATGAGTTGTTCCTTAATATTCAATTTTCTGTGGGTGCTTTATATCACAAATTAACTAAATGGTGCACTTCTAAGATTGTCACAGATATACATGCTTTACGTCATGCACTAAAAACCTACTCTTGACATCTAACATAAAGACTGAGATGTATAATAATCTATTTAGTGTACCAGAAACCCAGGCCACAGGCTCTACATATCATGTCACATCTCACCTCTCAACTGCCAAACTATACGGTGTGAGTGTCAATATTTTGATGGCACAGATTCAAGTTCCTCTCAGTATGAACAGGTAAACGTCCTAAATCAGCTTTAGATACCTGACCTTCAGGTGCGGGATAGTATTTAGGCACCCGGGACCAGGTAGATGGGTAAACATATCACAGTAAACGTACAGGTTCTATCTTTTATTTATCTAACATCTGAGATGCTGTGAACCAGGATATTCACTCAGGTTCCTTCTCGGCCGTCGTGGTACGACACACCTACCCCCATTAACCTGGACCCATTCTCCGCGTCACTAATAACTGTCAGGGGGTGCCTGGTGAAATAAACAGTTCTGAACACACCTTTCTGTGCCTTTTAACTCTCACCTTGAGCTACGACAAGTAATTGCCTCCCCGTGTGTACAGTGTATGGGCAGTTAGGTTACTGTCCATAGGGTAAGGCTATAGGGGGTATAGGGGGAGGTCTAGAGACGTGTGACCCTGGGTCAGGGCCCAGTTTAACCCCTGGATATGGGGTGGAGGTAGGTACGGCAGGTAAATCTAAGAGGCCTCAGGTGCGCCCGGAGTCCGACCTTCACCAACATTTTTTTTTATAATTAAAACAACATGTCACATCTCACATTCACACAGTTGGTTCGGTTATTTATATTGTATTGTGTTTCATACATGCGGTGGGACTGTGTAAAAACACCTGTAGTGTATAGACACCTGACAGATAGGACCCCACTGCCACCCTAGCCCCCTCATCTCGACACACCAAAGACACCTGAAGTCTAAAGCCCCCCTACACCTCCACGGAGGTAAACCAGGAGGGGTGGGGAGAGGGGGTTGGGGGAGGTAAACAAAGAACAGTCTGTCTAGGTCACAGGCAGTGGGCTCTCATGTTCACAGTGGTCTGGTCTCAAGGCAAATCTGCCGATCTCCGCTCCATTCCCCATAAAGTACCTTATCAGGGGTACCCGTCTTCACGGCCCACCAGTCGGCAGGGTCAGACTATACGCCCTCAGGCGAAGGGCTTCCCGGCCTGAGGGCCTCAGGTAATGGACCCACTGGTCCGTGGACCCACTGATCCGGGAAGCCACTGGTCCGTGAAGGTACTGATTAAGGGCTTGGTGAGTCATGACAGTCATTCATAAACAATTAATGTAAATTTGTCCAAGAAAAATAGGAATGCTAGTACTTATTGGAGAAACAAATTGTTCCATATCTGTCCCTACATCATTGCCCTGTGTGGTCCTACGGTCTGAGACCCGGGCCAACATGGACACTGTGAGCGGTATCTGGTGTCAGTATTGACACCACTCAGAGACCCGCGGGCCCCGTCAATAACATGTCCCGACGACCCCTGACCCCTCAGTGGTCACTAGGATGGCCATAGGCGGGTTACCATGGTAATGGTCGTGTTGGATCCCACACTGGGAGGGAATGGCCCTGGGGGTCCGAGATGGGAATCTCAGGTACTGCAAGACGCGCTGCCGATTTCTTTCATACTTATTACTGATACATGAACTACCTTTAAATACTCATAATTTTAACTTTTTCCTTAAATTAGGATGTTATTGGATTTTCTAGTCATGGGAAGTGGTAACTTAAGCTACGTCCACATTTCCTTAATCTGACAAAGTCCTTGAGTATCGTTAATGGCTGCACAGGGTAACCAAGCCCCTACATGTAGGTTTACAGTAGTCTATGTTACACTTTAAGGAAGGAAGCATTTCATTGCCAAAAACTGTACCAGATATAAAAACATAGACATAAGTTAGGACTCTTTAGAAGCGAGAACCTTGCCAAACCCAGCTCAACCACCCAAACACTGTCTCACATCCCCCCGGGACACGCGGCTCAGTATTAACCAGCATGTCGGCCCATCGCCGCACATAATGGCATCTCATCATGTAGTAGTTGGCCGCTAACCATGGGCACATACTGTTTAGTCCTACATATCAGTAAACAATGACATGGTTAGGGCCTCGTGCTCAGAACCTCTGCATGTATATAGGCCTTAGCATGTGGGACCATTGTTCAGGGATGGGAGGGGGCGATGTGTGGATTGGGTATAGAGTTACGGGGTTAGGACGTTTATTTATATAGAATATGATCAATTTTAAGCATTATGCGTCACTCTTTCTCTAGCACCATTTCCCTTATAATGCACTTATCAACATTCAGAAACATAGGCAAACAAATGCTGAAGATGAAATTCAAGCTCCTACCAGTTTGTTGGTATTATTAGGAAGCCTTTTTTTCACTTCCAGGCCCAAAGTAGACATGCCCATACATTGCTTGTCGTGTGGGTGACAGTGTCCCCATTCCGTTACCCCCCCCCCCCCCCCCGGCCGATGTGAGGGCGGCTATTACCTCAAAAACAGCCTGACCCTGCTGTCAGCACACATGTACCCCAATACCACCCCACAGACATTATGTCCGTGTATAACAGAGCCCCATCAGCCCGTTACCTCCTATTCACCCAATACGTGGGTATTAAGTCACACCTAGAGCTGTTCGGGAAGAGCACAGAATTTAACATGGCGTGCAAGGGAACAGGAAACCACGTCTCAACTTTGACTTTATATTTTCTCTGCCCAAAGTTTACCATCTCTTCATCAAAAAGACGGTGGCTTTTAAACACAAAAAGCTATTATCATGTCTGGCATGGCATAAATAATCTCACTATTATCTTGGGACTTACTACAAGAACTTTGGGAGTTCTTCCCACATAATTAATTGTCAATTACAAAACTTATTTTCCATTTTGGTATTAGACAGAGCAGGACCTGAACCTGAACCATCAGACTGACAGTCCAGGGTCCTAAGTGTTCCCTCCGCCGGGCCCTACCCTGTAAGTAGGAACCCCCATGCATACATACAATGTTAGAACACACAGACAATGCGGTAAATAAGGGGCAGAGCTCAGAGATGCAAGAGGTGCAGAATCGCCGACTGTTGGAGAGGCCTCCCTCAGCAGGCCTGTATGACATAACCCCCTGACTGGTGCCTTAGACCCGGTGCACTGACTGGACCCAGGGATCGATACAGGCCGATTCACATCGACCCCTTTCTAACCAACCCCACCCCCACCCCAGGTACCCGGCCATACACGTTTACCATTAGCAAAGAGCCCGAACACAGGGCATTGATGAGCGGCATACCAACAACCACAACATGTTGATGTGGGGCGGTGACTGTCTCGATTTAACCCAAGACTGCAGCAGGGGAGTATGATGACCAAGGCCCACAATGACGGTCCCCTTAGTTACCCTATGACTAACACGTTGATATGGAGACAGTGACCAAAGCCCACAATGACGGTCCCCTTAGTTACCATACGATCAACACGTTGACATGGAGACAGTGACCAAGGCCCACAGTGAGAGTCCCCTTAGTTACCATACGACCAACACGTTGACATGGAGACAGTGACCAAGGCCCACAGTGACGGTCCCATTAGTTACCATACGATCAACACGTTGACATGGAGACAGTGACCAAGGCCCACAGTGACGGTCCCATTAGTTACCATACGACCAACACGTTGACATGGAGACAGTGACCAAGGTCCACAGTGACGGTCCAATTAGTTACCATACGACCAACACGTTGACATGGAGACAGTGACCAAGGCCCACAGTGACGGTCCCCTTAGTTACCATACCACTAACACGTTGATGAGGGGGACAATCTATCATTTAACCAAACGTAAATGTTTTAACTAAACGTAGATTGGTTTTATGTGCAATAAGTGGTTCTGGCTTTAAACATTTCACAAATAGATAGGCATCCACACACTGCACGGAGGTCCAACACATCACCCTGACATCTCGGGAAATGAGGTCGCGAAGACAATAAAATCTTAAGATAAATATTTACATTTGATCGTAAAACAATATGACGGCAAAAAGTTGGATTAATGCAGGGCTCGGCACTATGTGGGTCGGGTTACCCGGCCCTCGGACCCGCATTGACATGGCTGATAAACATGGCCTAACATGTGCCGTAAATCATGTAACAAAGGGCGCGTGGACCCGGCACGGGGAGGAGGGAGGGGGGGGGGGGGGACAAAAGGGGGGTTCAATATTTATACAGTGGGGAGAACATTCTACAGAATAATTCAACAGGGGTTATCCATAGGGACTTATACAGGCTACATGTTATTATAATGGTCAGATACGATATATTCTAGGAGACTTAAGTTTGTACTATGTGTGTGCTTTTTATCTTTAAGTTCTGTCGTTATCAACCTGTATACACATTAATTGAAATTGGGAAGGCAACTATTCCGACTTGGTGCTTGTGATAGTCCCAAACACTTTTTTTCTGTAGTCCAGGCTTATGTATCGGAATGTAGAGTCCTTGCAGACTGATTTTATTGAAATTCCTCATCGCGCCTAGAGTGGTATTTATAAAGGCCCTATTGGGGACCGAGTTTATGCTTCTCCGAACAACCCCCCATCCTCGCCCGGTCAGTGACGGATGGTTCTGTGAACTGTTTTTTCCGGGGCCAATTTAATTACAGAGATCGGTGTTTTTAGGCTGTGGGCGCGGGGCGATAAGAGTCGGCCGTACGGGGGGGGGGGGGGGGGGGGGTGACAAATACCGGTATGACGGTCTGTGGGAAGCGGGGGAAATTAAAGTGAACAACCAGTAAAGAAAGTACGACATACGGCATTCTTCTACTTCTTTTTTCACAGATTACGTATATACTTTTAACATGGACTGTATGAATGTATTTTCTCTACATATGTATATAGTGAACTATAGAGAGGTTAATTATCCATTTAAAGTTAATGCGTGTTTGTGATATTTCGTTGTATAGATAATAGCTAGCTCCATTCGCAGTCTCCCTCCTCGTCGACTGCGGTCGTCCAATACATAATTATAGTTCCCTCATCATGTAAGACGTGAACACTCGTTGTGAAAGGATTTTTTGTTTATTATCCAATGTCTAGTCGTTCTGTGACAAGAACTCGATTGACCATGATCAGTCCCGAGGTTAGAGTCCCCTCAAACACATTCAGTCAACGCTCTGCGCTCTAACACAATTTCTATATGCCTCTCTCCAGAACCTAGACTGCAGATTAAAGGTCCAACCTTCGCAGGATGTTTACTCACACAGTGCGTGCAGCTACTCTGGCTAGCTAAGAGCGGAACACATTATTATATGGTGGTACGTCACACCTTAACTCCTCCCCCATTTCACTACTGTCAAAGTGAAACATTGGCTTACACGTGCGCTTCTAAGCTCACGTTATGCTGCCCAAACATGGACTGGCCACCCGCGTCAGTACAATAGTACATAAAAAAAAGATTTAAAAAAAACTGCAAAGAAAACACGATGTTATGAGAAAGATATTCAACTTCAATCACGAAAGTTTCATGAGTCCATGCCTGTCTGCTACTTACACAGAATACAGACCCCCCCCCCCCCCCCCCCCCCCGGTGGGCATTGAATTTGCACTAGAACCTACGCACATTCTCCACAATTTCCATCCCTTCCACCCCCTCCCTTGATGTGTACGTACTTAATTAAAGGCCCCTTACTGAAATATGTACTACCTATTGCCTCGTCCAAGAAATATATACTACAAAGAACGTGTGGCCTGAGAGTTACAAATATTTCAAACAAAGAATATGCATTGTGCACAGTCACAGAACGCCGAGCACTTAGTGCCCAGTAATTGAGGAAGTGAAGGGTGGTAACGGGAAACACCATATTTACCAAAGTTTCATAATATTGCAGTATTTCTTCCAAAGATGATTTTTGAGTAATTTTTGTTGTTGTTTCTTCCAAATAAAGTGGATCTGAGGATCGGCCCTACTTTCTGCCAGGGCTGTCCCATCACGATCCCCGCTCTACAGAGCCAAATGTCACCGTCTGGGTCCGACACGTCACGGCACCACATGCCACCATGTCCGTACTGACAGTGGTACAGGGCTGCTCGCGCGCCACAGGGACCACATGGTGCTGAGATGGGTGACTCTTCATACCATATACATTTACACAATATATCTTTTATGTATTGTATAAGTTGTATATAGTGCTTAAGATTTTAGGTTTCAACAATGCTTTACAGTCACCTACATATTCTCGCCTACTTGTCAATGTGTTATTTCTTTATTTCCATCCGTCCCACTTAAACCTACCCTCCATGCCTTGGACGCCATTTCTCTCGTTTCTCCTGAAATCCCCATGAGGAGAGTTCCGCCGGTTTATCCAAACAGCAAACAATGCCAGCATTCTGCCGCTTTCTTGTATTCCGATTACAGGCTTCTCATGGCCTGTTTGTTTCACCTAATCCGTTAACCGCATCCCCTCCTGTCGGTGGACAATGGACCCTTAATCCGGATGAGGGGATCATGGGGAGGGGGGGGGGGGGGGTTAACTGGTGAAAACATCACTGTATACCCCACATTGCAGCCTCCTCCCACGTCACCGACATGTCCCTCTCCGTCTTCAGACAGTGGCGTAGCCAGGGGGGTTCCTGGGTGTCTGGAACCCCCTTCAGTTTCCCAAAATATAAGTAAACCATAAGAAATTTTGCCAAAAATGTAAGTCGGAACCCCCATAGATCTACCTGGAACCCCCTTTGACTTTAGGGCTGGCTACGTCCCTGTCTGAGGACAGAATCCCGGCCCCTGGACAGACCTCACTCCCCGTGATATTTCGTCTCATACGTGAGGACGTTCAAGCAGACCTGTAGACGTCGTCGGACTCTTCAACTGCCATTAACCACTCGTATTATGGCCAGTTCAGGTGTAATCCGGAGAAAACGACTATTTTATCTAATCCATCAATTCGGCATAACTAGATCCATATTCAACAGTTATGTTTCATTTCAGTGGGTTGAACCGCGGCGATAAATCAGCAGAACTAGCTCTGACTCGGCAACAAGTTTTTGTTGAGGGGAAAACCCTTTTTTCAAATTCATTTTAGGTAAGTTAATGCATTCTGCCACAAGGCTAGCCACTAGTACCAAAACGCACCAGTTCAACACGATGACAACCAATACAGTACGACAGTGGTAAGACCAAACCTTGATATTTTGACACCAGATGTTCTGCTACCAGGGAGGCACTGTCGTTAAGTGGCGCCCGTCTACGTTATCAGGTATGGGGAGGAGGTTACATGGCAGAGGTGGTTGTTGTTTGGTGTCCTGGGTGGGGGTGGGGTAGGGGGTGGTCAATGCCCCTCCCACCTGGACACACACAGCCTCAGGTCAACATGGGTACCACGTTTACCAGCCGCGCCCGGCAGGAACAATGTTACAATCTCCTCTGCGGGAGCTGAACAACGGCTTCTTCTGACGCGGCTTACACTGTCTAACGACATTTACACATATCTCAGAATAACCATGGCTTTATTCGTACTTTTTTTTTTTACATATATTTTTTATCATTATCTAAACATACAGACTTCACGTTATTACTTGATCTTCCAGTGCACAGTCAGTGGCGTGGTAGATAACGTGGAATAAAACATAACCCACAAAACAGGACTTTCTGAATTCTAATCAAAGATCGTATTGCGTAGAAATTCAATGTTCCCACCTACTTGTACTTGTGTGTGAACTGCGACTATACAGACTCTATGAATCACCCTGTACAGAGGAGGTTCAGGAATTACACTTTTTTGAGTCCTCCCTTACCGACATTTCCGTACACAGATCACTGCCCACAGCGATTCAACTTTTTCTCCGACCATCAATATCGGTATTTAACCCCGTGAATGCAGCTCTTGGGTGACAATGCCCATCTGTGGCCTTGTGATAATCACACGGGTTTGACACGCCCGGCGCGGCCCCGCGGCGCGAATCGAACCCCGATAACGGTAATTGTATTAAGGGCGGTTCGATTCATCACCCTGCATGACAGGACTGAGTCACATGTTGGGGGTGTTGGGGGTGGGGGGTGGGGAGTTGTTCTCGTCTTTCATTTCACACCTGTGGTTTTACAAGCATGTGGGTGGGTGTGTTGGGGGAGGGGGGCGGGGTACTATTGACGCCTACCTGAAAGTCACTCTTTGTGCCTATTTTCAGCCTACTTGTATCAGCTGCCCACTGAGGTGTGCTTTTTATTCATTGCTTACACCATGTTTTCCTGATGTATATATTTATGTTATTTTTAGATACATGTAAATGGTTCACACTGATCAAATCTCGCTGTATTTAAAAATCCATTTTGGTATTACAGTATTGAATATAGATCCTATGGTATTTCTACGGATGAAGTTTTGCCACCTGATGCTAATATTTAAAGATGCACCGGTAAAGTCGGTGGACAATTTAGTTCACTACAAGAATGTTTGATATACATAATTCATATATTAATTTCACTCTGTTTTGATCAGCAGTCTCTTACAGCCACTTTAGACGTACACCCTGCCCTGCGTGGCAATAGGTAATTTGTTCCCCTCTTCCTTTTTGTACCTAAAACGGTATGAGCTTTGAGAGATGTGTTTAGTCAGGTGAGGGGTTTGCTTAAAGTGGAGCCCGTGGCGTTAAAACTAGAACACTGATATTAAAGTCGTAGCTAGGTGGTGTTGTGACAGCAACCGCATGAATGACCAGAGCAGTTGAACTATAAATACCCAGACCAGGGTTGCCTTAGTGATATTTAGCATGTGGAATCATATCATGGAGATATGTTATGTTTCCAACCACTTTGAAGAAAAAAAAACACGTTAGACTAAAACAGGAGTTACATGGTCTCAGAGTGTACTCCACATCTGGCCTGTCTGGCACTCACTTGGCCACATGTTTTATGCCCCAAATAAAAACCTGCCTAATTGTAATCAAGCTAATGATGTCAAATTAAAGTGAGTATCACGACCCTCACTAACCAGGATATGTGGCAGGAGGTCTGGTTTTAATCTTTGCAAATTGTGGTGAGTCAGACAAAAACTGAGCTTTTTGTACATGTATTAAATATGATAATTAGAGTGCGTGATCTGACGAGATCACAAGGTGTCTTTCATAGATAGCTATCGATTTATCATATCGATCATTTCCACTCTTAATGTTAAATAAAATATTATGTAAATATCACCTTGCGCTTTCTAACACTTTTTATCATTATGGAAATACGTGCATGTTTTAGGTGTTTGTTTGATTATAACTAAGTATTGGACAGAGACAGCACTTTGCAACTTGTAACGGGATCATTCCCAAAGTTGGATTATTCAAGTATTGGACAGTGACAATACTTTGCAACTTGTTACAGGATGATTCTCAAAGTTGGATCAAAACGTCCACTCTAATGAATGCATAGAAAAATGTCCTCCTCCTGTCTGGGTAAGAGGTATATTCTCGGATTCGGTACCCCCTTGTTGCTAGGTGCTAGGCCTTATCTCCGCCATCTTGTGTGGTGACAACAACTCCATGGATACTACTGATAAGACTGGGGGAGGTAATTAAGGCGGGAAAACTAAAACTCAGTGAAATTAATCCTTTAATAGATCATTGAGTTCCATAATTATCACAATATATACCTATCTAGGAAAGGAAGAATATATGTGAAAATAAGGATTATAGCCTTCTAAGATTACTCAAAATGAAGGGAAATGTGTTTCTTCAGCATTGTCCCTATGGGGTTGTATTCACCAACGTTCACACCTTACCGCAGCGCCACCTCAGCCAAGTGCCCGGATTACCGAATCCGAGAATACCTAGTATATAGGTGACCCTGCCCACCTTTACCAGCAGACCCCCCCCCTCCCCGGTGTCTGGTCCTTTTGTTTAGACCGGGGGACCAACTATACACATACACCACGAGGGCAGGAAGTAGAGGTCGGGTAAACGGTAAAACATGCCGGCGTCAAAACGCTACCACGACCACCACTGAAGGGTAATGATAAAAAACTAATCATTACCTTACTCAATTCTCTGTTGTAATTGCTGCATTTAAATTCTATTTCCACAATAAATGTGACCGTGTGGTTTGAATTGTATGTCATGTTAATGCATATATCCTATAACTGGTGACCTTAGCTCAGGGGTCGTATAACAGGTCATCTGGAGTTAGATTAAGCCAGGTAGGGAGGGGAAAAATACGTCAAAGGTGGGGGAATGGGACAACCGACCCTGAGAACCGGGCACATAAAACTGTATACATGTTTATTACCTTATGTAAGGAAGGCTATAGTATACCCAGCTAAGTACATGAAATATGTTACTTAAATCTTAATATCATTATTCATAGTCACCATTTTACATGTCATAAAGCTACTTTTATATATCAACTATTGTTATTGTAATGAAACTTGAGTAGGATCTCTTTCAACGAAATACCTACAACCACTGTACACTCAAAGTGAACTTGTCTGCTGGAAATGTCAACCTCATCAACGAGCACAATTAACTCTAATTGATGACCTATTTTCAAAGGCTAAATTAATGTCCCGAAAACAAAGGCGTTTTTCTCTACCTCTCAGGGACCAAAAACCGTGGTTATTTATTTCTTCTTTTTAGGTACAGTATCTAACCATCCACTTCCTATTTTGATTCTCTTTGAGATCAAAAAGTATCACATCCTTTATCAAAAACATAGAAACGCAACATAGTTATTCTTAAAGAGTTGTTGCCGAGGTTGGGTATAAGCGCAGGTTCTAACTGGGTCACTGCAGCTGAGGTCTGGTGACATTTGCCTGCTCTGACAGGGGCCTGCATACATGGCCTCTACAGCACGGACCACCAAAAACCCACAGTCTGGCCACCAGCTTACTCTACTAACCGTGTACATCCATCTGTAATTTACATAAAATCTGCAGACCTCCATTTCTTCTCATAGTTATGGTTTTGCCAAGTCGTCTATTCGTGTACCAGTATGCACCAACCGGCTTGGGGACAATGGGTATATAATTTCCAGTCTATATGGAGGCTGGACGTAACCATGGAGAGTAAACGAATTCTATTTATTCTCCATGGTGTAACTCGCGATCACTAACTGGGGGTCAGTGACCCTCTAGAGGCCAACGTCTTGGTGGTGTAAGTGACTGGACTGATTGACAGGTGGCTGGTCACACTAATCAGGGACACCTCCGACAGCTCCCCACAGGACTGTGGGGGAGGGTATGAGCCTCAGGTATTTGGAACATGGATAAAAAATAAGTGCTTGACTTTTTTCTACGTTTTTTAAGGATGGGATATGTAGCTTTACATGACACTTAGTCACAGTTAGTGATAGAGATAACACCTGCCAAAATACAGGTTGTTACATTTACCCCCCCCCCTCACACACACACACACTCAGTGCAGACATCATGGTGGAGAAAGGAGTCTACAGTAGTCTCCTTGGGTGGAGTAGGGTGGTGAGTGAGAGAGGTCCCCCCATCACCGGGCCCGTGATATAAGGGTTCACAGTTTAGGGTGCCGATCCCGGTCCAACTGTCTCTGACAGGGTACTGACAGCGGTATAAGTTACCCACGTCCCCCTAACCCCTAACCCAGAAGCAGGGGGTCTAGAATACTAAGGCACTTTTTTCCCCACACAAAGATGGAGGAAGCTAACCCCGCCTGTCCTTTTAGATACTGATAAACTCTTGTAGTATTGGTCGTTGAGAAGCAATTATTGCCGCGGATCACAGGTAAATAGCAATAGGGAATTGTTATAAATTGTTTAGAGGAACATCTTCAGCGGCAGTAAGGCCGGGGGACTCAGTAGCAGAGTCTACAGCCCACCCCCCAGAGCAGTTCCAGCGCCTCCAGGGCCGGCGAGCAACGCGCTGTGAAATCTGGGCCACGGGGGCAGCGAAAAACTGGCAGGGGGAGTGGGGCCGTGGGCGGTATGTGGGTTTTTAGTATCACCACCTACACCGTCAGGGTGGGCGGACATACCCAACATACATACGGGGTTTTAGCATCACCACCTATACCGTCAGGGTGGGCAGACATACCCAACATACATGCGGGGTTTTAGTACCACCACCTACACCGTCAGGGTGGGCAGACATACCCAACATACATGCGGGGTTTTAGCACCACCACCTACACCGTCAGGGTGGACAGACATACCCAACATACACGCGGGGTTTTAGCATCACCACCTACACCGTTAGGGTGGACAGATATAGCCAACATACACGTGGGGTTTTAGCACCACCACCTACACCATCAGGGTGGGTGGACATACCCAACATACACGCAGGGTTTTAGCACCACCACCTACACCGTCAGGATGGGCAGACATACCCAACATACACGCGGGGTTTTAGCATCACCACCTACACCGTCAGGGCGGACGGACATACCCAACATACACGTGGGGTTTTAGTACCGCCACCTACACCATCAGGGTGGGCGGACATACCCAACATACACGCAGGGTTTTAGTACCACCAACTACACCGTCAGGGCGGACGGAAATACCCAACATACATGTGGGGTTTTAGTACCACCACCTACACCGTCAGGGTGGGCAGACATACCCAACATACACGTGGGGTTTTAGTACCACCACCTACACCATCAGGGTGGGCGGACATACCCAACATACACGTGGGGTTTTAGTACCACCACCTACACCATCAGGGTGGGTGGACATACCCAACATACACGCAGGGTTTTAGCACCACCACCTACACCGTCAGGGTGGGCAGACATACCCAACATACATGTGGGGTTTTAGTACCACCACCTACACCGTCAGGGTGGGCAGACATACCCAACATACATGTGGGGTTTTAGTACCACCACCTACACCGTCAGGGTGGGCGGACATACCCAACATACACGTGGGGTTTTAGTACCACCACCTACACCATCAGGGTGGGTGGACATACCCAACATACACGCAGGGTTTTAGCACCACCACCTACACCGTCAGGGTGGGCAGACATACCCAACATACAAGCGGGGTTTTAGTACCACCACCTACACCGTCAGGGTGGGCAGACATACCCAACATACATGCCGGGTTTTAGCATCACCACCTACACCGTCAGGGCAGACGGACATACCCAACATACATATGGGGTTTTAGCACCACCACCTACACTGTCAGGGCAGACATACCCAACATACATGCGGGGTTTTAGCACCACCACCTACACCCACTGTGGTGGAAACGGACAATTTCTGAACCGAGCGTATTTTTTATGTTTATTTTCATGGATATCTGACTCTATATGTCCGCTCATCAATTCACGCGAACTCCAACATCTAATAAGACAACCTTTGTCTTTCTGTAAAGTAAGGTATGTAGTAAGCCAAAAAAAATACCTCATTTGTTTCTTTAACCTGAAGACGACACTGTTACACGTATCATTTGTTCCTCTGCTGCTGGTACTCCTTAAGTCCTAAGTTACCCAGATGTGCCCAATGTGTACCTTATGCTGCTACTAGTTATTCACCCTAATCCCAATTTGTAGTAACCCGTCCCCCGCTGGCCGTCAACCGGGCAGGTGAGCCGTGTGGGGGCGGGCTGGACGCACCATTACCCCTGACCTGGGCGGGGTGTCTCACCTCTATCATACACCCACCAACCAGGGACCCAAAGGTCGGGGGGCCGGAATGACGGTGGGGATCTTCAAGGAGCTTTCCTTCTACAAATATCCTCCTTGTATCCCGACCACACCCGCCCTTTAATGACCTGTGCTGTGGTGACCACGCCCCTTAGACACCTGTGGTAACCACGCCCCCTTAGACCGATGTTGACCACGCACGCCCCTTTTGACCCATGTTGACCACGCCCCCCCCCCCCCCCACACACACCTGTCGGCCGCCCCCTGGAGCACCCTACTCCCCAGGTGAACTCGTCTACTCCCCGTGGGGATTATAACGAGGTCAATCGAGTTTACCCTGTCATGTTACATCACAGTTCAGCCCGTTGCGGCCTCCCCCGACCGGCCAACTCCACCCGCCGTTTGCCAAATACAATATACATGTCTGTTATGTTAGTCAGATGGCATGCCCCAGACAACAGGATAGAACCCGGTTTAAACCTGTCAACATTTACGATGGGTTTGCCAGCTTGTCGGTCTAGTTTTGCTTCACCCAATGTGATGGTTCATGGACTTACGATAAACAGTGAATAGTTCTGTATCTGAATAATATGAAATAATTATTTATGTGTTTTCAAATCAAGCCATACAGTTTCATGCTAATATTCAACATACTGCACTGACTAACATTAATCTAGCTGGCCTAGTTTTATAGATTACCGCACTATCTACACAGACACCATGCCTACCCCCACCTGCACCCTCACGCGTTATTTAATCAGACCAACAGACGCGTGGGGCATGGGGCCCGCCGGGCTTATACTGCACCCCGGGGTGCGGCCGGGGTGTGTGGACGGGCCCTGGGGGTGGGGCCCACAGCACCAGACTGCCTGAGGGTTCTCGATCCAACTGACTGTTACCTCCGCTATATTCTGGGAAACCGCCCCCTATATTAATTACATAGTGAATTCAATTAGAAGTGAGGTTACCTTAATGACGTAACCCACGGAATACACATATAAGTCGACTACAGGTGTGTTGGTTTTAACCCCCCCCCCCCCCCAGGTTTATCATGGAGAGACTGCTGTACTGTTTCGTTATTCTATGCAGAATTCGGGAAGAAATAACATGTGATTGAGATAAATCATGTTGGCTTCTTTTAGCCAAATATACCGTCTCTGGTTCTTATGGAGGGAAAGACGACACCCATGCATTTGGTATCGGCAACAATGAAGCTTCAATTCCTGTACATCTATCTATGATAAAAATGCTAAAGTCGGCTTAGGGGATAATCTGCCCTCAGGGGGATTAACACCTGTCCGTTTCCAGGGTCAGAACGACTCTACCCCCGCACCCCCCCAGGGACCACAGGTAACTAGTTTACTCCAGGTGTAGTTAACTCGTCAGTAAACCTCATCGACCGGAGCTAATAGACTTACAGTTACACTACAAGGCCAGCACGACACGTGCCATGCAAGGTACAGGTACCGGAAATATATTTGGGAAATGTGCTATTTCTAAACATCGTAACACCTCAAAAAAGCCCAAGGGACGCACTAAAATATCTGATCACTTGCTCCCTAAAGGAAACATTGCTCATGTACTGCGATGATCATCAATTCAAAGATTCGATAATTCATTAATTCAAAGATAGGTACATGTAAACAAACTCCAGTCATTCCCAGGAATACTCTACTGTAATATAAAACACCACAATTTGTACTAACTGTGTGAAGCAGTCCCTAAACATTACCCCACCCCTCCCCCTGAGTACGGCAGGTGTGTCGGTACAAGGTGGGGCTGAGAACGTGTACCGAGTCACCCCAGTCACGTGGTGCTGGGGGCGGCACCACTACAAGGCCACCACCTCCCACAACCACACATACCACCACCTCCCACTATTAGTACTGAGTATTGCCTACCACCACCTACTACCATACATACCACCATTACCACCAGCCTACACCTCACACCTTACCAAACTGAGGTCAACCAAGCAAAACCAGGCATCCATTAGCATAGACCTGTCAATTTCATTGTCAAGTTTTCTTCTTCAATATTTTACATCCTGATAAATTGCAAATACGTGTTCGTTAGTGTTATATTTATCATTATGTGGGAGGGGTTTGGGATGAAAACTTATTTTTACCCTCCATGAGTAGACCAACTAGTACCTCCCATGACTTCGTGCCCCCCCCCCCCCCCCCCCCCAGCTGACTGACCACTGGACTGACCAAAGACTTGGCTCGCCGCCAACTCATCCTCTCCAAATCCCATGAAGGTCGGTAAACATGACTGACATGTTTAAATATAAACATGTCAGGCCCAGCATGTGAGGGGCGGCGGAGGGACTGGGTGCTAACAGATTGAGTCAGCCACAACTCAGTGAGCTACAACTCAGTGAGGTCCTTGAGTTAGGACCCACAACTCACTTTATTATACCAACAAATATACACAGAATATTGTTGTTTGTATTGTTACTACATCACAACCAAGGTGTTGATGTAAGGGGCAGAACTCACAGAAGCCTCTATTTGGACAATTGATGCTTCCAGTTGCAAGCCACCACTCACTGAAATGTTGACGTCAATCAGAGAACTATTAGACAGCCAATGACTTGTAATAATATGGAAGGGACATTCAATATGTTATATAAATATTCTTAAATCAAGACACAACAAATATCCCTGGGCTGATGGTGTGAAGGACGTCAGGCCCAATTCAAACACCCATCTCATACACAGTAACTGTGCCTGTCTGGTCGACATGTGAGCGGCCCCATTCAGCGCGGCCCGCTCCGGTCTGTGTGCCTTCATTCAGGGCGGTAACCTCGCCGGGTGTCGGGTCTCAAGACTCCTGAGTAACGCGACCCGCCACACTTAGAGAAGTTCGCTTTTTGACGGCTATATGAGGCTAAAAACGCCCATTCCATCTCAGACAGTATCTTTTTACAGTAGTCCTGACGTCCCCCTGCAGTAAATAACTGGGCCCAGTCTCCGTCTACAGCCGCCATAAGTTCGACCATGGAGACTGAAATACTATTTTACCCTCCAAGGTCCGACAGGACGGGGCGCGTGCTGTGACGTCATCATAGTGACGTGACGTGACGTGAGGTTTCTGGCGTTCTGCTCAGAATCTGCTCGGGTCGACACAAACGCATGTTACTGTCGGAATGACCTAGTTCTTAAATGTAGGAGCTCTAGTCCAAGGACTACATAACCAAATGTGTATTTATAGGTCCGATGGTCTATGTAAATACCCCTGCCTTTCTCGGAACTCGGTGCTGAGGACATTGGACAGTTTATAAAGACTATATCATCCTTTCAGTTTCTTTTCTATATTGGCCAAAATAATGTAAACAGGAAGGAATAGATCACGTGATTAATTCAGGGAAGTTAAATAACTTTGCACATTGTTTTGTATCAATAGGACTTTCCTTCACTCTCTGCTTCCTTAGTCATTCATTAAAACGACAGTACATGCTGTTTATGATATACGGGTCGTTTAATACATGATATATATGGGTCATATAATGGCAGATATATGGGTCATATAATGTATATATACGGCCGAACCCAGACCGACTGTCTGCTTCCCTCCTCCCACACGGGGTAAAGTCGGCCTGTATAATGGTCTGATTAAAACAGCGGGGACGTAGCGGAGGGGCGGAGCGTCTTTTCTGCGGCTCTGGCCAGAAGACTCTATTACAGAGCACTTTACTAATTACGGCCCGTCCAGATCGGCCCGCGGCCCGTCAGCTCGGTCCGTCAGTTGGGCCCGCGGCCTCTGATGAGCGGGGCCTCCGACGACTGACGAGAGACGCGCGTGACGTCACGGCGTCCGTCACGGGCCGACGCACAGACAGGGGTATTGATCAGTAATGGGTGGGTGGGCACTTGTTGGAAGTAGGGGGGGGGGGTTACCGATTAACTGACCGCCGTAATGACCGCTGAGGTTGAGGGCATGTTGGGACATTTTCTGAAGACTTTCACAACGACTGGCGGGTCCAGGATTTTGAACGGGGGGGGGGGGGGGGGGGGTATTGGGATCTTTTGTTTCCTTAATTACTGTTTGACCGAACTCCTGACGCTGGCCAGGTGGCTTCAGTGAGGGTCTTTTTTTTACCATTGAGTTTTTTTAAAATCCAAAGTTGCTTTCGAGTAATAAACCATTAGTGTATTGTAAGCCATTCTTGTAATCAAATGCTGACGCAAATTGTTCTTCCAACTGCACATGACATGGCACACGGGCTTGTTTTATCCGGGTTTTATCACGGTAGAATGATGGAAGTTACAACGTTCCGTGACTGAATGCCCGACTTGAAGATTCTTACACGATACCGTCGTGCAGGTAGGTGCGTGTCCTGAACATCCTTTATTTCAAGTTGAGTGATCACTGAATTGCATGTGAGGCTATCAACCCGAAAAGCTGTCTACAGGTAAGTTAATGTACTTTGCTTTTAATGATAAAACAGTTGCACAAATCGTATTACTGTTCCTTGACGGTGGATTAGCCTAAGCCCCAAAGGGACAGGGGACGTTCACGTTCTGAGGACCACCTATACATCGTCATGTTACTGTTAGGCCACCCCCCCCCCTCAACCCTAACACACCTGGCCGCGGTAAGTGACTAAGTGCCAGGCCCGTCGGGAGGCCGCCCTAACGCGCCGTTTAAAGGGGGCGAACACTGGCCGCGTTCCGCCCCATTTGGGTGTGAAAGGACGGCGAGTCGGGTGTGACTTCAGGGCAGCACCAGCACTCTGCACTGCCTAGGGGCAACTCAAGGTTAACTCATTGGGTTTTATCTAATTACGAGTGGTTTCGCCACTAACATTATTACTAATTCGTGGGAATGCCAATTTATTTTGAAAAAAAAGAGCTAAAATATATATATACATAGAATATATATTCCTGATCCCCAAAACGTTGCCTATCCCAGTACCTGCCTCCCCACTTCACCGACACCTCCCCCCCCCCCCCCACCCACACACACACTGACCACTCCCCCCCCCCCCCCTCCCCACACCCTACATGCCTGTGAAGTCCAGATTGCGGGGGGCGGCCATCCATATTACATGCGTATCGACCACTTAATGGTATTGTCGGGGTGTGTGTGTGGGGGGGGGGGGGGGGGGGGGGGGGGTGCCCACACGCCACCGTTACCTCAGGCCCCCCTGTGGGCACCTGTCGGGGGTACCAAGCCACATACCACGACATGTACTACTACCCACCACACCAGTGGAGTTTAACTGAGAACGGGGCTAGTTCTCTCTGCTGATGCTACTACAGTGAGAGGAAACATTTTCACCTGGCAGTGCGTTTTAGAACTTGGGACATACTGCTATTTCCGAAAAGACTACTACTATTTGAAGTACACGTATGAGAGCTACCACTCAATGTACTGAGGGTGCTTTTGCTAATTATTCTAACGTTCTTATCCATTGGTCTATTTTGGGTTGTTGGTGTATGTTGGGGATGGGAGGGGGAATCGATAATATTTTACATGCGCACTATGATACCAGGTGAACGCATATTTGGCAGCATCATTCAGGGTAACAGTATTTGCCTTTTCCCAACTTGTAAGTCAATACATGTACCGGTGCTGTCTTTTAAGTAGTTTGGGGGCTGTTTTATCAACGTATCATCTGCCCATAATAGAGTCTGTTATGAAGTTATGCCACACGATACACAGAGCTATAACCCCCCCAGCCCTCAGCCCCCGAGACATTATAGACAGCCCCCCGAGGGACACCCCCCCTCCCTCCCCCAACTCCCGTTCCGGGGGTGGGGAGAAAAGAAAGTAAACAAGCAGTGGCTGGGCGCGCGCGGGGGGGGGGGGGGGATATCAATACCAGGCTACATGTCTGATATATAGAGGTGGGCCCAGATGGATCCAATGATGGTCTACCCACAGACGGCTATATATAGGCGGGGTTCTGGGTATAGACAGGCACGTCTGGACGGAGGGGTTATTCTGAGAACACAACATACGGAATGCATGGATCTGGCACCCCCCCCCCCCACCTCCCGAGTTTTCACGTCATACATGTCAAGTACGACCATCATGCATGTCTGTATAGGAAAAATGTTCTAAGAAAATAAAAAGAAAGAAACTATTACAAAAATGAGACACCAACCACAGTGGTATAACGTTAAAGTGACTTTACAGTTCAATACAACATAAAACCTTCCCATGTCCATAGAGGCCCCCGGCCGTTGTCCGTGAAGCCCCAGACCAGTGGCCGGGGTGGCGGGGGTAGCTAGGAGGCAGGGCTCATTACGATGGTAATCACGGATTAGGTGGTGCCGGTCCGTCTGACCGCGCCGGGAGGGGGTAGATGTGGGTGTAAGGGGTACACCACTCCTCTGACCGACAGCGACTAACCGACGGGCAGCTGTCAACCAGCGGCCTTTGTTTTTTGCTATCTAATATTAAGTCCTACATCCTTCAATTACCCAGCTTTGTTGTTCTCGTACAGTCGGAGGGCTAAAGTTTTGGGGGAGACCAAGTTTATCATACCTGCACACACCGAAACAGCACCGCTTACAAACCCCCATTTCATATACTACTATGACCGCCAACAGGTCGATATTCTCCTCATTGTAAACAGTTTTTTGTTTCCACGCGAATATGAGTGATCGAGTGAGTGATGGATGTTTCACGCTGTACCGACAGCCAGGGTCAATTTTCACGGCGAAAGCAAGTTAGGACATATTCTGACTTTTCAGACGTGTGTTTTGACTTGGTCCCATGCAAAGATGTGATGTGTACACTGTGTATTACTGGCTATAGGGATTGGATTCCGGATTTACTCGTAATTTCCTCTCGGTATGCAGTACTCCCTTTCTAATGTTCTTGTTGACAATCCCCATACAGCCGTGTGGTGATGCCTCGGACATGTTGGGGTGTAGGCCGTAATGCCTCAGACACGTGGGCAGGGTGGGCCTTAATGCCTCAGACACACCGACCCGTCCCTCGTACTGTATCAGGGATTAGGGTGATCCTCCCCCCACCGGCCCGGGGTCTGTTATCCCGCTGTTCTGTCTGTCGGTACTGTACACACTAACGTCGGCCGGGTGCAAGGCCGGGGTTCAGGCAATCAACAATGACTTATTTCACATGACCATTAAACCCAATGGACGCGAATTATGATTCAAATATTTAACATAAGTACAAGATCCAGATGCCTTTTTTTAAATAAAATGTTTCAGGATTTAGCCTCTGTCCCGACATTTTTTTGTTTGTTTAGCAATGTTTTGTTCTTGAGCAACTTCAAAAATGCCAAAAAATAGTTATCGAGGATTATCCCCTTACAAATGTCAGGGGCGTAGGACTGCCTATTTAGCCCAAAGTGACTATAAAAACGAGAATTATTCTAGCATTCCTAATTAAAGAATTAAGACCCTGTCCACTCGATGACTTATTAGTGGCCGTCCTACAGTAGGGATCAGTGCCCGGAGCTGATGATCTGTAGTACGTACATACAGGAGCCACCCCCCCCCCTCCCCCCGTCTCATCACGTGACCCGCATACCCTCATCACCTGCCCCTATGTAACCTTGGTAACGGCTAGTTCGGCGGGTGGCCGCAGGTCAACTGGGGGCGCTGCTATATCAATTTATTCCCATAGCTGGCAAAATACCACTACTAATAGTCTATTACAGAAAGTCCTTTCCTCGCTGTGCCCATATCACTCACCAAACATGGGGCCACCCAGTCAAGGTTTGCAGTCCAAAAAGAGAATGTTTATTTAAAATTTGACAATTGTTTCAAGCATTAGTGTTGTGTACAAACTTCTCGTATGGTATTCCCTGCCCCCACACGGCCAGCCGTGTGTATCAGGTGAGTCGGGCCTGTCTCCGCCTACGGCCCGGGAGGTATGTCGGGGTATGCCAAACGGCCCTCTGATATCTACCTCACTTACATCAGTGTCAGTTAAAACCCGCTTTATCTGTCATTATTGACATGATGCATGAGGGGGTCAGTTAATACACATCATGTCTGTCACTACTGCCGTGATCTATGACGTGGTCAGGTAATGCCCATTACGTCTGTCACTACCACCATGATCTATGACGGGGTCAGTTAATACATATTATGTCCGTCACTACCGCCGTGATCTATGGCGGGGTCAAGTAATGCATATTACGTATGTCACTACTGCCTTGATCTATAAGGAGGTCAGGTAATACACATAACGTCTGTCACTACTGACGTGATCTATGACGTGGTCAGGTAATACACGTTACGTCTGTCACTACTGCCGTGATCTATGACGGGGTCAGGTTATACACATTATGTATGTCAGTACCGACATGATCCATGGGGGGGTCAGTTAATTAATACACCGGATGGCCGCTGATACCCCAACACCACCCTGTGTGTTGGGCCCTACCTGAGATCGAAAGGGGGCGGTCGGGAGGTGAGAAATGAGGGGTAAAAGTCTAGCAGCTATTTTCAAAGGACTGAATTTGATAAATTGTTCTCAGTAATCCTTTCTGCCCAGTGACGCACCAAGGTAGTTATGCTTTGACACAGGTCACAGCCCCTGGCCCCATGCAGGGCCTGACCGCCCTGGCCTCACAGGCGCGTACCAACACCTGTAATAGTTATATCTTTCTAAATATTTGCGCATAATATATGGAGCATGTTAGGGGTAACAGATACCGGGTTAGGTATCTGTGGTATCCCCTGTAGTCAGGTGAGCAGGAAGTGAGCGACTCGTGATGAACGCAGGACCCAGATCGCACGCCCGGCGCGCACACACACGCCGCACGTGCCCGTCACGCGATACGCGTTCCACGACGGGACGCGGCGTCCTCTATAAATAGACACAGGCCTATCTGATACCTGCCTCTACTACTATCTGCCCCGGGAACACACAACCCCCCCCCCCCCCCACGACCCGCCACCAGCAGTTTGACGTACACTGACAGCAAATGGTCATTGTCTCGGGAGGCCTCCCACGTACACACTTTTTGAAGTTGGCTTCCCCTGATTTCATCTGGCAGTCATTATGTTAACTTGTATTACTTCGAGACATCTAGAACGCAGGTAAAACGCATCTTCTCGAGTCAAGGCCCCTGTGTCGCCGCTACCGCTCTACCTTCTGACAGCGGTAGCGTCTGGGGCACTGGTTTGCGAGGATGGTAAAACGTTAGTTTCCTGAAGCTTCCCATTCACTACGCCTCCTACACTCGGTACAAGGACTTACTACGGTCCTCCACGTATGTCGACCTCCTGTATCACAGTGTGACTGGGTGCTCGTGTTATCTGGAGGACGCCGGGGGGACGCCCGTTATCTGGGACAGGATCCAAAGGTCCGCGGGCCGACGCCGCCGGGTGTTAACGGTATGTCCTCTCATAGAGGGACAGGTACCCAGGTATAGATACATATAAACTGTTAGGTCCTCTCCTTATCAACAACGCTTGGGTCTATCAGGTATGTCAGCTAGACTCCAGCAGCCATTTCCGGCATCAGCTCGTGAAGGGGTACAATAATAATGGCTTCACAACGGCACCGACAAGAACAGGGGAGGTGTGTCTTGGGTTGATTGTGACCGTGTTTAATTGTCAACAACAGGACTCATTGGGGGTGGGATGGGGTTTCCATGGCTTCTGCACTGATAGCACTATACTGCTGGCACTTTTACCATATATGTGTGTGTTCACCCATGTTACATGTAAAACACCTCGGAAAACACCTGGACACTGATCGATCTTCATGGTCCGTGCTGGTAAAAACCTCAGCTACCAGGGCGTGTTTTGTATCAAAAAACATTCCCAATAAGATAAATCTCGATTTCATTCTGTTCCCATTGCAGACAGAATAGATGAATAAGTAAACATTCATTAAAACCTGTGGTAGCTGACTCGGGCCGTCTAATATTGACGAGTTCGTCTCTGCACACAGAGCCGTCATCGAGCGGCGTACGCCCCGGTCGACAAACAAACACCACCCTCCTAATTAAGGCCCTCAGTATTTCCTACTTCTCGTCTTTTTCTCTCTTTGAGTCTCAGTCTCTTCCTTGCAAACGGCACTGCTAGGATCCGCCGCACCAGTCTGCAGGGGGGGGGGGGGGGGTACTGCAGGCTGAGGAGTGGTACATGGCCAAAACATACGTGTGACGCTGAGGGAGATTTTGTTTGTTGTTCGTTGGGAAAATTTAACATCCGGCCAACCATTTTGGGTCCTTTTACCAGACTGCACAAAATGGCGCTTTTCAGCTGTGGGTGATCGTATCTATGATTTAGGCGAAACCCATCACTGGATGCGATACCCTACTCATTTTGAAGAGTGGTAAGGGGTCTTTTATGTGCAATGTCCCATAGAAACCCGGACCAGAAAGGAGTAGTTACTTCCCAAATCAGTGTATACTGAATACTGACTCTTTTACCACTGTATCAGTCAGTGTCCACTGTACATCCACTGAGTATGACAGGTGGTGAGGGAAGTGTCTAAGCAGTGATACACTGAATGCCCACTGATATTTCAGTACAATAACAGTAGTACACTGAATCATTACTGGTTTTACATTGACAATATTGAGATACTCTTAAAGACTACTGATTTAATACTCCTGAGAGATAGTTGATGCTATGCATGGCAGTGTAATATCAGTTGTCCACTGACTTTATACTGATTTCTCAGGGTCACACTGGTGCTTATGCCCTAGTTTTTTCTGGGTTACTAGACACTGACAGTTATTCAGAAGGCGGGAGGACTACTGGTTAGCACAAAGGAACATACAGGAGGGATATTTTCTGGAAATATAGCATCAAACATCATTTACAGTGTTATCAAAATCGGCATACACTGCAATGAAGGTACTGTGGCATACATGGACATATCAAACAGTATATTAGACTCTGTTTTAGTCACTAAATTATCTATACAAACTGTGCCTCTACATTTCTTGAAACCCCTTCTAAATGCATGCCATTGGAGTGTGGAGCAGTACAGATGAGGATTTTTATTTGGTATCATGATTGTTTGTGACCATGCATGGACCACATAAATCTCTCCATT